>VTPC01090970.1:315275-417677 GCA_011009095.1 Ignelater luminosus
CCATAACAAGCAAGTCGTTCTGAATGGCTTGTATAAATTAATGTTGGAATTACTTGTTAAATCGTTATAGCTGTAATTTCGTTTGATGTGCTCCTTGCAATAACAACACACAACACAATAATGCGGTATATTCACAAGAGAAGTGATATTTACCCATTTTCCACACCTTTATAGCCAGAAGTACACGCTGTACAACTGACTCCTTTCGTGATTAGTTTATGTAGTTTATTTTTATTGTTATTTACCTGAGCACTAAAATGTTGCCCTCTTACGCCTCCATAGTCTAGACAAAAATGCAGTTTAGCCAAGTAGACAAAGAACGAAACGCAGAATGATTCATTGCGCCAGGTTTTTATTGCAATTTATTGCCCCCTGCATATCTACAGAGATGCATTCCAGGAGATATTACGCCTACGTCACGTGGCCTCACGTTGCTATTGCACCACTGCTAAAAATATACATTCGAATCACAAACATTGTATCAGTTCACTCACTGTCTTTAAACTATAAAGAGATCGTTTTACATGCTGTTACTAGGACCGTTTCGTTTCAGTATATAACGCGAACGGCATTTTCCTTTTTGTTTTTCAATTTTCAAGCCGTAAACATTTTGGGAACTCCTCAAATGTACGAGTGTAGGGGGGCATCTGCTACTATGTAAAAATGCATTAGGTACTAAATAGGTATTTAACATATTATCATAAATTCAAGGTTAAGCAATGTTTTCGAGCATCTCGTATTGTGTAGGAGAGAAAAAGTTTCAACATTTTTATTCTAAGAAAAAAACATTAATTTTATGATTGTGATTATTTCAACAATGAAGTAAAACGAAGGAAATCAGTGGCGTACTGTTTGTAAAATTCTTTTATTCTTTATTTTCTTTTCAAAAACTAAAATACACACGCATTTCGAGAAAGGACATAACGAAATAAGGTTAGATTCTGAAGAAATCTTAAAAATTAGCCTACAAACGGTCTACGTGTTCAAAACATTGAAGAATCCTGATTTTATTTCATATTTATTTTTTGAAACACCTAGGTATTCTTCGTGAAAAAAAGACAATGAAAAACGTGGAAAATTTTAGAGTCGAGCAGTTAATGACCTTCTCAAAAGTCTAAAATTCTCAAAAATTCTTATTTAAGAAAATCTTCAGATTTCTTTTTTACATGAAAAGAGGACATGAATTAGAATCGAGTAATTAATTACCCAAGTTCCATTTCTCAAAATGGCAACCAAAAGAATAGAATATCTCTATTAGGGTGAAAAACATAATAAGTACTAATGACTTACCAATCAATTTACTTTCTTTGGGAATCTGATTAGAATTTTCAGTCACGGCAATAACTTAAGTTTGGAAATTAGTTCCTTTGTCCAATACCGAAAGTTTCAGATTATGTATTCTTCTCGAAAGCGTATGCAAAAGAACATTTTTGTTATTTTGCTTCTTGTCAGAATTTGTCCAAAACATCTAATATATGTCAATCGATATCTATTTTGTTAACTGTTTAATTCATGGCTCTAGAGTTTTGTCTCAAACCTGGTTGGAACCTCACGTTCTGTCTTATTCATGTTCTATTCATGCAGACCAGATTCTGGAGCATCGGTCACCTTCTCAGCAAGATCCATTAAACGCAAATACCAAATAAGAAAGCTGTACGCAGATACTTGGGGGGTGCTTACATATAGAATAGGCCTCGAGACGCTCAAATCGTTGAGATGACACTGCTTTCATTTCAAAGGCTTTTCGAGGTTAGATTTATTAGAGAAGAAAGATTATATCATTCTAGACACAGCACACATGCTCTTCATGTTATCCCAATTACGGTCTAAGCATAACAGATTAGAACTCTCTGATCCGTTATACAGGAAAAAAGGAACCTTTTTACCATTGCATGGCAGACCAAGATGGAAAATCTTCTATACAAATGTTTGAAAGTCGCGATAGGATACATTAGTCAGTAAATGGAGTAGGAACGAACGACAGCAAGTGCCATAAACCCTATGAAGATTATTAAGCACCAAGACGGAAAGTCACTGATTCAAAAAACTTCACTTTACACTCTTGTTATATAAATAACTACGAAAACGTAATATAATAACTAAACGTACCGGGTGTCCCGTGACCAGATGACCGTAGCTTAAACCCGTGTTAGTCGGGTCATTTTAGGTCGAAATTGTCTAATGAACATATCTCTGGAACTTAATCGTCACGAAGTTGCAACCATTTTGAATTATTAGAATAGAGGCACAGTTTGCCGGCTATGCGATTACCTGCTGTCAGCCTCCCTTGACTAGTATCTCTAGGAACATAATTATGAAGAGGGATGAACTTGTTCTAAGAATTATTAATTGAATGCTACTGCATCCATTTATGCCGTCTGTTGTATTCTTGAAAGGGCTACTTCTTCCATTTTACGAAAAGCTAGAACGTACGTAGAGACAGGAATGGAACATTTCCAACAGTTCCTGTTCGAGGCCTCCACGGGCCGGGTTTTCTAGTCCAGCTTTTACGCGACCCGGGTTGAAGGCTTGGGTTCGGATCAGTTTAAAAATTTATCCAGCTTTTCGGGCCTACGTCCGATCAATCAGCCGTTCGGGTCTCTAGAGTCGTTCGGTCTTATTGAGTTGTTGCAGCCTGTCGGGCCGTTTGAACTTCTCAGACCTGTCAGACCGTTCGGTTCTCTCGGGCTGTCGGGCCTTTGGGACTTCTTGACCCTTCGGGTCTCCCGGGTCTATCGGGCCTGTTGATTCTTTTGGTCTTTTGAACTTCTCAGCACTTCTCTGTCGGACCGTTTGGACTTCTCGGGCCTGTCAGACCGCTAGGTCCTCCCGGATCGTCGGGCCTTTTGAACTTTCCAGCCCTATCGGGCCTGTTGGGCCATTCGGGTCTGTAGGGTCTTTTGAACTTCTCAGCACTTCTCTCTCGTGCTATTCGAGCCTTTCGAGCCTGTTGGACCAATCAAGAAGTTACGAGGGTTTCTTTTCGGCCGCGCTAAGTTTGTTCCCAGTCGGGTCGGCCCGGGCCCAGGCCTGGTAATTTCAGCCTTTGCATGGTTCTAGTTCCTGTAATTAAACTTTTTCATTCATAAAAGTTAATTTATTGATTATCTTCTTTTCAAATCAGATAACCTGGTAATAGCTTAAAATGGCTGTAACTTCGTAACGATTGATTTCCGGATATATGGTAATTAGGCATTTTCTGTAGTAATATCGCAAAAGTTTCGCAGTAACAGGGAGTCCATTTGTAGCTGTGCGTAATATAATCAAAAAATTCCTATTCTCGAGTGATATTTTGCAAGATTATTTCATGAATACAAAATAAAAAAGAAAGTAACAAATTTTATTTTATGTACAAAGAATGATAATGAGGTTTTAAAAATCAAAAGGGTCGTGATGGAGAAACTCATCTAGGTTGGTCAGAACAGTCTACTTATTGGTTCTTAAAAGTATGTATGCAATAATCGACTTAAAATGACCTGAACACCACGTGTTCAAGCAATGGCCATCCGATCATGGGACATCCCGTATAAGTCTTTTTGTTTATGTACCTACTTTGATATCTGTCAAAGTTAACCTCGAAATTTACAGTAAATGAATGCTTCTTCACAGTTTGTGTAAATTACAAGAAATTTTGTTCGATACACGTACGCTGTGACTTTTCAGGCGTGAGGCCGAAATTTGAAGCACGAGGCACAGGCCGAGCGCTGTGAAAATATAAATGTGATGTGCAACTTTAATTCTTATCTTAAATAGGTATGTATGTTTATCTGGAAGGTTGTGCACCCACATGCATTTGAAAAGTCGGCGTCTATGCGCCCTGGCATGGGACACCATCGATTGCATCTGGTCGGGCTTCACCCTATATTAACCTTCTTAACAGATCTAAATGTTACAATTTTCCAATTAGTGTTCGTTCTGGATTAGAAAAGCTGAAAGTAAATCAAGACGCCCTCAAGCAGAAGGTAGTAGTAAGATAATGTGCTGTCTCTTCCCCACCCTGTGTATGCAAAAAGACGAATAAGAGAAGCTAGGAACGGAAGATTAATTAAAGTTTATATATTTGAAGTTGACTAAAATTGTTGAATGTTGAGTGCGGGTAAGGTTGTTTGGTAAATAAAGGGAAGAAAACAAATTTGGTGAAAGACCAGACAAATACTAGTCTTAAAAATTGACGAATTAGAAGATTATGTCGTGCCACTTCCCCCCTCTTGAATCTCGCACGGACTATCACAATGCAAGTGTGGTGCCTCTTTTGCAAATCCAACTCAAAAAGTCCAAGTTTAAAGAGTAAGTGATACAATTTCCAGAAAATGTGAAAAATGGATAATTTCAAATGTTGATAACTCTAGAAAGTTAGGATGGACTTGGACGATGAAATACTAAAGCCTGTGGTGGTCGTCAGAAATTTTATTCCAGCAAAATCGCTAAGTGCAGAGTTTTTTCAAATGTTTACTAGAACCTAAAATGGCATATTTTTAGAAAGATAAGATTAAGATGGGAACCGTTTTGTTTTTGTTTCGAAAACACAGTTATTACTCTTGTTTATTTAATCCTACTGCATATTTTTGATAATTCAGACTCAAATTTAAGATGGGTCCAACTTGGAATTCAACAGCATACGAGACTTTCTCAAGACGAGAAAAAAAAGAAAACAAGAACCAAAAACCAAATGTAAAGAAGTTGAACATGTTAGAAATTCAATAATTGCTTTGCCATTGAAATTAACGTTCTTAGAAACAACGATTTTGTAAAGTTCCAGATTACTTGAATTAAAAAACGAGCTGATTTCTCACCGCAGACGAAACAAGTTCCAAAATTAATTCAAAGAGCTTGCAGTACTTTCCGTGGTTTAAAGAGCTTAAAATCTAACAAAACTCTGGGGTCTATAGTATATTCTTAAATAAATACTCAGCAATAATAGTTGATCATTTTCTTGACAGTTACTTTGCGGCTATGCCAAATTCCCGTATGGATTTGCGTTATTCGACATTCCAGTGGTATTCTTGTTTTGTGTGTTTTTAACAATGGAAATTAGAAAATTCAAATTAGTACGATTCTGCCGATGATATGTGAAATGTCTTGTCATTATTACAGCTTCGATAATGTAAACAATATCCTTTCCCTGAATTCCGTTGAGTAATCCTGCACGGAGTATGCATATAATTGAAATAACCCAACCACACTGTACCGTAACAATGAATTTTAATAAATTTTACGTTCACAAATTAAAATTTATTTATATATTCCAAAACACGAAATGTTTAACGTTTCCTTATAATATTAAACTTTCCACCGGATTAGATAATAAAACCTCGAAATATGTGTCTCCCTTCAGGTGTTCACAATTTTTTTTATGTTTGAATTTTAAATTTTTGTCACCACGGCAGGGTGGAAAGTTATTGTTAAATAAACTTGTTGGACTTCTCGATACTGGCATAAAATCAGGATGTAAATAGGTCAAGTTTAACAAGGCCATTCTAAATCTGTCTAGAGATCTGTCTCTTCTTTGTTAGTTATTTTAAATGTGAACAAAGAACATTTTACCATATTTATGAAGAAACTTTCTTTTTCGGGCATACATAAAGCTAAATAAGGCACTAAATCATTTTAAATAACCATAAAAACATTTTTCTAAGTTGAAAATTGCTCGGTGGCTGTTGTTGGACATTTTGCGCTTGTTTGAAATTTATGTTAAAATGTGACAAGTGCGTTTCTCTTTTAAAAGACAGGTTGTTTAGAATTTTTCGAAACACAGAAAGATATTTATAGAGGATTAAAAGAAAGCTTCTTCCCTCTAAACCACAGGGAGAGAAAAGAATACCTAAGAAGACAATAATCCTAAGATTATATGCAGCAGGTTAGGACAAAGATCCGAGATACATAGTATGTAGTTCTTTCCCCTTTCTTGTCGAAAAAACCTTTTCTGGTTGAATTTGAATATAGTAATTAGAAATTTGACCGCTTTCAAAAAACCTCTTTCTTTTCAGAAAAGCTCAGATTAGCACATGCTGCAGGTAAAACCGACGATTATATTGCCCGGTATGGTGTACTTGCCTGTAACCGTAATCCCTGGTACAGTAGTATTACAGTAAGAAAAACTAGATTTGGGAAACGTCAAGTGTTAAGAATTTCGTGTTGAAATCAGCAATTACACAATGAGTTAAAATACTGTGGTTTATTCTTTTATTAAATCATCATTCCAGGTGAAGAGCTCTGGTACTGTACTTTCCGGGGTTAATAAAAACAAATTAACAAGGAATGTTGTTTTTCGACATTCAAAGTCGGATAACTCGAAAACTATTCTAGATATCGAAATTCCTAAGTGGCAGTGTCGGACTGGAGACATCGAGTTGCGAAGAAATTTCTTGATGAGTCCTTGCCTTATGTGGTGCCCTAAAAATCAATGAAACCATAGGAACTTCTTAAACGTAATAAACTGTAGCAATGTTTCCACATTTGATAAGTATTAGCGTCTCTATGTTTTACGAAAATCTCCAGTGGAACTCAGCGTTTCTGATCATGACCTTTTCAATGCACGCTCTTTCTTTGTTTTACTCTTTAACCTTCTTAGGGTAAGTTATCGTGGTTCTAAGATCACTGACGACGCCTATGACGGCCTACCGTCGTTCGTCGCTCTTTCAATAAACACCGCCGCCTTCGATGGTAACACCTTCAACTTCCTTATCTATCCTAACAATAAAAATCGCGATTCGCAGTTTCGTATTAAATATTCGCGACAGCTCGTTCCCACAAGAATTAATAACTTCAACCTTGAACATTATCTTCTGAATACATTGTGACCTCGCGGCTTCGATGCTCAAATCACCTACAGCCTATTTTGCTCTTTTTTACTTTTTGACGTTCTTAGGCTAGGTTATTGTGTATCAAAAATTGTGTTTTTCCGCTTGAAGACGCCTGAGGCGGCCTGCCGTCGTACTTAATTGTTTTCTAACAACGCCGCCTTCGGCGGTAATATACTAAACTTGTTTCAAACCTTCTTTTCTATCGTAAGAATAACATAAAACTTGTTCATTTCAAATTTGATCATTATCTTACGAGCACGCTATAAACGCAACGCTTAGCACACAGCACACAGAGCTCTTACGTTCTGCTTCTAATTGTTTTACTTTTTAACTTTCTTAGGGTAAGCTACGAGGCCTATTTCGATTTCTCGTTAGAAGGCACCTTTGCCTAAATACAAGGCATCTTCAAATTAGGTTGAAGTTTCAGTCGAATCTAATAAAGAAATCACGCATCAATTCTAAAGGTTTGATACATAATCTAGATCTCAAAGAAAGTTTACAAAAAGAACCCACCACTTGTAAAAAATAGAGAAATCAGCTCAGTGGTTCTTAAATTACAGTAATATGAAACTTTGCAAAATCGCTGATTCTTCGATTTCTTATTGACAGAGTAACTTTTGAATTTCTAATATGTTCATTGAATTCGAGTTCGAACTCCACAAACAGCTGCTTTTTTCTTGTCTAAATAGCTCACGTTTTTGGTCCTCTTTTCCTTGTTTTCTCCTAATGAGCAAAGCTTGTATGTTACTGACATACAATCTGGGCCTGAATTCTCAAAAATATGTAGTACCAGTAGGCACTAGAAATAATTGCATTAAAGAAAATCGGATTAGAATTAAGTCGCAAAAAAACTTTGATGGTAAACGTAAACAAAACTCCAAGCCCTACCTTTTTGTAGAAATTCAAGTTCAAACTAATTACTTCAAGATTTCTTAGACCACTATAAACGCCAAATCACCAGGATTGTGATCATGTCCTCTAAACAGCGTCTCAGTGGACAAAAAAGGCCCACCGAGAATTCCTAAAACATGGGAGGCACTAATACCTTAATTAAATGTGACCATTCTTATAATTTCGTTCTTCCTTTAAGAAGATTTCTGGTATTGGCACCAAAGGCGCCAATGCTTACAAAGGTGAAGCCTAACAGTTGGCCCTAAATAAGACAGTGCTTCATTATTATCCTTATAACAGCTAAGAACAGTTAAGGTGTTGCCACCGAAGGCGATATTGTTGGGAAGAACTAACCGTGAAGTTGGCTGCCAAAAGCGTTTTAAGTAGGAAAACAAATCGTGACACTTGAGCCATCATAAGATGATTTAAAAGTAAAAGGGCGAAAAATGTTTCATACTATACATTTCTTGCAAGCTGAGAAGTGAGTCAGGTAGAAGATATAGCGGGCGGTAGACATGGCGGCCTTGTAAAGAAACAATATTAAACTTTGAAATGATTAATGTTTATGAGAACAAGTTACATATCTCAAAGGTTTATAATAAATGCTGAGTATTACTATTATGACAGATAAAAATAAGGTTCAAGGGTATTATCGTCGGAAACGGCCTTAAACATAATTAAGCGCAATGATAGGCCCTTTTCATAGATGGTCTCACATGGAAATGGTAGTAGCTGACTAGAAAGGTAAAGAAATGACAGTGAATCATGAAATCGTGAAGAGCCAAAAGCGATCGCACAGTTTATGGGATCGGTTTTATTGCCTTTAAGAGTCCAGCAAACCTGAAGTGTAGGCAAGCTTTATCCTATTGACAGATAGAAAAATTTAAAATGTGGTATCGAACAACGGTAAGACGCCTTAGGAAGTTACAAGTGCAAGCGTGATACTAGATCCATGACAGCTTACCTTAAGAAGCGTATTCAGAAGAATGTTTTAAAACTTGAAATCAATAAAGGTTATGGGAACGAGTTCCATATTATCAAGGTTATAGCTGTCTCTTGGTCTTACGATAAGTAAGCAAATTTAAAGTGTTATCGCCAAAAATGGCATTGTTGGTAAAAGCAAAGCACGACGGTAGGCCGCCATAGGTGGCCTCAAGTAGAAGCGTGATCCTAGATCCACTTTAACTTACCTCAAGAAGGTTAAAAAGTAAACACGACGTAGGAGTTTCGTGGGCAGCACTGCAAAGCGAGAAAAGAGCACCCACGGAAGATAAAACGCGTTCAAACAGACATCCTAACAGTTTTCTAAAATAACAAATTAACTTTTTAAGGTTATAGCTCTCTCGGCTCTCATGATAGAAGGTTCAAGAGTTTAAGGCGTAAAAGAAAGTTAAAACGCGATGGTAACGGAATGGTAGCGTGATCCTAGCTTAACCACAGCTTATCGAAGGCAGATTAAAAACTAAGAGAAAAAAACTTTTGTGGGTGATTGAGTAACGAAACCGCGAAGCGTAATTGCTATTATGTATGATAGAAAAGCAGGTTGAAGGTGTTACCGCCGAAAGCTGCGTTTATCGAAAAAGGGACGCACAACGGTAAACTACCATAAGTGACCTCATGATAGCTTTCCTTAAAAAGATTAGAAAGTAAAAGAAGAAACACGACGTAGAACTTTAGTGGGTCAGAAAATAAGATTCAGGCAAGTTGAGATTATTGCTTTCTCATATTCTTACAATAGACAAGAAAGTCCAAGGCGAGATCAAGGTTATACCGCCAAAGGTGGCATTGATAGAGAAAGTAAAGCGCGTCAGACCGCCTATGGCGGCCTCAAGTTGAAGCTTGATCTTAGATTAACGATAACTTACTTTGAGAAGGTTGGAAAAAAGAAAGCAAAGCATGATGTAGGAGTTCTGTGGATGATTGCAGAACAGGCGAAAGAGGGCACGTTAAAAACGAAGAAGAAAGGTCCAGCAAGAATTCATAAAGCATAGGAGCTTACTAGGTTTAAGAAGTTCCTCTAGTTTAATTGCCACGTAAGGCGAAGACCCACCGAAGAATGTCTTGGTAACTCGATGCTCTAGTCCGACACTGCCTCTGAAGGAAGAAAACTTTACCGACACTTGACATTCAACCATAATTTCAGTCAGCTTCAATTATGTAGAGGTTAATTATCTTACCTTTTCTAGATTACCTCATCCGGATTCTTTTGGTAATCAACTGTTATTCCTTACGTTACTTTAAAAGAAGTCTTGTTCTAATCCCAAAAAGAACGTTAACTGGCAAAGTAGCCGGTTGATCCACGATAGGGTTTACTCGATATTCTCAGTTATACAGCCTTTGTAAATCGAAATTCATTTGGAACTGGGCACTACTTTGGCGTTCTTTTAGCCTATTCTTTGTTTTCCAAAACAGACATGGCAATTTTCTTGATTTTCTCATCGAATAGATTGCATAATGGCCAATGCAGTTTAAGAAGGGGAAATAATTGAACTATGCTATTTAGGAGCAAAGTCAAACCGCAATATACAAGGGACTAGGGAAATTACGATGTGAATAAGTAGGAGAAGGAATTATTTATAATAATATAATATAATAATAATAATAATAATTAAGAAGAATCAGGGCTATATCCAATAGGTTGCCCAAGTAAAGCCTAGGATAGCATGCAAGGTAAGGTGCAGAGTTCAATCGCCAAATTATTTCACATCTACATCATAGTAGGTGCCAAGTCGTTATGAACCTAGGGCGTCTAGAGCCTTGCACGCGCTAAGATTTCCAGGACTGGTCCATCCTGGCGCGGCCCGACTGAGAATGCACTTGACGTTACCCGAAGAAGACCGGGTAACTTTTTGATCGGTCCGAAAAGCCCGACAGACCTGAACAGACTAACAGGTCCAAACGATGCAATAGGTTCTACAGACTCTAACGGCTGCACAAGCCCTAAAAGCCGGAACAGGCCCGAATGGCCAAGAAGTCCGAACAGCCCGACAGACCCAAGCCGTTGGAAGCTCGACAGGTCCTACAAGCTGGAACGCCTCGAGACTGTCGAACGACCCAATAGACCCAAAGGGCCAAGAAGTCCAAAAAATCCGACAGAACCGAATCGGAGGTTCGACAGGCCATAGAAGACGGAATGGAAACGATGCGATAGGTCCGAAAGTTTCGAAGGGTCAAGAGGTCCGAACAATTCGACAGACCCGAGAGGTTTGAGGCTCGACAGGCCCTGCAAGCCGTAACGGCCCGACAGGTCCGAAAGGTTCGAAGAGCCAAAAGGTCCGAATAATCCGACATACCCGAGCAGTTAGAGGCTTGACAGGCCCTATAAGCAGTAACGGTTTAATTTTTAAACTGAGGCTCGGCCTGTGTAAGTGTGCCCTGTCTTAATCCGTCCCTGAGAAGAACACCAATCGAACAGATGAGAAAACTTAGTATAAGAGGCCAATTAAAATAATGTAATGTTTGCATTTTGAGTAACTTACGTTGGGGAGTAACCAGGTCAGAAACACGCTTGGTTGATATTACTCGATTTATTAATACTGTAATATAGTTCTATAACAAGTATGTTGTTGATGCTGGTGAGTTTTATAACTAAATGTACAAATGAAATGATTACAATTTATATTATTAATTTATTAAGTATCTTTGAACTATGAATTTTGGTCTGATAAGTAACTTCCCACAAACTATGAGAAGTTGCACTTTGTTTATACAATAACAAATAGTGATAATGCAATGTATACACTATAGCAAGTGGAAACTTTAAATATAGATAAAATTGGATTGGATTATTACAATAACATCCGAGTGCAATTAAATCATATGATATAAGCAAGAAGGTAAGTTTACATCAAATTATCTTAGAATGCGATACCTTAACTATCAGGTGATTACTGATTTTAAAATAGCAGTTCGAGAAGTTGTCACGAACCTCACTAATAATTTCAGAGTAGTTTATCGAAAGTTCCAACTTAAACAATCCAATCTGTCATTTGTGCAATCAAAGGCATATCTAGGCCTTTAGACGGGATTGGGTTCATCCCCCCTGCAAGATTTTAATTAATTATTGTTTTAATAATTGTATTGTTCGTTACATTGTCTTACTGTAGTAAAAGCACAACAAGGAATAAATATTTACAAATTTCGTAAAAGTTTCGTTCTTAAAGGTTTTTTACTTTTATTTTATTATAGTATAATAAACTTCAAAAATGTCATCTGCAATAAACGGACGAGGCATCTGAAAAGGCATGATTTTTAAGGATTAGTATCGAGGGATCGCGGGCTTCAAATATATGAGGGAATCTCTTTCTATGCTGTCACAAGGAGTTTTGAAATTATTTTACAATAAGATTAAGGTTTGTTGCTGCAATCATAAAAAGTCCTCTTTTTTATTATAGATGTAAGAATTATGGCAAATAGTATTTTTCACCTTATATTACTTTGAAATTTGTGGATTCATAAAACTAACAAATAATAACCTCACCGCACCGACATCGTTAGAGCAGTGTAACGTATAACAATAGGTTTTGTAAGAAAAGCTGTACACTACGCTAATGTGATTTGAGAAAAGTTGAACAAAACAAGTCTAATGTTTGCATTTTTAAAAACCTTGTATCCGCCATTGTGTGCAATAATAGACTCTGTTTCTGATAACAAAGAAAAAGAAGTCTTTATACTTTATTCAATGAATGTTTCAATTTCATTAAATATTGAGTTTCAACTTCGTATTAATCAGTTTCTGTAAGGTGCAAGAAAAAAGTAATTCCTATTCTTAATCTTCCCCTTTGGATTTTTCGTATCAAGCATTTCATAATCTTAAGTATAGTAAAATATATGAAAAAATTGCATGTGGTCCTTTGGAAAAGGTTGAGCGGATGCCCATGCTCGACTCTAAAGGTTTTACAGTGATTTGATTTTGATTATTATTTTACTAAAACTAGTCACTAGAGGGTTTTTACTTTTGACAAAAAAGAAATGACAGCCACAAGTAGGTGCAGCCATTTTCGACGAACATTTACAAAAACTAAAAAGTAAATGACAATCATTAAGCTTGAAAGCAGCCAGAAAAAAAGAATTTTGAATGATCTATAAATCCAAAAAATCGATACAATTTTTCTTCCTTTAATGGCTCTTTAATGTAACCCACTTACAGTAGTTGCACTGGTAACAGTTGGAGACCGCCTGAGCCTTGCAATTCGGGTAAATTTGGAGGCCAGACGTGTTTTTGTTGACCCAGGTAACAGCCACCTGCCCTTCTACCAGTGGAGTTGCTATTTCGTAGAACAACATCTAACTGCCGACGAAATGCCATAAAATTCCTCTATGTTTCTATTAATTTTCAAATCATAGAGCAATAATGAACATCTTGCTGATTAACATAACAGTTTTAAAATGAAGTTAAAACACAGTTAGCGATCAATCAGTATGATATTGTAGTAAGTGGCCGGTTAAAATGAAGGATGTTAATTAGACTTTTATTATTATTATTATTACTGTATTGTTGCAAGGTATTAAAAGAAGTGGCCGAAGAGATTCATTTTTTGGTGTGGTGTGTAGTGTGTATGTATTATAGGAAACAGCAGGTGAAAGTAGGGGATCTTAAACGTTAATACATAGTATATACACACATATATATATACAACTCATGTTTTATACGTCGTACTATTGGATGTGTTTCAAATGCGTATTTTATAATAAAAACTTTTTGGAAGTTTTCGACTTTCGACAGATGTTCGCGTGGACGTGTGCGCATTCCAGGGTAAATAAAATTAAACAGAAAAAAAAGAGGAGACGCATATAAATTCCTCCAATTATACAAAAGTGACAATGCGATCAATTCACGTGGACAGAAAACTGACCAGAATAAATTTGAAAAATTAGCCCTATTTAAAAGTACAAATTATGGAAATAAATTTCCTTTCTGAATTTCTTTGTCTTTTTCCTTTTCAAATGTCTATTTTGCATATTTTATTAATTAAATCTAAAAAAGAAAATTTATAGTAATAAATAGTTTAAAAGTGCAAATGTGTTGGAAAAATCACCTCTATTTTTGTAAAATGAGCAAAATTTTTAAATTGGGTCATAGCCAACCCTGACCCAGTCTTGGCACTAAACGAACATTTTTTGTGACTGTAGGAAAGGCATTTAAACCAGGAATATTTGGATATATATAAAATGATCGTATGAATAAAAAGTGTTCTCTAAATGAATTATAATTTATAGCGTGACTGAAAACTAATTTTGGCCGAATGATCAATTAATTTCAAGAGTGTCAAAATAATCAATTTATGGGCTGTTTTAATATTTTAAACACATTTAAATAATCTGCCATTTAAAATGTTAGTTTTGATTTCAATTTCAATTACAGTATTATTAGTATACTGGAGAAATGTCAGTAAACTTGAATAGTAGTGTATGGAAAAACTTTTCATGTCAAAGTCAACTATGATAATGAAACATATTGTTATATTTACTTTTTTATTAGTTGGACAAAGAGAATCAAATTTATCAAAATTCTCACTCGTACGAGTTTTGTATTATGTTTTATCTATTGTAGGTTCTGCTTTACCATACTGCGGACACAGACAAGTGACGTAAATAAAATGATCCTCTTAAAAATAATACATAAAATTTTTGTTAAGATTTTTTAAAAAATGTCTACTGAAGATTGTTAAACAGTGTTGTTTTTTAATCTTTCAATAGTAGTCGACCAATTTATTTTTAAATTTACTCATTTATCGGGTTGGTAGTTAAACACTAAAAGTAGAAAATTACAGCCTTTCCATCAACGTTCAATAAAAGCCCACTTTTCATGTCAATCGGCGAAAAAACCATATAATGTATTCTATGACTTTCTTCTAAAATTATCACGAGGAAACCTAAGAAAAAATTACTAAGTAACAATGAAGAGATTCAGATATATTACACTTTTTATAGGAAGACAGTAAATGATCTCTAGAAGATAAATTGAAATATAAAAACTATAAAAAAATACTTAAAAAGGTTGTAGAGGAAGAAATCAAAACCGAAAATGGCAGACACATTCAGATTAATGATTAAGTCTGGAAAATAATAAAGAAAAAAGCGCTAAAGAAACCTGTAAGAGCGAACAAAATAATTTCAACGAATTTTGTGTAATATAAAAATTTCAAAAAAAGATAATGAAACCAGCTCAACCTTTATAATGCTTTATAATGAATAGGGTGGTCCAGGGCCAGCGTTAAGCTTTTAGATTTTCCGTTGCCCTAATTTCAATAGATTCTAACCTAAATCTTACAATCTTCCCTCATTTAAAAACAGTTGTAATCTGCACCTTCTGGATAATTAATACTCCCTAGATGGTGTGGCACCTCTTAAATAATTTTTATTAAGTTTAAGTTTTGAAAAATTCTTCTCAAGCGTTCCTATATTCACTAACCGTTAACAGAAATTCGTAGAATGACTGCTGTTAGGTAAGGTGAAAGTGAAACTTCCAATTTCCGGCTTCCACTAAAACTAAATTTTTTTTTAAATACCCACAACCTCTAGAAAACGTTTTTAAATCCGAGTCACCTTCTCGGTAAGACCCCTGAGGCCCAAGTTTTGGGCTTTACGATTTCTGGGAGAGTCCACGGACGTTAATTGCACGACTTAATCGATATTTCTTTATAAAGCTAACTGTACGAAAATACCTCTGGGAGCACATACATATAATAGACCTTGAGACGTTCAGATAGTTATTAGAAGTCGTTTAATGGGAAACATTCTTAACACAAGTACTCTGCATGACGGTCTAAACATCACAGATTAGAACTCTTTGATTCATTATACATTTGAATTTGGAATTACGGGACTTCTCGTGGTTTCGTCGCAGAGGAAGCTTTACCATTTCCCTAGTCATCTACATTATCCTATTCACCCTATTTATGACCTATTACTGCCTCCCTTTCTCGCGCTCCAATTTTGGCCACCCTCGTTGCCCCTATCTCTTCTACGCGTATTTTCTCCATTTTTGCTAAATATGACTCAAAATTTCGGTGCCCCGTGATTAGCTGTACTATATCCTTATCTAATTTCCCTATCCTAGCTCTTATCACATTATTTTGAATAAATCTTGCCGTTAACCTACCTGTGCTGGCGCGACTTCATCTATCATCCCACAGTTCTATTGTCCTTTCCTATAGCATTCTGTTAACTAACGTTCAGGGGACGATATCTAACACCACCTCGATCCCTTCTTTTATAGCTGTCTGTCTAGCTAATGGGGTCGTTTCTTAAAATATTTTTGCTTATTTGGGTTGCTTTCGCTTTAAATTAACGCTGGCTTTTTTCAGATTTTTTCAGCTTCTATTTTCACTATCTTTTTCAATTGAAAGTTCAGAAAAAGCTTTTTTCGCCACTCCTGTGACGTCACAAGTTTTTGACGATATGACAACGCTGAAAACGGGAGTGCTTGCAAGTGGAGAGCCGGATGCGGATGCTGTCGGTATTACAGAAAGCGCTTACAAGTTTGAATTTTTGAATTGTTGGGGTTATGCGGTATTATGTTATTATATATTATATATACAAAAGTTTTATACAAATAAGCTAACCACTAAACCACAAAACAATAGTCAGTAACAGACGTGTCCAGGGAATAGAGGCTGAAAAAGGGACCTTTGCTTGCAAAAGGTTATGTAGTTCTAATGTTTGGATATGTTCTGTATATCGGTGCCATAGTGAAAAACCGAAGTTTTCGACCTCGTCGTCCTTTTGCGGACTTTTTCAGTTTCTGGATAATATCTTTCTACCAATGCATTACAGAGGAAAACGGTTTTATTAAAAGTTGTAGAGCATTATATTTGCTACAACTTTTGTATAAAGAATGTTTTTGTAAAATGATTAGGTGGATAGTTACGCTTCATCAAAGTTACTAATTTTTTTCGTAAAAATGATACTTTTTTGAGATTTTTGATTGATTGATAAAAATCGTGTCCAGAATTTATGGCTTGAGTCTCTTTCAAAATGTTCTTCCGACATATGGCAAAATTTCTGTGATCTCTGCGAAAAGCTTATTTCGGCTGAATGGAAAAAACATACGGGATCGCTTGCAGAATCTGATTCTGAATCTTTTTCGGATGATTCAGAGGTAGACTCATCTCACGAACTAATGGAAGTGGAATGAGGGCTTACAACTATTTGGTATCAAAATTTTTGTGTAATATCACCACTATCATCTTGTGGAAAAAACTTTGTACAATTGAAAATTGTTTTGAATAGCTCTTCTTGTCACGATTCTAATGATGTAAACATAATAGGGTTATTATGATTTTGATTTTTTTGTGTTGAACGCTGCTATGACCAACTGTAATAATTGCTGTTCATCTTCAAAAGTTTGGTCGAGCACATGATTCTTGAAATAACCCCAGAGGAAAGAAATCTAACGGTGTTAGATCAGGTGATCGTGCAGGCCAGGGTACTGCAGAATGCATTAATTTATAGCATAAGAAATCGAAATAACCCTATCCTGTTTACATCATTAGAATTGTGACAACAAGAGCTATCCAAAACAACTTTCAATTGTTTTTCCGCCTATTTAAAAAAATGAGGTTGATGATGGTTACTCGAAACCGAAACGTTGTTTAGGAATTTTGTTAGCGTATTTTGATAGAAAACAAAAAGTGGCAATGGAAAAGTGGTTTTAGTTTTCCAATATCTCTTCAAATAAAGGAAAGAAAAAATAATAACATAAATCGAGAAATCTACTTTTTTTAAAATATCTCTGAGACTATTCAAGATATTTAGATTTTGCAAAAGCCAACAAAAAGGTCCTATAAATAGCCAACTTTCATCCCATTTAACCGATCCTGTATCTCTTACCGTTTCCAAGATCTCCATGTTGTGCATCCTTATCTTGGACACACTGTATATGTCACTGTTATTGTTGAACAAATGTATACCGGGTGCTGCATCGGCGGACGCAACATGGGAAATCCCATGCTAATTTTGAAATGTTTAGATATTGGTTCCCCTAATTATTTTAGCACTAAACTTTATTTAGGTTTTATGAAGGTCATTGCAAGATGATATACACTGAGCAATTTGAGCATTTTATGATAACTCAGTTAGAAGGTATTTGAAGAAAGGTGTGTGCATAATGCATGTTATGTGCATAGTTCAGCAGCAACATCAAATAGGCCTGTAAATCTTTACACTCAACTATTTCTATTAATTATCTATGACAGTTTGACAATCAATTTAAATTTTAACTATGAATTATGCAACAACGGAGAAAATCGCCATAATAAAGTGGTATTATGCAAGGAACAGCATGCAGAAAGTAATTCTGGTTTTGATAGCATTTAAATAATTGTGAATTATTGGTTAATAGCAATAAAATTATTGATATTCGACGTTGCTGATGTACTATGCACATACACGCACATTTCTTTAAATATCTTCTAATTGAGCTATCATAAAATGCGGAAATTGCTCAGTGTATATCATCTTGCAACGCCCTTTAAAAAACCTAAATAAAGTTTAGTGCTAAAATAATTAGGGGAGCCAATATTTAAACATTTAAAAATTAGCATGGGATTTTCTATGTTGCGTCCGCCGATGCAGCACCCGGTATAATATATTATAAGTAAAAATTCTTTAAAATTATTTTTATAGTTGTATTCTTAAAGCAATACAAAGCAAGAAACCTTTAATTCTCACGAGTCGAATCCCTACACTCGTAATTACTCAAAAAATATCATTTAAATTTCCAGCATTTGAAAGTAGTCATAATTACAGATAAATTTCTTATATAATTAGGAGAGTTTTCTAGTATAACAGATTATCACCGTTTTTATCCTTAAAGCAAAAAGTTTGAACATTTAATTTCAATATTTTACAGGAAATAGAAATTTTCTTAAAACAATCTTTTAGCGTGATCGATCTACAGATTTACAAAAAAAAGTCAACAGCGTGAGGTCAAACTGTCATAAAATCATTAAGCGTCAATAAGGATTCTACAAGCCGAGTTAATAGATAAACAGCTCGGTTTACAGTACTCAAACTGTCATTCTGTCACAGCCATATACGACCCATAAACATCGTGGACGCTGTATAGTAAGCTATTTTGAAAATAGTAGAAGGGACTTCTGACTTCAATTTTTTCACTTTATTTGACCGATAAAGTCACATTCACATTATGAACAATACTTACATTTTAGAATCATGGTATACAAGCCACTGTAAGCATTACGCCTTTTCGGCCTTGATGGAATTTGTGGTTTGGGTGGTGAACGCTGCTGCACGCGGTCCGGAGTGGGAAGGATGGACGATTGGAAATTTTTTGCTCAAAACACGTCTCACCCGGTCAGGAAGAAAGTATGGAGGTCCGGCGGGCCGACTCCGTCGTCGGTGCGGTCTCCAGTTCTCCCTCGGCTTCACCGTCGCTGTAGGTGTAAGGGCAATCATGGAACCCACCTTGACCCCCTACGCTAAAAGGAATTGTTACGCCAGTGAAAGATTAAAAAAGATGTTTTATTTTCAAAATTGGCAACCTATTTGAAACAAAAAGTTATTCTTGCCTTTCAAATTCGAATCATCTGAAAAACAAAATCTAATTATTTGCATCGCAGTTTTTGACAAAGATTAAACCTTTTTGGTCATTAAACTTTTTTTCATAAATTGAAGCATTTTTGAGATATAGGGCGTCAAAGTTTAATTAAAGACGAGATTTGGATACGCCGTATCTCGAAAACGGTGAACTTTAGGAAAGAAAGCTATACGACAAAAAAGGCTTGATTATTATCGAGAAATGCAATGCCAATAACAATATTGTTTTCGAGGTGATTTATGACCTTGCCATAGGCCGTTGAACTTGAAAGATTTTTGAAGAAATTCAACTTTACTCGGAAATGATGCATTCTATGTAAAAAACGCAAAAGTAACTTTTTGTTTCAAATCGATTGCTGATCTTGAAAACTAAAGACTTTCTTAATTTCTCAATGCTAGTGCTAGTCCATCCTGAATTCTCCACTTCTGACAAGGATAACTATTGCAAGACTATGTAGAATAGTACCTACTTTACAGTAACAAACATGTAGAAAATCCCATTCCAATGAAATATTGAAGAAGCAAGAAATTTTAAACGAATTCTTGACACTCTGTGTTTCTGCAATAGCTCACTGTAGGAAAAAGTCATATAATAAAAAAGGTTTAGTTTTTGTCGAGAGATGCGCCTGCTAAGCATTTGCTCTCGTTGTTAAAACACCCTTTATAGCTTTAAGTATCTATTTTCTGATAATACCATTATATTTCAATTAATACTGTTAAGTAATAATAATTGAGAAGTGTTGAAAATGAAGTGTTTTTACAAAAACCTTCTCATTCTATTTAAAGACATTTCTTCAACTTACCTGTCGGTAATGTCATTACATCAAATTTACATGTATCAAAACTATAGTTGCAAATACTTTTTTTATTTTAATGATTTTTCATCGAGATGTTTACAATTATATTATAGGTGACATGCTCAAAGATTCATAATAAAAAGTTTTAATACAATTTTGCGTTATAGCAAATATAAAAGAATAATGCATATCAATAGCTGAACTCTTCCTCTTTAAGAGGGGTTACTTTTTATTTCCATACAATTATTGTTATTAGAGTCTCTGTGCAGGGGGTCCACGAAAAGTTTGAAAATTGGTGCTTTCCGCCAAAACTCGCAGTGTGACTTTTGTACAACCTTATAATTAAATTTACTCAAAAACGGCTAGAGATACAAAGAAACTTTAAGAATACTTTTTTTTGTAGAATTCTGCTCTTTTTTTTTTGTTTAAAACATTTTTTTGTGCAATTATCATAGTTTTCGAGATATTTTTAAAAATACATTGTTTAGGCCCTTTGAGCCCATTTTTTTGAGGTCATGCGAAGTCTTTCGACCCTTAATGTACAGTCAAAATTTAACAAATTCAATTTAAAATTAATTTAAAAACCAGATGATTTCGTCAGGATAGAATATAAAAAACCAAGAAGTTTATATTTATGTTCTGCCTATAGTAAATAATATGTAGAAGGTTTAGAATCTTATTGTTTCTGTTTATCTTTTCCAAAGCAACAAATTACGATTTAAAAAAATGATTGATAAATGAGACTGATCTTGATTAGAACAAATTATAATAAGTGATTATGTAAATGAATCGAGATTCACGAACAGTCTTAAATGTCTATTTTTTAAATAACCTCTGGTGGCTGATATGTATCGTACATACGTATGTTGGACCTATTACAGTATGTTTTGTTTCTACAATACCTGTCAAAGTACTCAAAAGTTGGCAAAACATACAGTTGCTTGGTTATTTTTATTGTTGTTGTTTTTTAAAAAACCAAATCTTAATTCTCGCCAACATAAATTGGAAAGTTTTGATATTGACAAGCATTATAGAAAAAAAAACATACTATACTTACATAATGGAGATAATAATCAGAAAAGCTGGCTGATCTATTATTTTTATTTTTACCATACTTAGGCTATGGTAAGAAATTCATTTACTTACCTGTAAACAGAGGAAACATCATACAAGTTATTCTAATTTCTCTGCTAGCGTGCTTCATTTCGATGAACTCCTTGGAAACGAATTTTTCGTCAATTTGCGGATGTTGCTAACACCTGTAAAAAAGAAGTCACCATGAAACTGTTCTCAAAAATGCCATTTACAAAGATAACTATAGGCAATTTATTATAATTTTTTTCCAGTGCTAATCTACTACCAAGTGAAATTTAAAAGAGACAGAAAGACAATTTAATAAAGACTACAAGATAGGTCAAGAAAGTAGCTAGAGTGGTCTCAATCTCAACATAGTGAATGGTTAAAAAGATTGCTTTTAAGATTTTAAGAAACTGAAACAAATGCCGAACAAGTTAAGATGGCTGAGCAAACCTTTTGATAGCTGTTGAGAAACGGCTGTCTCTTCGTGAATATGGAACAGAATGAAAGTGTGCCCAAGCAAGAAAGCAAGAAACATTTACGTTGACGTTAACAAAGCTTTAGCAATTTAACTAAATATCAGTTTAACGGAACTCGCCTATAATGTTCTTCCTACCTACTGGAAATAAAAAAATAATCTTATCCACTCGACCTTTTTTCTTTCCCATTGTACTAAAAAGAAATAAATAAGAGACGATGTCGTTAGAAGATTCAAATTCTATTTTTAGTATTAAATTTAGTATGTAAATTTCTATGAATTTCTAACTTTTAATAGGGACTTTAGAAGGTATTTCCTATCTCACTCAACAAAGTAATTAGTATATAGGCCTTATGTATTTGCACGAAATATAAAAGTTTCAAAATGGCGGCGCGGCGTTAGCAAATGACCGCCCACCCGGAATCTATAATAAGGGGGTACCATATTATTTTTTGTTTAGTATAATGGTGGTAAAATTACATAGACTGGAACGTTGATTATATCAAATATATATATATAACACTGTGTTAGAAGTTAAAGTAATCAATCTTTCTTTCTCATCATTATTCAATAGTTTCCAGGAATGTATTTTGGTAGCAGTGCCAATATAACTTACAATTTCGACTTTTGCATCAAGAAATTCGTAATAACAGCATATGCAATTATATTTTGATATCAAAACACTGCTATTACTTTTTGGTATCCTCTGGAATGATTTCTAAGAAATAAGAGATTCTGCTCACTATGATATACTATGTGGAGCAGCGAAGGTATACCAATGTCATATTTTCGTACTGATGGGTCATTTTCATCATGGTTTCCATTTTTATTTTTAGTTCGTATTTTAGCACAGATTTTTATTACATTTGACACTTTAATGCACGTCTGTCTAAAAGGAACCGTTGTATCAAATGAAAGAGGTAAAATATCTTACTGTTAAACGAAATAAATCTTAACTCGAAATACTACTTAATTAAATTTTCATCGCAAGTGCCATAACGTACCCGAAATAAGTGTGACAGCTCGATGCTTAAAAAAATTGTTTCAACAGATATTTAGCTCTTCTTGCAGGCTACATGTCTTATCTGAAGGTTTCTTTCATACGGCCAAAAATAACCAAGATATTTTGAGTGATTTAAAATAGCCATCCTGTATTTAAGAAAAATTTGAATAAATTAATAGAGCATTCAACACAATCAACAAAATTTAATTAAAATCAAACCTTTTTTTCCTGCTCTTCCCAGAAAATAATAAAATCTCTTTTTTACTGCATTCCTCTTAATAAGTTTGTCAAAATAATACAAACAGGATCAAATTTGTTTGTAAAAACAATAACTAGAGTATTTGGGATTTTTGCAATAAAACTATTTCCTGGTAGTATAAATACATTTTTTGTCCTCTATTTTGCTATTATTTAAATTAATACCGGTTCATTGACGTTACCAATCCAATTGAATATTGTCATGGTCAAATTTAGCACACGTTGGTCCAATTTCAAAAAGTGATATATCACACACATATTATTTAGCAACATCTCAAAAGAATTTTCGATTAAGAAAGTTCTTAGTGTACAGAAAAAAAAATCGTCTGTCTGGTGTTTCTTCTTTTGGTAGTTTACTTTTATATTCTCACGATACGTCGACACATAACACACATACATACATGCAACAAAAAAATTACTATTTCTGTTGTACTTTTTTTGATCTTGCTCTTTCCTTTTTTTTTCTAAATAGACAAAACTGCATGATACTACAGTATTAGAACCAGCTTATAAACAAACCGAGCAACAAAAACGAAATTAATTAGCAACAGTTGTAATCTAAGTGAACGTTCTGAATTTGAACCCGGAGCTGCAATCTGTATTGCGGAACCAACCACCTGGTGCTTGCTTGGCTCGCTTGCTTATTATGAATCATAGACGTACGTATACATAAAACCTACAGAACGAATACGATGATGAAAACAAAATAATAAGAAGAAAAACAAGAGAAACTCGCTATGAATTCCATTAATTTCTTCATTTTTTGTTAATAGGTATTATGTTATTAATAAAATCTATAGATCACATCGAGTTTTAAAATGACTGAAGCGCTATTAAATCAAGTTCGTCATTTTATTTTTAAGTTTCTTTTTTGAAGGCACGGACGAGATTTGAAAATGTTTTTAACTTTAAGAGTAAGGTTACGCGGCGGACAGGCTGCATTTATGCAACGAAATTTTGTAATGCCTATAATAGTTTGTTATGGGTGGCTTTGAAGATATTCGCACTACCTCTGGTGGAACACACTGTATAAATTTTCGTATAGTTAGGGCCGGATGCTCCCTTTCAATCACGAATCTTTTGTATTTCATATAAATAGAAAAGTGCTCTGTTGCCTATAGAACTAAGATTTCTTTGTAGTATCTAACATTAAATACAAAAACATAAACAAGAGTATACACTCAGATGCAAGATAAACGGATCACTAAATATCTCTTTAATTTCTTTTTTAATATGTAAATCTAATTTTTAGTATTTTACAGTAATAGACAGTAATAGGCTATAGAAAACTACAGCATTCTAAATCATTACTGCTGTTTCGGCTTATTCCTTAACTAGTTCAAATTTATTTAAGTCTTTCAAGAAATTAGGAACTTTATTACAGCTGTTTTTCTTTTCTTTTTGTCATTTGTCTTTAAAATGATTTTTCATAAATTATTTTCAGATCAGCTTACAGCAGTATTTCGCTAGTTTCTTTTTAAAAGCCTGACTAAATAGATACAATTCTAGTTTGCCTAAGATTGCCAAATGTGTTGTTTTTCCCGGACATGTCCTCCTTTTTAGGACGTTGCGTCCGGAGGAGTCCGGGATAGTTTTTTAAGTGCGCCCGAGATTTTAAACCCTAATGAAAAACTTCTTAGATCTCGAGAGGAACCTCAGAGCTCAAAAAGAACACCTCTATCCGGTTTGAGGCTTGCCTGAGTTTTTAAAAAAAGTTTTCCTCAAAGTTCCATTTTTTCTAAATAACTTGAAAATGCTGTGTCCGATCTGACTAAGATTTGCTATGTAAATATTCCCATACTAGAAGTATTAGAACCTATAAAAAAGTATTTGAGATTAGGTTTCAGTGGCGTTAGTTCACCTCCTTTTTTTTAAGTGAAAACACTACGCCACTGGCTTTCGATCATGATTCGTATAAAAAAAAATCTGATTTGGTGTTTAATTCCTGAGAAAAAGTTACTTTAGTAATTTCAATAATCGATAATCGATCACAAGAAATAATCGATTATTTCGATTAATCAATTATAGGACGAATCGATTATTTCCATTAATTAACTAATTGAATAATCTAAATAAGCGAAATAACTAAATAATTAACTGAATAGTTGGATAGTTGATTAATCGATTAATCGATAAATCAGTACCGAATTTATTGTACAGATAGCTGACTATCAAATAATCAGCTACTAAAGCTTGATGAACTCAAATAGGAATCACTAACTAAGAAACCTAATCTGCGCAACCTATGATGTGAGAAACTTAACGTCGCTGGTTAGATCCCTGCACGGGCCAAGATTTTCAGGCCCGGCCCGACTGAGGATGAACTTGACGAAGCCCAAAAAGTTCGACAGACCCTAACGGCTCAACAGGCTCTAGCAGCTCGACAAGCCCAAACGACCCGACAGGAACGAAACGCTCGATATTTTTTTAACCCGAGGCCCGGCTTTGGAACGGGCCGCGCAAAGATCCGATCAAGATACCTGTGCTATGGTGCAGTACGAAAATCCTCCTCTTCGGTTCAATATGAAAATAATGCTTGGCTGGGCCAATATGAAAATCACGTCTGTTTCAAATCAGTACAAAAATAATAGCCCCACAGGGCCGATAGGCCCGAGAGGCTCCAATGGCCCGATTGACCCGACGTAGGCCCGAAAAGTCGGATAAATTTTTAAACTAAGGTCCGGCCAGACCCGAACCTAAGCTTTGGCCCGGACCACGCATAAACCCGATAAAAAAACAGTGTGGAAATTCTCCGCTTTGGTTTGGCATAAAAATAATGTTGGTCCTAGGCAGCACGGCAATCCTCCGATGCGGTTCTGTACGAAAATAGTCCGTCCGAGTCAATAAGAAAAAGATATCGGTTCGGTGTAGTGCAACAATCGTTTGCTTCAAATCAATATAAAAATAATGACCCGGAAGGTCGACAGGAAAAATTCGGCCCATTCAGACTTCTAACGCTGATGCTTTATTTATTTTTTGTACCAGGTGTTCATTTAATATTGCGACTATCGCTTTTAAGTTGATATTGAATTTAAACTTAAGTTGGTAATGAAAGATAGATGTTAACAGGCAGACTAAAAATTTACATTGAAGCAGTTAAAATAAAACAAAATTAATTGTTACAATTGTTTCTTGTTTGTTTTCTGTCAGTATTTGTATTTTTCATAACCTCAATTCGACTTTGACAGATGCCATCTTAATTATTCGAGGTTAATTAAGTTAGTTGATTTCTACCTATAACAGTATTACTAATTTTCACAGGTATACCAATTCAAAAAAGAGTCATAATATAAAAGAAAGATTGTTACGAAAATTTAAAAAATTACTTTGAAAGTGATCAGATTTAAAGATTTACAGTCAGTTCTGGCAACATTGGTTGTAGCCAATTTGCCAAATTTTCCCCTATTAAATGAATACCCAGTGTTTGTCACATTGACAATTTAGTAACACAGCTCGACCAAGTTTCACTAATTTCAATAACAAACGACGTCGATCAATCAGAAATGTAATTTTACTGAGTACAGTAACTGACAAAAAGTTCTTTTTATGTTTTAATTGATACTTTCGCGTTCGTTATTGTTTATCTCTCTTTAAAAAATATATCCATAGGCATACCCTAATTATTTAACCCTCCACAGTGTGGTATGTATGGAGAAGGTCCTAAGAATCTGAACCCTTCACAGTAGTCCACAAAAAATATTTAATAACAATAGAAAAATAATAACAAATATAAAATTTTAGGTAAAAGCAGTTTGATTTTTCCGCATCAAAATTCTGGCGATTACTTTCCTTTTTAAGAAACTCTGTTTAAGATTTTTTTTTGTTAATAAAACAAGTCTCCTAGACAAGTTTTGTAAATATGTCACTGAGCCTTCATTACCTTTTTGGCGACGGAAAGAAAAACTATCAGTTAGTTCTGCAACTGGGGAGCAAAAATTCTAGTAAATTACGACGTCCTGGGTGGGACCAAATAACAACCCTTAAATACCAATGTAAACAATTGAATCAACTAAACAATTGGGAAACTAAAATCAAACAAATGATTAGTCGGTTCCTTCGGTAATTGCTTAATTCCTCAACTATTTAATTAGGGCACAGAACGGTGATTAACAGACGCTGATATTGATATTAATTAAGATGCCAGCTATTCAAGAACCGAGACAGATGTAATACGTACAACGAGATGTAACCGTTTCCAAAAGGTGGTTGCGTTTTCGCTCTTACTATAGTTAGCTTCATTGTAACATTGGAATTTAATAAATTTGTTTATTTTTTAATGTTTTATATTTATCTGTTATTGTCAAATTATTAAACTGTCAAAGTCAAAGTGAGGTTAGGAAGTTAGTTGTCAATGCCAAACTAAAGGAAAAAGATAGACGAGCGTTTTGCCAAACTTGAATCTGATAGGATGAGCCGTTCTACAAAATATCCAAAAAAACTCTCAACATTCTTATCTCAAAAGATGGAGCTTTGGGGGACCTAAACGGATTGAAATTTATTAAATACTTCCTAACTTAACGCTGCTAGAGAAAAATCAAGTAACTTCTTGATCGGCCCGAAAAGCCCAAAGAACCCGAGAGGCCCAAGCGATCCGACACGCCAAACACAGTAAATATATCATTTCAGTCTAAAAAAAGTGGAAAATGCCAAGGTTTCCAATAAAGAGCTAAGTGCCAAGAAGTTGTCTTTTCTTGGAAAATCTAATTTTAATCTTTTTAGGCTTAGTTATTACCTCGAGAAACTACCTTTCTAATAGCTTTTTCTATGCTCCTGGTGGTTCCGCAAGCTAACCACTGTGCCCTTTGTTGCCTATACTACCGACCAACTGTGTGAAATTGGGTTTTGGCACACATTGCCTACAGCTGCATTTTGCAAGTGTTGTATTAAGGGGTTAGTTTCGGTGGGAAGTGCGTTATAGTAAATATTTACTTATGTGTAACAATGAATTAAATAAGTTGTCTGCTGTGCATCATTTTTAAACAATGCACACATTATTTAGGCGGTTTGGCATTATGACTAGGCTCTTACGCGCTTTGTTCGTTACATTGCAGTAAAATCAAGGTAGTCTTATCCGGACCTTGAAACTATGACTACCAAGGAATAATATGACCCGCAAGATCAAATTCCGTCAGATAATGAGTCGATGCATTTTCTGTAGGAGATGACAACGAAATATCTGCTAATGGTGCTCAAGATGGGAATATCTTCAATATTGAATAAATGAGTATAGATTTTGTTGAAAAGAATCTAGATAATGTTATGGTTTATACTAATCAAAACAGCACATCAAATAAAAATGATGATGAAGACTGGGAGGACGAAGACAACCTACCGCTTTCTGCTATACGAGAGAATTACCGCGACAAAGCGTGGACTTCAGACCTTTCAAACTTTGTGCTTTGCCTAACAGCTTTTTAGAAGAAATTTACCTTCTACCGTTGAGACTCCATTAAATGTCTTTCTACATATATTTCTCTTGGATCTCATTGAGCGTATAGTATTTCAGAGTAACCAGTATTCTGTCCAAAAAAAGGGAGGTGATCACAATGCCAGTGTGGCAACAAACACAGATGAAATGAAGGCTTCCCTTGGGATCAACTTGTTGGTGGGCATAAAGAAGTTGCCAAGTTACCAAGACTACTGGTCATCAAGATTTAATATATTAGTTCTGTAATACCTAGAGATCGTTTTTCTTGGCTGCTTGGTAACCTTCATGTAAACAATAACGAGAGGAAATCTAAAAAAAGTGACAAGAATTTTGACAAACCTAATAAATTACGTCCTTTTCTCGATAAAAAAAAGTACATATATGCCTAGCCGAACAACCTCCCTGCAGTACGCAGAAGGAGCCACACCACACCCAATGAAAATGTACATACTGGAAAGTCGGCTTCTGTCTCAGCGAAAAAAGGAACTGTTTCAAGGGCTTCCACACAAAATAATCATATGGCTCTAAGTTCCTAGTGGTCACCATAAGAGACCACCACATTCCCAGGGCAAGAGCAGCGCTAAAACTTTTTTTGTCATAATATGTAGTATCTTATAGCTAGTAAATGTATTTTAGTAGGAAAAAGTTACTTCTTACAAAAAATAATTTCCCTCTCAAAGGGTTAAAATATGACAGATCTACTATTGATTGAATATGCTAAAATAAGCCACATTTCTCTCTCCTGAAACTTTTGTTCTTTTGGCATGTTGGCCCACCGGAGGTAATGCATTAAATGACATATCCAGATATGCATGATTGTATCTGTAAATTTATTGAGAAGGTCAATAGAAGGCAAAACCCGACCTGGTGCATTGGAGGTGCTCACTGAATAGCACGTTCCGAGCCATGATCGTACGTTTAGTTTTATTAAGAAGGTTAATGGAGGGCGAGCCCGAACTTAGACGACCAATCTATGGTCGAATCTTTAGCTCTATTAAGGGGATTAATGTTGATCAATTGCATATGATAAGGGGGATAGTCCATTTCAATCCATGATCCTATCTTTAGCTCTATTAAGAAGGTTAGTGGTGGTCTGTCGAAGGTAACCTGTTTGATGGCCCATTTCAACCTACGATCGCATTTAACTGTATTAAGGGTTAGTCGAGGGAGAAGCCCAAATTTGATTTATCAAAGGTGTCCCTGTGGATGATACGTTCGACCTATAATCCTATCTTTAGATCCACTGAGAAGGTTAACGAAGGACAAAAACCGACCTTGATGCATCGGAGGTACCCTATTCAATGGCATATTCAGACTCATGATTGTATACGTATGTAGCTTTATTAAGAAGGTAAATGGAGACCGAAATTATATCTTGAAGCTGCAGAGGTGAATCATTGAATAGCATATAACGAGTGACCCGAGTCTTGATTGTAGTTATTGGAGAACAAAGTCCGATAGTTGGCAAACATAGATTGTTAGTTTCAGAAGATTTGTTGTAAACTGGTACAAATTGTATATGTTGCTTGAAATGTACTTTACAACATTTTGCTATTTTGAGCCTGTTTTTTCTCAGGAAATTCTGGCCCCTAGATGTAGCGCCCGTGGCATTCGACCCCTTTGCTACCCTCTATTATTCCAACCTTGGAAGGTTACAAGCTACACGAGAGGTGACGATTCATGACTTACTTCTCTTGGTGGCGTCAGGTAAAATCTCTGGACTGATGATGCGTTATTTATTTATTTTTAAGGTTATAGGTCATACAAACGGCCAATGGTCAATTTAGTGTCTGTTTGTGATTTCTTTTGTTGGTGGGGCAGGCAATTATTATTATTATAGAACCTTGGACCTGTCCAATACATCAAACGCACTGCAGTCGTAAAGGCTTAGTGTGCTTCCCTAGTTAGTTCTAGCTTCACTCTAGCAACCCTATGCCTTCATTCAGACGACACAGGTTCTTAGTCAAGTAGGACTCAAATTGTTCGGTTCTATTGTAGCAAATCCAAATAGTTTGAATCTTTGACGAAGAAGCGTCTCACAGTAGCACAAGATAATATATATATATTTCACTGTTTCGGTGTCTTCCCCACATAGTCTGCAGTCCAGATCACCATTAGACAGTTTCATATTAAGAAAGTTTTCACAAAAAAGTGCCCTGTCATCAATCATTCCAGACTTGGCTTTGTTGTTTTTTAAACCATGTGTTTATAGCTTCTCTAAGGAAAGATTTAGATATTTCTAGAGCCGGCGTTGGTCCAAAGAATAACTTTACAGATCCCAATTTAGCTAAACGATCAACTTCTCCGACCCAAGTCAGTTTGACTGTATTTTGATCTGCCTGGATATGCAGCGCGCGAACACATTCCATTATAAGTTTCGACGTTACTTTTACCTCCTGAAGAGCCTTGAGCGCCGCTTGACTGTCTGGGTATGTATAAATCCGTTTGATTCCATATTTAATTCCTTCTCAGTTTTCGTCTATGCATCTTAGTAGTACACATACATATGCGTGGAAGACTTTGGTATATTTACCGAGGGAGAACCACAGCTCCACCTTCGGTTCCTACGTATTCCTGAACCAGTGCTTTCGGATCGGATGGCATTTATTCAGTATGCCTCTCTCTCTCAATAATCATTTGGAAATGTTTATTCAGGTTTGTTACTGAGGTAGCATAGCCTGATTTCACGTCGAAGACAAGATCGCCTATCCTTTTCTAGATTGAGCAGTGGCCTGAGTTTGTAGTTCTCAAGTTTCCTGCATTCTGGACTTTATGCAGGAATTTCCTTGCTTCTCCTCGTATCATAAAATCAAGCGAAGAAAGATCGAGCAGGATCTCTACTGTTACCGTAGGAGTAGTTGACATAGCTCCCGCTATTCCCAAACAGGGCAATTTTTGAGTCTTGGGCAGTTTAATTTTGGTGTTTGTTTGCAGCGTTTCTAGCCACCACACCAAGGCTGGGTATGTTATAACAGGTCTAATCACCCCAGTGTATAGCCACTGTACCATGCTCGGTCTGAGTTCCCAGATGTTTCCATATATTCGTCGCTTTTTTCGCTGGTTTGACAGTGTGTTGATTCGAGATAATTCTGGAGTCAAGGATCACTTGAAGATACTTGATCTTTACCGTCATTGTCAGTTCTTCACCATAAAAATGGTTGATGGGAAATTATGCAAATCGGTTGATTCTAGGCAATTATGATTTCATAGTATTTGTTAATTTCGCATATACAATTTCTCCCATTATCTTTGAAAACTGATACTTTGCATGGGTGTCCACCAAAGATTTTTGTAGGATGTGTAGTCCGTCTTGAAGTTTACAACATACATAAAAATGGTTGGTGCATAATCATACAAAGGTTTGGCCCAGGGCAGTGATGTAATGGTATACCTTCCTTTGGCCCATCCTGTACCATGCGGGAATTTAATGTGACATGTTCATAAAGAATGAAATAAACTAGAAAATCCAGAAACTGTAATCAATAAAAAAAAAATAAAAAATAGGAAACATTTGGCAAATTCAGAATAACTAGTCTTGATTGCACCCATAACTTTTTTTCTTTGTTTAGAAGAAGCGATGAATTTTGCTATTCCGACAAAACCGAGAACGTTGATTGACTCTTATTAGAAATCTGAGGCAAGTGACTGTATAATAAGCCTCAATACGACTTTGTATCTTGTAAACTAACGGGAACAGGAAGCCAGGAAATTTCGTGACAACAAAATATAAAATATGCACTATTTGTCATACAAAAACTTTTATGGTTGTGACGTAAAGTTTTTTGAAACCTCTGGTATATTATTATGCATATTTTTGTGGGTTCTAATTTTAATAAAAATCATTCATGTGTACGTTAGATATTGCTAAAAATATTCATTATATTCAAAACTGCTTTAATAATATCTAATAATTCCGGCATTCATAAAAACGAAGAAACAAGAGTCCAGTCTAGCCAAATATATTCAAAATATACACCAAGGAAACTTGAATATGCAAATTACCCTCGTTGTCATTCACTCTTCATTCATTTATTTTGAAGTAATTTCGTCATTTCGGTGTTTAACATTTTATTTCCTTTAATAGATAATTGTAATAATTTATTGCGTTTATTTTGCGACAAAAACAAAAGAAGACGATGGAATCTTTAAAAATTCATCCACAAAACAACCAAAAATAGTATTCCATGGAAGATTATACTAATTCTTTTATGACGACGTTCTTGCGCTATAATAGAAAGTACTAAATTCTTTTATATCTCTCCCTCCACATAAACTCGAATGAATGAAATAATGAACGTTAAAAAAGTGATGTTCAATAACTTAGTTAAAGTACCTTTATTGCATTCTGAATTTAGGATAGAAAATTGCAGCCTTGGCGACAGTCAAGGTCAATGCGCAGACGGGATTTACCAAGAGAAGTCGTCGAACTGTACGGTCGTCATGCACTGAATCGCCATTTTAATAATGGCACACATCAATTTAGTATTCTTATCCTGCTTCGCTTTAAGAAAATTGCTAATTAACACAGAAAAAGGTAAAAAATTAATTCAACATTATATCCTATGTGTATGTATACCCTTTTAGAACGGAACTTCCGACAAAACGAAAATTATGTATTTGCTTATGAAAATTATGGTAACTTTATAACGAGAAAATTGCAAAATCATTTCCGGACTTATACCCTAGCTAGTAATTACTTTGTTATTATTATTTTATTTCTGATATGCATATTTTTGGTGGTAATATAAGAGAAAACTGTAATTTTAGCAAAAAGAACATTTGAATCGGGAATGTACCACTAATTTAAAAGTAGGCCTATGGCTGGTGGTTGTACAATTAACATAGAAAAGGCGGAATAACATGTTTCCGGTGTTAAACCGATCAAGAGTATATTCGGCTTCTTTTCATGTCCACATGCGTACAAGACCTAATTACAATAAAATTCAATTAAGTCAGGCACTTCTAATAAAAATCCCGGTTGAAGTTATAAACAAAATTTGACGGAATATCTGTATTACGCCATGAATACATAGTGTGATATCAAGCTAAATTACGGAAGTTATTGCCACATTCTTTGAAATATCATGTAATATATAAAAAGGACAGGGTATTTTGGAGCTGTTAACACAGCCAAATTTTCTTTTAGGAATTTTTGTGGATTTTTTTTAACTTGAGTATATTTTGATATTTTAAAAGCTGCAACCCTCGATTGTTTACAATTATTTTTTTTCTCGACTGGAATAACAAAACTAACCAACCAGGTAAAAAACAAAACGCAAAATTCATGCACGCGATTATCTTTTTGGAAATTGTGAAAGTTGTGCTTCACCCATCTTGAAAAACAGTTTTCCTTAAATATCTCACAAACAAATGGTTATAACCTTTTCTTGTACAAATAAAATTTCCTACAATTCTTATTCGACACCTTTTTTGTAAAGCGATATTCTTCGAAGTCTTTGAAAAAGGTTTTTGCAAAATATCTCGTTAGCGATAACTGAAAATCTCAATCTTGTAGAACATTAAATTTGCTATAAACTTTTTGCCGTAAAATTAATAGTTTAGAATCTATAGCGCGGCAAACGTCAATGTAAATGTGCTTGGATTCGGCGAATCGGTAGATATAACGTTAAGAAACTGCATATATCCACTGAAATATGCCATAAAAACTCAGATATGCCATGAAAAGGAACTGGGCAGTATTATGAACGTTCTATAAAATCTAAAAGGTATTCTGAAAAGGAAGAATAGCCTTCATGTAAAACAAGCAATGCCATGCCACTGTCAGGTCCGGCATTAGACTTTTGGCCGCCCCTGATCGGAAAATTTTTCCCGTTGTCCTAAGTTTTAATAGACCTAATCTTACCATTTTGCCTCCTTTAAAAAAGTCGCAATTTCGGCTAATGATGCTCCGTAGATCCTATGGTACTTTAATTGGTTTTTATTAAGTTTAAATTTTGGAAAACTTCTTTCTATTGTTGCTGCATTCACTGACAGTTAAGAGAAATTCGTAGAGCAACTGCTATTAGGTAAAATAGAAGAAAGCATATATTCAGTGGAGAATTTAGTATGAAAAAGTGAAACTCTCAATTTCCGGCCCCCACAAACTAAATTTCTTTTGTAAATACCTAAAACCTCTAAAAAAATTTTTTAAATCAGGGTCACTTTCTCGGCTAGACCCCTGAGGCCCGAGCTTGGGGGCCACAATTTGTGGAGCAGCGCACGGACGTCAATTACATGGCGTACTCGATATTTTTTTATAAAGCAGGTGGGTGCTTACACATAATTACACTTATTTAATCTTGACATGACAGCACTGACATTCGTAGTAGACATTATGAAACACTCGACCCACTTTGTGCAATCATCAATAAGTACTAACATTTTGCACCACAGGTATTCAACAAATCTAAATAAACTCTTTGAGTTGACTGACGCGTAACACAAAACCTAACGCGACGTTCGATGTCAGCATCCATGCCGAACCACCAAACATATTAACAAGCAAGCAACTTTGACCATGTCACATTCGCATAATCTGCATGAAGAACATCTAAAATCGACTGCTTAAAAGACTCTGGGACTACGACTCTGTTACCAAACATGAGATAGTCCTCAAGCACGACAAGAACGAACGGACCTTAAAATATTTTCCTAACATAGCGTCTGACCTGACTTCAAACATGATCCAATCATCAGAAACATACTGCATGGTCTTCATCAATGTACTATCGTTTTTAGAACGCTCAGATACTTCTTACAATCGGTATAGACAAATAGACAAAATTAGTAGAACATTCGACATCATCGACTTCCACTGGCGCATTACTGGATAAGCTAGAACATAATATCGAATTCTGCATGCTGGTACCTTTTTTAAAACGAATGGGGTAATTCTGAAATGACAAAATGACTGACCACCTAACTAGATGTAAGGACGCCATGTGAGGTATGTTTTTGCCTTCGGCGAAAATTGATTTCAACGGTTCATAATCCGAGTGAATACAAAAATGCGTGCCTATTAAAAACTTGTGGAACTTGGTGATTCTAAATATCATATTTAACGCCTCCCTGTGAAGTTAGCTATAGTTCCTTTGGACAGGAAAGAGCGTAGCCGACTCAAATGCAGTTGGACAATCAACGCCATCAGTTTCATGACTCAACACAGAGCCGACGCCATACGGACTGCTATCGCATGTTAAAATTAACGGCTTTTCCGGTCAAACAAGACCAACAGACTTTCTTCCGACATTATCTTTTCACTTTTCTTAAAGGCTTCTTCACATCAGACTCAAGACTTGACTTGTTATTGGAAATGATTGTCATAGCTGACTTGTTAGCATTTTCCATGGTGAATACTAGCTCGCATCCTTTCTTCTTCTACTAGTAGTCTATTTATTATCATTTTCTCCCGTATTTGATCCCTTAAGGCTCTATCCAAATGTTCACCAAACTCACAACGGATTGACAACCTTTTTAGATCAGTTATGAAGTCCATAAGAGGCTCACCTTCATTTTGTTTATGGTTATAAAACTTGTAGGCCTTACTTATAACCTTAGATGTCGGAGAATAATGCCCTTTTAATACTTTCGAGCAATAGGCAAAAATGGACTGACTGATGGTGTTCGGAGATGTCCATGTTGAAACATCCTTCTTGGCGTGGTTGCGTAACATTGTTTTGTCACTCAGACTTCTCAAAAAGTTCAATAAAATGCTTAATTCTTTTCCTAAAAAGTCATCACATATGTCATTTTATATATTATTGTTTTCTTATAAAGCCCTGTCTGTCTATCCCGATGTTTCTGTAAATCTCCTGATTTCTGTACACCAAATTCTTTCATGTTTCTGAGTTGTCACCGTTATTTTGTGATTTTGCAGAGCACTGAATTCTTGTCAGGCCTTTGCTCTTGAAGGGTTCAAGTTTCTGCATATATGCAAGTTTTCTTTGTAAGATCCTAAATTTTCCTAGATCTCGAAGTTACCAGTGCTAGACACCTATTGCAGCTGCTTTGGTAATTATGTCACTGATTAGTGCGGAAGGAGCCCCTTAAAGACTTTAAAGAAGTCGTACTAGATCTGACCACCTCTAGATCCGGTTCTCCTTCTGCCGCTTCCCGGTTACTAATTTTGATATCGGCAACGTTGTCAAGTCAAGAAAATAACTACATATCGATGGGGTTATTTACAAAAACAGTTGTTTCGCAAAATTGAACACTGTAGTAAACAGATTGCATCAATGATTTGATTGTCACTTAAAATTGATTGCAGATCAAAAACCATACTTCACTTACAGAATTTCGATCATCAATTAAACGGCAAGCAAACAACGACAACATATTTCTGTTCGACTCAGGGTTTTGTTACTCAAACGTAATTAAAATCTCGATACGCTCCTTTTCATTTTAATGTTATGGTTTTAAGTCTATAATTTTAAATAATTTGCGGAAACATCAGAAGCTGACATTAAAATTTAATTTCTTTATCATAATTTGCGTTTTCGTGATACAATTGCTTCATGCGTGTTCTTGATTATCTCTTTTGTTTTTAGAAATAATTTTTAAAACTATCTGATTTATTATACAGTCAAGAATTGAACATCAGGATTAGAGAAACGTTTTTACCATTGCATGGCAAATCAAAATGGAAAATATCCTATATAAATGTTTGCAAGTCACGATGGGATAGATTAGTCAATGTATGACCTAGAAGCCTGCACGGGTCCGGTTTCTTGGTCGGGCCGGACCTCAGTTTAAAAATTTATTGGGCTTTCCGCAACTAGGTGCGTTCAATCGGGCCTGTTTGATCCTGTCGGGTCTTTCTAGCCTCTCGGGTGTGTCGGCCCTGTCGCGCCTGCCCGTCCTGTCGGATCATTTGGTCTTATTGAATCTTCTTTTGATCTCTCAAGCCTGTTGGGCCACTCGGGTCGTTCGATCTTATCGGACGTTTTCGGCTTCTAGGTCTTTCAAGCCCGTAGTATGCTTCTCTTTTCTTGGTCTCTCAAGCTTGTCTTCGTACAAAGCCGTAAATTTTCTGATTTTTGGCAGCATCGTATCTTTGCGAGGTTTTTGTACACTTCAATATTATTTCATGCTTCTGAGTTGTCATCGTTATTTGTGGTTTTACAGAGCACTGAATTCTTGTTAGGCCTTTGCTCATGACAGGTTCAGTTTTCTGCAAATATGCAGCTTTTTGTAAACTTTTAAGTTCTTTCAGGCTCCCGATTTTTATAAAAATCTTAGATTTTCCCAGTTGTTCAGGTTCTTGCAAAGCCCTGGACTGTTTTGGACCTCGAAGCTCATATACGTTTATTGACCCTTACATATGCCAGGGCTGGACACTGATTCCAGCTGCCTTGGTAGTTATGTCACTGATAAGTGCGGTACGAGACCTCGGCCTTCTCGTGCAAAAGAAATAATAAAAAAACTTAAAGAAGCCGACTAGAGCTGGTCATCTCTATTTCCTTCCTTCGTAGCTTCGCGGCTCCTAATTTTGATATGGGCAATGTTGCAAAGTCGAGAAAGTAAATAGTAAATTCCAACTAAAGAAAGCGACGATCTTTGCAAGGGTTACCTACAGTGGTTTGCCCTTCATTAATCATTTTAAAAGAACTAAATGTCATTACGGCTCGAGCTCCGTTTTGGCACAGGTCATCTTCGATAGACAATGGTCGGGCTTTGCCCTCCATTAACCCCCTTAAAAAAGTTGATTGTCACTACGGCTCGGGCTACGCCTGATTGGGCTTTTTTCTTCATTAATCTTCTTTACAAAGTTAAATGTATAAATTACGGTTCCATTAGCCTACTTATGAGAGTCGGCCCTGGTTATTCAAATTAATAGTTGAATTGAATGAGCTTATGATGCCTTAGATAGATCAAAATGAGGCTTTCAATGATCTTACTGAAAATTTAGCACGTACAGAAATAAAGAATGCTCATTAGCTAACTTTAGTTGTAGATGGAACGATGGGAGAGTCCCAATTATCCCTGAAATATATAAGCAAAAAGCTGACCCAAGTGTCCAAAATTGGTTTATTTAAGTCAAATTCCAAGGCGTTGTTGATGTTATTCAACAGCTAACCGAAAGGGCTTGAAAAACAAAGAAGCAATCTGTAAAGCAATGCAATGTAATACCAATTCCTTCACAGTTCACAACTAAGTAGCTCTGGAGGTAGTGGCGTCCATCGAATACAGTGACGATTCTTTTCCTTTTTTTTACAAAACATGAACATGAGAAGAACTCTCTGTTAACTCTAAACGACTCTTACTTTGCTCAGGGCTCTCGCCAGCAAAATATTCATAGACTCTTGGGTCGCATTGCTAACTTATGTTTAAGAATTTTTTGTATGGTTTGATGCCTAGAATTACTTTCATTGTTTTTGAGTTACAATATTAAAAGCATTTTTTTTAATGTCGATCTTACTAGATCTTGACATGTCTGAATTCGCTGTACCTTTTGGGAAATCTTTGCGTTCAAAAAATTGAGAAAACAGTGAATTCAGCTATGTCAAGACCTACCACGATTGCCATTAAGAAAATACTTTCCTTGTTATACATAACTGGAAAACAATGGAATAAAACAAAGATCTAGAGTAGTTACTTTGATTTTTTAATTTAATCTGAATTTAAGCAGATCTGCCCGAAAAGGGAACCAAATGCTTAGGATTTCGTGTATGTTTTATGTTTCATTTTACTAGAAAAGTTTAAAACTTAAAAAATCTTTACTAATCATTACATAAACATGTTCTTTATAACAGTACAAGTCGCTTAGTAGATGGCCATAATTACTGTTGAGATTCATTGTTAAATTGAAAGTCTGTATACGTAGATTAGGTTAGATTAAATCGGAAAGGTTAAAAATGCTACATAGCTAGTATGTTAAGAAGACTTACTAGGCCCGGTAGTAGCTATAGATGTTACAGTTCGCCGATGCAAATAGCGAAATGCCGGAATTCAAATTTATACAATTTGCTGTTCCTTTAGAATTATATTCAAATACACAAAATTTCTGAATAATCCGTAATTCAATCTAACCATTACCTATAAAGATGCAGTTGAGTTACACGGGGCAATATAAATTCATTTTAAAATTGTTTCCTTTCTACGGTTTCGTCAAGGATATTTTTATTAAAACATTTCTACTACATGATCACACGATGAAGAATGAAGTCATTTTCACATTAAAAAAACTGCAACAAAAAAGAAACTCTTCCGTGAGGTGAGTAAAATCATAATCCTATGAATGAGAAAAATTTTAATTATTCCTTCCTATAATTCTGCGAAACAATCTTGATAATTCGCTACAATTTTACTGTTAAATTGCATTTAAGATCTTTTCATTTTGGCTGCATTTCCTAATGAATGATCCTCATTATAATCAAGCCAGTCAAGTTGTGAAATGTGAACAGCGCACATACGACGCAGCCTTTTAGTATTAAGATCCGTTTTCTATATGAATCACAATAGTTTAATGTCTTATTAAGTAGGAAAGTAAGTCACTTATAATAAATTCACTAGGATGTGATATGGAGTGGTACACATACATAATCTAAAGCTTTTTCAAGTGAGTAATGGACTAATGACTTAAAATAGTTGAAAGTGATAAACGTTTTTCGAGTCTCAATAATAATTTTCATAATGGGAGCGTAAAAATATAAAGTTAATAAAAAAAAACCTCTTATATTATACAACATAATATTTTAGTTATATTAACTTTTTAAAGTAATAAACTGTAATTTATGTTTAATTATGGCAGGAAAAAGTTAATTTAATTTGCTCGTCTTTTAGTTTGAACCCTTTTTATATATACTGTCTATATGCATATTATAAATGCCAGCTTTTATTACCTAAAAATGCAAGAAAGGAAAGGTTTACATGCAAGCTGTTTTATACAAATCTTAATCTTCATTCAAAATCGTTATTAATTAGTTAAAAATAGTTTTTGTAATTTATTAATAAATGTGATACCTTGATCCAAAAATAAATGATTATACGGACATTTTAAATTTATACTAGTACTGAAGGCATCTCGCATACTTTACAAAAAGGACTCAAATCTGAGACTTATTCACATCTTTCAATAATGCTTTCCGTTGCCCTAATTTTAATAGACCTAAATTTTACCATCTTACCTCCTTCAGAAAAGTAGTAATTTGCAATTTTAGCTAATTGATACTCCATAGATCGTATGGTAGTTCTTAAATGGTTTTTATTAAGTTTAAGTTTTCAAAAACTCCTTTCAAGCGTTGCTATACTCACTAACAGTTAACAGCAGTTCGTAGAGCAATTGGTGTTAGGGAAGGTATAACAAAGAATAAATCCAGGGAAGAATTTAGTATGAAGCTGAAACTAATTTTTTTAAATACCAAGAACCCTTGAAAATATTTTTTTAAAAATCAGGTTTACCTTCTTGACAAGACCCTTGAGCTTTGTGCGTCACGATTTTCTGAAGGAATGACTCGATACGCTTACTCGATATTTTTTAACAAAGTAAATAAGAAACTTAATAATAAACAAGAGAACTTATTTAACAAAAAAAAAGTAAACAAAATGAACAGGTTTGTATAAAAGTTAAACAGGAAACATAACCAAACAAATGTCAAACAGTTGACTTTCGTTAGTTGTTAAATTCACAGCAAACTATGGTTCAATTAACAAGGGTTGAACTTATTAAAGAAAAGCCGGTTCTGAATTGTAAGACGTGTTGCCTATTCCCAAACATTCAGTGAAATACCTTCAAAAAATTTTATCCAAGTTAAAAAAACATTCGCATAAATGAGTCCAATAACAGTGACTCCATGTTGATGTTTATATCATTATTATATCACTTTTATATTATTGTCTTCTTGCAAAGTCTTTTTTGTCTATCCCTATGTTTCTGTAGATTGCCTGAGTTTTGGCAGCATCTGACATTAAACGCACCACGCAGCAACCTGTTTACCATACGAATGCGCCATTTTTAGGAATTCTGCCACAGACGGACACCAAATATGTTATACGTAATCTTCAACTAATAATCTGCTGATTATTTAGTGTCTACGAGTGTTTACAGTAGATTCCCACAGTTTTTCTCTGAATTCGCGGTGTTCTTAATATTATGAAAACCTAAACCTGTAAGCCCGCAAATTCGATTAGCAACTTTATAGTTTCATAAATTCTAGATTTGTACAATCTGAGATTATTTTGCACTGTAATCGATAATTTCCAACCAATAATTAACATATAGAGACTTTAACCTTTGCTTGGAAATGATCCCGATCACTTAATTGTAAAAGCATCAACACGAATTATCCAAGATGCGCGTTTGAATCTCACGAGAGATCTAATTTTTCTAGAGTGTATTACACCACCAAATCTGGTGGTCATTTAGTGTCTATAAGTGTCTATACTAGATTCTCAGCATTTTCCGAGAACTTTTAGTGTTCTTCACAGTGTTTAGAGTAGATTTTCATTATTTTACCAGAATTTTGATGCGCTGCCCTTAGTAGCATAAATAACTTCTTTAAATATTTTAATTTTAAATTTGTCAGCCGGTAAGAACCGCTAGCTCCCCGGGGAACGTTGACGGTGTCCACGCACTGGCATCTTAGTAAAGATGACTTTAATTCAATGAATCTTTTGATGATAAGAGAAAAACCCTCAAAGCGGATCAGACGCGGAAATCCGCTCTGGTGGACACCGACACATCGCGGTGACTAGACACTGAACGCTAGTGAATAAAACAAATGAGACCAACATTAATTTGTTTACTACACCAAGACGCCTTAAGGAATTCTGTCATAGACGCTAAATACTCGAGCGCCGGCCCTGATGATGGCTAAAAAAATGATTTTAACTCCATTAACCTTCTTAAAAAAATTATATATCATTACGGCTCGAGCTTCAACCTCGCACAGGCCCCCTTCATTAAGCTATGCAAGAGTGCTATATGTTACTACAACTCAGGCTACACCCTCGCACGGGCCTCCTTTGGTGGGTCCTCGCCTTCCATTAATCTTCATAAGCTAAATATCGTCACGGCTCGGGCTACGCCCTCGCATAAGGTGGTTCCTAGCTTCTATTAAACTACTTAAGAGAGATATATGTCATTATGGCTCGAGCTACGCCCTCACACGGGCCACGTTGAGTGGCTCCTAGTCGGTCTTCTTCCTCATTAACTTTCTTGACAGAGCTAAATGTCACTACGGTTCGGGCTACGCCCTCTGAGTGCTGCACCAAGCACTAAAGCATAACGTAAAAAAGAGATGGTGCTGGAGTGATGTACCACAAGCATATGTGTGGTGCATACATAAAGGATCTTTTAATAAGGGTGCCTGAACTTTGACAGCTGATTGTGTTTATGTTTCAGGTGATATAGTTGTCATTCTGCAACGTTTGTGTTTTGTCATAGCTGCCGTTTAATCATGGATAAGTACACGATTCAACAACGCGTCAAAATTGTGAAAATTTATTATTAAAATTCGTCCTGTGTTCGTCAAACGTCTCGCAAGCTACGTGCACTTTATGGTCCACATAACCGTCCTACCGAGAGCGCACTTCAGCGAATAATCACAAAATTTAAGGAAACCGGTTCAATTGCTAATCAAGCAGTCCCTGTATGTCCCTGAAACGTTCGGTCGAACGAGAATATTGCTGATGTTGCAGAAAGTGTGCGTGAGAACCGAAACCTCTGTTTTTCGTCGTTCACAAGAAGTTGTTTTTCCGTGACTTCAACCTGTCGAATTTTACGAAAAGACTTGGGCCTTCATCCATACAAAATTTAATTGACTCAAGAACTAAAGCCACGAGACCACGGAAATCGTCGGACGTTCATTGACTGAATCCTAGAGTAGTTGGAAACGGATCCCAATTTTGGTGAAAACATAATCTTCAGCGACGAAGCGTATTTTTGGCTTAATGGCTTCGTTAACAAGCAAAATTGTCGAATCTGGGACGATGCCAATCCACAACAGTTACAGGAGCTTCCCTTGCATACAGAGAAACTCACAGTCTGGTGTGAATTTTGGTCAGGCGGAGTTATCGGGCCGTACATCTTTCGAGACGCGAGAGGAAACACGGTAAATGTTAACAAATTTTTTTGACCTCAATTGGATAATATGGACATACAGAACATGTGGTTCCAGCAAGACGGCGCAACGTCCCACACAGCGGGCGACAGTGCAGTTATTGAGGGAAAAGTTTCCTGGTCGCATTATTTCGAGAAAAGGTGACATCAATTGGCCAGCAAGGTCATATGATTTAATGCCCTGAGAATTTTTTCTTTGGGGCTACGTTAAGTCTCTGGTCTATACCAATAAGCCAGCAGCAGTAGACGACTTGGAGAACAGCATCATTCGAACCTTTGCTGAAATCCAGCCAGATTTATGCCGGAAAGTCATTGCAAATTGGGTCTCTCAGATCGACTCCTGCAAAGGATGCCGCGGAAGTCATTTGAACAATGTTATGTTTAAAACGCAATGCCATTGAATGTACTTCAATTAGCAATAAAGATTCTCGCTATACCTCACATACAACTATTTTGATTGAATTTTAAAGATCAGGCGTCCTTATTGAAAGACGCTTTATTTGACTGCCCGGTCGCCCTGGTGGTTGCGCCGGCCCTGTACATCGTGCTTCCCTTTCTTTTACTTTTTAACGTTCTTAAGATAAGCTTTCTTGGTTCTAAGATCGTGCTTGCTCTTGAAACCACTTATGACGGCTTGCTGTCATGCGTCTTGTTTTAATCAACACCTTCAACCTCTTTATCTATCGTGAGAATAACATTCGCGTCTAGTAGTCTCAAGTTTTATATTCAATCTCAATAATATAAACTTGTTCCAATAAGATTTAGTAATTTCAAACTTGAAAATTATCTGGACAGGTTTGCGACTCCAACGTGCACTTACTCGTTCGCGGCTTCGTTATTGAATCGCCCATAAAAGTCCCCTACATTGTGTCGCGTCGTGCTTTGCTTCCTTTTACTTCTTAACCTTCTTAAAACGAGTTATCGTTGAAATAGGATCATCCTTTCACTTGAGTGGAACTTTATCTAATTGCGCTTTGAACTCGCATTGAATTTTCTTATGTATCGTAGGTATAAGAAAGAGGAGATCTACAACTTTAATCAATCCATTTGTTACCTTAAAAGACTGTAAGAAATCCGCTTAAACTCCTACGTCTTATGTTGCTTTCTTTTTCTTTTCTAACCTTATTATGATAAGTTACCCTGGATCTAGGATTGCGCTTTTGCTTAAGGCCGCCTACGGTGGCCTACCGTCGTGCTTTGCTTTTTCCAACACCGTCGCCACTTAGATCCCTTCTTGAACCATCTTATCTATGGTAATAATAAGAAAGAGCAGCTAAAGACCTTGATAAGTAATACTTTCTCTTATAAGTCTTATTCATTTCAAATTTGATCATGTTATGACCCCAAAGAGCGGTTTTCGCAGTTATATCACGCATTCATCTACAGAACGCCTACGTTGTGGTTTACTTTTTAACCTTTCTAAAGGTAACCTATTGTGGATACGAAATTGCGGTTAGAATTGAGGCCAGCAAGTCTTAAATCTTTTTATCTATCGTAAGAGCAAGAGTCGCTTTACTTCTTACTCTTGTATGCAGGGTTCGCTGGAATGCTGAAAATAATAAAATCCTTCTGATAAGCTTTACTTGTTCGAATATTAGCATATCTGTGCGAGCTCTTTAGCTGCTTCGCGACTCCATGTTTTTACTTTTTATTATTCTTCACCTTTTCTAGTCAGCTATTACCGACGATCTCGAGTCGCTTTCGACGTTAACACCTTTGAATCTTATTCTTATCTATCGTAATGTCAATACTCGTGCTAAATACTCATATTCAGCCTTTATTAGGAATTTTGGAAATATGGGACTTTTTCCCATAAACATTAACCCAGTTTGGCCACTTGTGCTCATTAAGTATTTAGGTACATAATCAAAGAATTTCTATGTGACATTTGTTGTCAATTTTGCATATTTAGTCGACAATGCAGTGTTTTTTTCTCATGAGCTAATGTAGTTTGCTGCACTATCTTCAGTTGCTTTCCCAATATAACTTAAAATCGTGTCTAAAAGTGTTTGGTGCCTTTTTGTAGTGCCGGTTTCTTGCGATTTTATAACCCCAGACTGCAAAATATCAGTAACTGTTTTTGTGTGAGTGTTAGACAGACATGTTGTATTGCCTTAGATGGCCAATTTTGCGTGTAATCAAAATTACATGAGCCCTTTTATGTAGATGTACTTGTTTGAGTATAGCGGAAACAATTCGATTTCATTGCTGTTGGTACTTATAGAAGGTACCTACATTGGATCCTGAAAAAAAAGTATGAGCATCTTGGTGATGCTATAGACGACATTCAAGACGAATAACAAAATGTTAAGATTGTTATTATTCCACCGGACATGGACTATCAAACGGATGCAGAAGAATTTGAAGAGGAAGATCTACAGACTGCTAGGTTTCCACTTGACGTACCCGGCGAAGTCGAATTATTTTTATTTGATGTCTTTGAAGATGATATCCCTTTGGCAGCATTATAGAACATTTGTAGACATTCCTAGAAATAAAGAGCGACGAACTGTAGATAAAGAATCTATATGGACAAACCAGATAGAATAAGCATGAACCAAGGCAATGACTATTTAGATCGAGAGAAACAAATTAAGTCTGAATTAGAGGAATTGAACCCGGTTGAACTAGTTGAGAAGCTACTTGACGACCACATAATGAAGCGTCTAGTGCAAAAAACTAAAAGGTACTGTTACAGAAGAAGAATTGAAGGTTTTTATTGGCATTTTATTGTTTTTGAGATATCAGCGCCTACCAAGAGAGAAACTATATTGGTGTGTAGACGAGGACGTACATGTTTCAATTGTCAACTAGATAAAATCGACAAAATGTTCAAGCTCTCATGCAAAAGCTAAACAAAAATGTTTGCAATAGGGAATGTTTAATCAAAAACTGTCAATAGAAGAAGCTATGATAAAGTAATATGGCCACCATTTCTCTAAGCAATTTATTATTAGAAAACCGGTTCGATTTGGTTGCAAAAACTGCAGGTGTCAAGCCGCATGTTTCCAAAAAAAAGAGTTAGCGATTTGCATTTAGGTTCCCAAGTAGTTCTTAAATTACTTGAAGCTGTTAGTGAACCATCTGCCCATATAGTTTTCTTCGATAACTATTTCACAAGTTTTCGTTTACTTAATACCTTGAAAAACTCAACCTGAAGAACTACTGGAACCGTAAAAGAGACAATCGCACAAAACAATGTCCGCTGCCCAGTGAAAAGGAGATGAAAAAGAAGGATCGAGGGTATTGTGAGTTTCAATATGAAAAAGAAGATCAATTGCTGTTTGTGAAGTGGTAGGACAATAGTTCTGTCACAATTCCAAGGAGAAACGTTGGTCTAAAGAAAAACAGGAGAAAATTGTTGTGGTGTTCAGAAACTACAACTCTGCCATGGAAGGTGTGGACCTTCTGGATCGATCTGTAACTAATTACCGGGTTACAATGTCGTGTGCGTCATTTACGCTCTCGATGGAGTTACATAACTTGGAAAACCACTTTTTGTATAGAAAGAGACTGTTTCATTAAGTTTCATACACAACAGTTCTCCTTATTTAAAATTTACAATTAAAATGTAAAAAAAAGGTTTTGATTTGAGTACACCCTTTTGTTTTCAAAAATTTTGAACCAAGATTGACGATTAAAACTAAATTATGTTTGTTTATGTTAACATCAAGCAATATAATTAATAAATGGATATTTTTCAAAAGACATCTGATGTGGTACCAAATGGGTTAATAATTTCAAAATTGAATAATTAGCTTCTCATACAGTCTACATTCACTCTTCAGCTTGTAGGTATGTCACGCAATCTTGTAGAATCTTCTGAAGGTTATTCAGGAGTTAGATTTGCTTTCCTACTTAAACCAGATACGTACAGCAGCTAAATTCGTGGTTCGTTCTTTACGCTTTCAGGGGTAGCACTTTAGCTCTTCTTAGCTGTTATAACGATAAAAATTGAACTTTATCTCATTTAGGATCGCTTGTTGTGGCCAATAGGTATTTATTTTTGTAAGTATTGTCGTTTTCGATTGCATTACTGGAAATCTTCTTAAAGAAAGCAGAGTACCCAGATACAAAGAAATTGCCCTAAAGTGAAATCAAACTATAAAGATTTCTTGATCATAACAACCCTCCATTTAATAAGTATTGATGTCCCCATGCTTTATTAATTATTATCAATGAGCCTTTATCGTCCAGTTCGACGCTGAAAATTTGTCTATCTTGAACATTGAAGAGAATTAACGTATAAAAATATTTTGATATTAATTTTCTTAAATCAAGCACACTTTGGATATAATTAACAATTTACATACACATCTGATGTAGTGACACTGGCAACTGTGACATTATTTAGAGCCTCGATTGTTTGTAACTAGAAAAGCCAGGGTGACAAACATAACTGAATATAATAATAATATAATAAATGAATTACTTTAAGCTTTAACTTTTTGATTAAAACAATGTCTTTTTCGATATAGATATTGTCCTCAAGTTGATGCTTTTTGCAGAAATTAAGAAACACGGTCTGTAAATCTGAGTTCACCATGAAGATAAATATCTAAGCGTTACTTGAAAAAGTTTTAGAAACATTATCGATAAGTGAGTAAGTGCATACGAAATAACAATAATAAGATATTCTATAGCCAACGTTTTTAGAGGATTAATCTGGAAATAATGCTGTTTAGAGTATTGAGAAATGCAAATGCACCTGTTGAAAATCACGCGATGCAAAAGATAGATATAATTGCGTATCGTCAGCGTAGAAATGGCAACAGCTGCTTAATAAGGCAAGCTTCATCCTGCAAGTGTATATGGTAAAAAGTAATGGCTCAGGTATTGGTCCCTGAGGCATGCCTAATTATATTTGTATGAAAGAGAATACTTTCCCCGTGCAACTCATAGCCTAAAATCTGTGCAGCAAAAAGTCTTCGACCATTGGAGACAGTCCAATAAAATAGAGGTGAGAATTACATGGTTTACGGTATCGAAAGCTTTTTGTAACCCAAAATGCTTAGTTAATCAGCTTTTTTATTTTACATTATTAAAAGATCAGGCCAAAGAGGGGTACCTCGTTTGTGGTTTTTAGTAGACTATAGTCTGAGCCGTAGCTCATTAAAACTTTGTGGAGGGTCCTCCTTGAATTATATATTTAACAAAAATAGAAATCTGACATGGGGAAAAAATTAATAATCTTATTTATGTATACTGTTTTGTTTTAAACGTGTCCAGTTTTTATATTTTCTTAGTTGATTATTTCCAACTAAGGTTTTTTGAGGGGGTAATCCCCTGACCAAATATTAGAAATATGGTTTAGATCGTTTGGATCCATGGCGGATCAGACGTCCTTGAATCTATTCAGCAAAATCTGAAGACCAACTTCACCTTCATTTTAAAAAAATGGATTTCGTGTCTTCAGGATAGTTAGGTAGTAATGACCAACTAGAATTTTGTATAATTGAAAATGAATTCTACAATTTTAATTTTTAATTTATCTCCTGATTTGCAAGATCCTATCGGTAGTAAATACTTTGTTATACCATAATGATCTTAATGAGTAGGAATTTTGGATGAAGAAAAGACTGTTGACACGCTTTGCATTTGTACAATTTTTTGCGATGCACGAAAAGTGAATAATTATATCTATTGTGATTATCAGTATTTATTATATATTTTATTGTTAATCTTGATGGATCCTTTTATAACCATTAACAGATGAACATCGGTTACGGTTAATAACTTCCAAATTTCGTCTAGTCACAAATCCAATAAAGCCAAGCCGGGGCAAACGAATTCTGAGAAAGTAGAGAGAACCGCGTGGTATTATAAGCAGCAGGCAGCAATTCTCTGTTGCACATGTATGCGACGATGAAGAGGAGGGCATCCAACACAACGGCTGACATTGAAAATTGCGACCTTGCAGACTTCCACCACTCCGACCATCGTAGCTATTTATACATTTACATTTTTCGCGAACACGAGGCCGTCGGACTGACCAAGGATAAAGCACTATTACCATAAGATGATCCACTATTTTACGATCGCATCAAACAAAGAGACAATGCACCCGCGCCGAATGAGAACACTGAAAGCGACGAAAACTAGATATTATGCGCTCCTTCACCTCTCTCCAAAAACAAATATTCTTGTATTATATTAATGCGATCTACGTGTGAGTGTATGTTTTTATTTATATGCATGTGTGTTATTGATCTTTTTAAAAATGTACAAACAAATCGTGTTTGTTTTGTATAAATGGCACGACGTAATTATTGGTAGGTAAATAGGCGCAATTTGCAACTCCAAGGACCAAGGAAGCAACAACATAAACACACAAATGTGAATAGCTTTCTGTAATACAAAACACGTGTTGTTGTTACTGGTAGTTGTATTTATTTTTATACTTCGGGCGGTGTTTTTATTGCTGTTTTGATCGACTTTTTCAAAGAAAACTCAAAACGTAGTATACACCTTCAAAAAAATACCCTCGTGGAAATTTAATTCATACAAGTGAAGGAGATTCGCCACGTGCGATAAGCAAATCTTTCGAGTTCACATTCATCCGTTACGGATTTTCAGTGAATGCACACAAAAATTATTTAAATGGAAATTTGATTCCTTGGGCGTATGAACTCCGTTGATATTTTAATTAACCTTATTCGTTCGGATTCTCGATGACGAAGATAATTGGGATGCGCTTTTTTCCCTTTCTTTCTTTACGTAAGATGTTTATTGGTCAACATAGATTTGCAAAACACAATTAACCATTTAATATAAAAACAGGAAAAACGCAAGCTAGGAGGTTCCAAAAAGAGGTGGGATAAATATAAGGACTGCCTTTTTCTATTTATAGCATACCCTTTTGGTTTGCGATTGCATCCATCATGATTTTTAAGTTGTTGTGACGGGCCAAACTGCTAGAATCATCTAATTTCTGTGAAAGGAGATTAATTATTATTAGCCAAACATGGTTCGTGGGTTACAAAAGGATGTTTCAAGCGTGACGCTCGATGACGTCATTGCATATTTAGCCAATAGAACACGCGAAACACTTTTTTCACCGTCTCCTAAGTATGAGGTGATCACTACTAGTATGCTCGTTTAAATTTCTAGGTTGTTGTATAAGGTAACCATATTGATGTTTTTTTATGAGACTCTCTTTTATTATAAGAATCTAAACTATTTTTAATGTCTTTGGACTAGTAGTTCAAGGATTACGAGTTTCGAGTTTTTAAATCTTGCATAGTTATCATCAGAATAACTTTAATGGTTGAGAGTGATGTTTCTGTGTTAATTTTATTTAGAAATGGTTTTTGAATAGATTGTTACGGCTACAGATACTAAAAGAAGTAAAACTAGTAAAAGCCAACTCGGCAACAGATGCATCTAACAATACCATAGCAACCAAACAATGAATCTGAGAAGTCTGGCGTCAGTATAAAAAAAGAACAGCGGTTGAAGTACTTGAGTTTGAATTTGTTTTTATACTTCTTTTTTCACTCTCTATGCTTTCTTCCTTTTGTAGAATGTCGGATTGGGATAGTGGTAGCGTGACCGTTATTGGTTCTATTGTCGTATTTGAGCCATTTTTCTATTAGCGTTCCGGTTAGTACTACTATGTATGCTTAATCTGATTTTAGTGCTTGTTTACTTCCTGTTTTAAGTACTTAGTTTTTGTTCCACTTAATCTTAAATATCTTGTTCAGATCGTTTTTATTTATTTTGCTTGCTATTTGTGGATTTACGTCGTCATCTTTTAAAATTTAAACAACAGGTTTTTCATTATTCTTAAATTATTATCATTTATTCTCATCAAATGACATGAAGAGTTGTACCTTCAATTTATTCCAAACGGTTTCATTTGTTATTCTTTGTAACCTATTACTCTAGTTACTCATGTCAATATTGTAGACCAGCAAGTCACTCTCTAGTTTTAGTTAGAAACACTAACAGTTACATACATCACTAATATGAGAAAAATGGACAATAGAAATTTTTTACATAAATACTATAATACGTATAGTGATAACATACGTGTAACTTTTAAAAGTAATTTGAATATCGTATACCCCGTCCACTGAATAATTCATCTCTTTCGAATTTTAGTTACTTATCCTAATAACAAAAAATACACTAAAATTAAACTAAATGAATATAGCTTGTAAGACCTTTTATCTTGGGAGTTCTGATGCATATTATATGGTCAATTCAGCGGAGTAAACACAGATAATAGAAAAGGGAGTAAATTTAAATTACGTTTTTCGTGGCCCCCACTAACTGTCAGAGGAAAACTTCCACACAATAGGATTGATTCGCATTTTTTTTATTTTACGATCTGCAAGTATATGTTATAAATAGTCAAAATCCAAAATATTAGATTTTTCGAATGCCTCATTCAAGTTAGATAAATTAAAAAGAATTCAGAGTGATATCACGGGGCACATAACTCGCACTCGCTCGCGCTTATAGGAGAGCTCGTTAGTCTCCTTACATTGTTTGCGGTGACGTCATAATACAGTAAGAATAATCTCACATTCTTTTTTAAATATCTTTCATTGTATTGATTCTATAAACTTCAAATTTCCACAGAACCTTATTGATATAAAATATTTTCCAAAACTGTGTAGAAATTCATATACTAAATTTCATGAAACAACCCAATTCTTTGATGTACATACAAAATTAGGCTCAGGTGTTTTCTGTAGGTATGTTTCTCTTCAAACCACAAAATAAGTAATTCATAAAGATCTCACTCTGTTGCACCATATCATACAAAACAAAACGAACTTCTTTGCTTAATGTTTAGGTCTAAATCCCTAATAACCTTTTGTAGTCGTGGTTTTTTAATTTTTCTTGGGGGTTTTTCAATGCCATTTTTATATTTTAGCACCTAAACAATGCGCTGTGGCCTAAAAATATTGGTTTAAATTCAGTGATGGATTAAGGTTTGGGCCCGCGAGGCCCGGGCCTAGAGCGGCAAGATTTGAGGGGCGCCAAAATTTGAGGCGCCGCAAAATTTGAGAGACGATAAAAATTCGAAATTCATGGAGTTTCCCGGTGACTATGAAAAGATTTTAGAGATGTTTCAAAAATATTATTTTTTCCATCGGTTAAGTATCTAATTATGAAATAAAAAAAATATTAATTGACCAATTGAAAATTTCGGGAATTATAAGAATATAAAAAAATTGAATAGATTTTTCTCAACTTTTTGTCTTTTGCCACAGCAATTGTTTTTTTATATTTTTATTATTATACAGGGTGTCCCGTAAATGCCAATAAAGCTTTAGATAGCAGCGTCCCTCAACCTCTTAAGATGCCAAAATTGAAAATACGAATGTTCCAACGTACTTAGATTTGTCACGCGAATCAACGCTGCTGCAGGCAAATATAAAATTATTCGAATACAGGAACTAAAGTATCGCAAGAAAACAAAGATTTATCAATTTTATTCCAATGATAATGAACCATAAAATTGTCAAACCTTGAAAGAATTGCTGCCAACTAATTTCATCGAATTTATCAGTACACCCAAGACTTGCAAGTTTGTCATATCTATTTTTTGGTAAGAATTCAATTTTTAACAGCATCTTCAAAAAGAAAAATATAACAGTTCTGTGATTCATCAAGATTCATTTGTTGAATTCGTAATGGCTTTTAGAACTCACCTATAAATGTTGTCACATTACTTTCCAGACACCATGTACGATTTTCTTCTAATCAAGGGTTTACGCGGAACTTCATCTAAACTACAAATGCCAACTTCAGAATCGCTTTAAAATTAATAGCGCAACTTTGTGCTAAAACTTGTTAGAATTCATAAAAGTACAGACAATCATCAATACAAAGACTATATTTTGACTGCGAAGTGCGAAAAACCATTTTTTGTTTTGTTAAAAATGCAAAACATTCTTTACTTTTGTATTTTTTACATTTTCACAATTGTATATCCGATAAAAGCTCATAAGTATTATTGGGAAGGATTTATTTATTACAACCAATTAAACCAATCATAGTCAGCCAATATTTCAGCATCTTCCATGCCTTCCTCAGGCATTTTTTAAAAATGCATTTTAACACGAATGTTGCCGTCTTCCGCTAGATATTTTAATTAATTAATTTTAAATATTTTTTAATAACAATTGCGAATTTGTAATTATTTACTTAGATGTACACGATCTTGATTATATCCAATAAATGTAAACAAAATTAGAATTTGATTCTTAAACAAAACTAGCCCTGAAGAAGGCATGAGATATGCTGAAACGTTGGTTTGATTGGTTGTAATTTATAAATCCTTTCCAAGAATATTTATAAGTTTTTATTCTTTACTTTGAATTTCTCAAAAACTGTTTTAAATGCATCAACTGTGTAATAAGTCACATTATGTTTAAATAAACGTTTGTTAAAATAAATGTGCATTTAGCTATTTAAACACGGAATGGTGCGATCAGCACAAAATATATGAGGCTTGCTTTTCGATTTTTTATAATTTTAATGTGGCTTTTGGTAAGGAAGCTCCATCGAATAGAACTGTTTATAATTGGTTTGCTGAGTTCCACCGTGGACGTTCTTTTCTCAGTGATGAATTTTGTGAAGGTCGTCCATTCACGTCTGTTGTCACTAACGTTGATGCTGTGCGTGAAATGATTGAACGAGATCGGCATTGACATACATTAAAATAGGGGTTACCTTGGGTATCGACATGAAAGGAATACACACAATTTTACACGATCATTTAAACGTATGGAAGCTTTGCGGTCGCTGGATTTCACATAATTTGCGTAAAGCTCAAGAAAAGAATTGTATGAATTGGTGCAAAGAAATGCTGAAGAAATTCAACCGAGGTCGTTCAAATTTCGTGCACGACATTATCACTGGTGTCGAAAGTTTGATCTATTCATACGAGCCGGAAACTAAACAAAAATCCACCGTTTGGATATTTAGAGGTGAATCAAAACACACAAAAGTTGTACGTTCATGCAGTGTTGCAAAGCAAATTATAGCTTGTTTCTTCCGTATTTGTGGACATGTGGCAACCATAGCTTTAGAGGATCGAAGAACTGTGAACGCTGATCGGTACACAAAAATTTGTTTGACGGAAGTCATCGGTGAAATCAGAAAAAACAATCCAAATCGGCGCATCCTTCTTCACCACGGCAATGCAAGTGCCCACACAACTTCACAAACGGTCGACCTTTTAGCCAGTGAAAAAGTGAAATTGATATCGCATTGTTCGTATTTGCCTGATCTAGTACCAAATGACTTCTTTCTGTTCCCGACAATCGAAAACAAGATGCGTGGTAAGCGTTATTCTTTGCCTGAAGCCTGAAGAACTGGTTTCTGAGGTACCACCTTCAGATTGGAAAAAATGCTTCGAAGATTGGTTTGAGCGTATGCAAAAGTCTACTGATGCTAAAGGAGAATATTTTAAAAAACAATGAAACCATTCACTAAACTGTATCGGTGTTTTTCTTAACCATTTGCAGCCTCGTAATAGAACTTGGACGTCCATTTATATCCAACTTTGAAAAAGCGCGTCGACACCAACGTCAGAACCAGGTAACTTAATGATATATCTAGTAATGAGACCTTCATGTTTGTATTTTTCTGGTGCTGGAATTGCAATTTAGATACCCCGGCTCGATCCGCTCAGATGCCAACCCTGAATGGCCTCGTTGGAATTTTTATAAAAAAGCTTTTCTTGTATCATAACAAACTCTTATTTGCTTTAGTCTTATTTATTTAAACACAAAGCGTCCTTCTCCTTCTTGTTAAAGATCGGCTAAAGCTATACTTATTAGATTTTTAAAGAAGCTTCATTATTTAGTGAAAGAAGAGTAAAAACTTGGGCTTCAAAATTGTTAACCGTTAAAACGATCCTTTAAAAATAAAATACCGGATGACCAAAATCATAAGTACGGATTAATAATTTTTTCATTTATAAACAAATTTTAATGGAACTTGTAATACATATTATAGTTAATAAATAGAATCTTTCGAGATGTTAAACCTGTTAATATTGCTTCCGGTTTCATCGCAAATGACATCAACTGTGTTATTTTAAATGAGACACCCGGTATATCGATACGTGTTTGGATTCTACAGTTCTGCTTTTTTCTATTTTCCAGACTAGATGTTTCTAATAAACGCTCAGTTATGCTGTTTAGAAATATCTAGTCTGAAAAATAGAAAGCAAACTGAACTTCAAGTAAAATTCTGAATCTAATACACTAGTTTCGTTTATTTTGTTTTTTGTTCCCTGGTCTGGTGATGCGATTTCTAAGTCTCCTATTTGTTGACAATAATTATTTATTAAGACCTTCTTTCCAATAAAAGTCGAACAAGCCCACGAGGATATACTTATTTTCTACTTCAGGTTTTGGTATGCCTTCATCAACTATTGGAGAATGTCAATAATTCTCGATCAGCAATTCCGTTTCAATTTCGTCTGCATTTCATTGTTACTTTCTGTTTTTCTTCTCAAATAGCTTCTTGCCACCCTAAAAAGGTCTGATTGTTTATTTTGTTTATTATTATAGACAATTATCTACTACAATTCTTCAGACAGGATTTATTTGGCAAAGCATTTCGTTGTAACTATTATGTTACACTGATACTTGCTATAAACATTTTGTTCTTGTAGTCTTTCAGTTCTTCTAGTTACTTTTCCATATAAGTCTACTGATGAGTGGATTTAAGACAGCCCTTCTTTTAAATTCTTGTCGATTCACACTTATTTTCCTGCTCCTTCAGTTAATTTATGAAGTAGTTTCACAATGTTGTCACAAACTCTCTATAATAAGTGCAAAGGCCAAGAAAATCTTGTATCTTGTGTTTATCTTCAGGGAAAATTCAGAAGGATATATTTTTGGAAATCATCGAAACACCTTTACTAGATACTTGGTGTCCTGGGAAGTTTCTCGGGACTCAGTTTTAAATGAATTCAATTTTTAAAACGATCTTTAAATGTTTTCCCAATCATTATCTCATTGTTCATGTACACTAAACAAGACTAAATTGCCCAAGTCCATTACCAGTTGAGAATGTAGTTCTCTTCTTGTCTTTATCTTCAGTCTTTACTTACCAATAACAGCTCTGAGATCAAGCGTGGAAAACCATTTTTACCTAGAAACTTTTTTCTTGGTCGCATCTATCAGTTTTCTGTAATTTACGCAAAATTGGCAAAGCCAAAAGACAACTGAAACCTTAGTATTGCATTTTCTTTAGAAGAACTTCCGTTTCTTCTCTCGTGGTCAGAGTATTTTACAAGATTGATTCTATGATCTAAATGTTTCAATAGTTGACTAATCTTTTTCTTGGAATGCTAGCTTTTGTGAAATCTTTTCAATAGGTTGGACATTTCTTTGCACTGAGCTGTCTGAATCTACGCTCCCTAAAACTTCTCTTTTAATAATTGATATTCACGATACGGATCGGGACTACAACTGTTTTTGATATAAAGAGGATTTGGGTTAAGTTCTGTTATTCCGAACTGTAAATTTTCAAAAGAAGAAAAAACCTTGAACTCAAATCAAGAAAATTCTGTTTAACTTAGATTAGTTTATATCAACTTTTTTTTTATAACTGATTTTATTTTATTTATTTATTTATTATTTCTCTTGCAGAAACCCTTCCATTTTTCCAACTTCCCCATTATAATTTTTTACTTCGATCACGCTCCAATTATTTTCGTTATTGTAATACCTCTAGTGTTTATAAATAAATATTAAAGGATAATTCTTTAAATCGACTGTACCTACCATATCTTTTATAAGCAAGCAAATTCAATTTATCGGAAAACAAAGAAAAAAGAAAAAAAAAATAAAATGTGCTTGTCATGTACAACATGTACATCATTATTTTTACTTATTGGAATACCTTGTGGTGGATCATGTTCTAAATTGTTCCGTTATAAATGCCACAGAATTGAAAGAAAATCTTAATTTGCTAGGTCATCTCTATACAGTCTGTTGGATCGAAAAGGCCCCGACCTGTAGCACCTTTATTTGTTCAAATACATCTAAAACACTATATCGGGTCGGGTGTAGAATTTGGTTCGCACACTACGAGAATTTAGCATTAAATTAATAGTAAATTAAATAAAAATGTCCATTTACTTGTTCCTCTAATCATTGTTTTAGAGCAAGAGTGTAAATGGGGCTTTTGTAGATAAACGAATACTGTGACTGTATTGAGTGGTTCGAATTGGAATAACTAGAAGAGCTAGAAAAAAATTGATCACATGTTCTTCATCTATTTTTTCCTGCTGAAATTATTGGTGCAATGAGAATTTAAATACCTTCTTTTGTTTTTCAGTTATAAACGAAAACTATTTTTTTTTTCAAATTTCATCAAGGAACTGTATCTTTGTTATTTGGAAAAATAGAAAAAAAATTGTTCTGTAACCTTTTTGTATGGTTTGATGTCTAAAATAAACCAACCGCGCTAGATTTTTGTTTTCTTCAATTGTTTTGGAGTTACAACAAAAATGGCATTTTTAATTGTAATCATAGTAGGTCTTGACATATCTGAATGCGCTGTTTCCTCAGCTTTCAGAATATATATGGCTTATTTCATCTATTCTAGATAATAACAACGATATAACAATATTAATGTAGTTTGTGTAATCTAGTATGCCATGATTTCGAGAGAAACCAAAAAAATTGCTTGCGAGTATAAACAACAGCTTTTTTTAATTACATTATGTAAAATGCAACTGTAACTACTAAAAAGTAGTGTTTTTCCTAGATCTTCTAGTTTTTTCTGAGATACCCCATATTTACCTCCAATTTGGACCACTCTGTACGTGTTGTTTTGTTTTAGTTTAATTTCAAATCTTATCCTACATTTGGAAAAATACAATTTTAACTACAAATCTTTTTTCTACACGGCGATTGAGAAAAGCGAAATCTAATTTCCTCGACTTTTTCTAAATTAAACAACTAAACCACTCTGTATGCCTTTGCATTTTCTTACTTCTTAGTAATTGCTGGCCATGGGATCTACACGTAACAGTCTTGACGTTATTGAACTATTTCTTGTGAAATACTATCAAATTTTTCAATTGGCTCCGTTGCAACCTTAAAAAGATGAAATTGATTCTTTGGTAACTGTCATGCTACAGGGTGAGAAGTAAGCTACTAATGCTGTTCTTGCGTTTTGCTCGTACATTACTTGCAATTAAACACAAGAAATACGGTGTGCGCTTAATTTGAATTGCATTAGTTAGAAGAAAAAATTATTCGTTGTACATAGAATGTTTTTGGTATCAAACATGAGAGGTAACATGTTGCTTGTTTTAAAGATGGAGTAAATTACATTCTGCTTTCTTAGACACCCAGTATAAACAAGTTAAATGGTTAATATCTTGGTAAGCATCAAATTGTTAGGCATTTTAACATTTTATCTTTCAGTCAGAAATTCATTTTATTGTATCAACTTATTCTGTGTGAAACAAGTGCTCACAAAGGTCGCCAAACGTGTTGTCAAAATGGAGAAAACAGAAGTTTGTTCAGTGATTAAGTTTTGAAGGAATCTGCACCTTCATTTTCGACTGTTTCAAAGTGGACTACGTGGCCGTACCAGTGTGGAAGACGATCCTCATAGTAGACGCCCAAAAATATATGATATGGTCTTGCAGACGGGCGATTGAAGGTTGTCGAGTTAGCTAAGGTTGTCGGCATTTCAACTAAACATGTTTACCATATTTTAACACAACATTTGGCAATGAAAAAATTCTGCGCAAGATGGATGCAGCATTTGTTGACTGTCGAGCAAAAACGCATTCGACTGCAAATATCGCAGAGTTGTTTGGAGCGCTTCAACAAGGATAGGAAGGATTTTTTACGGCGATTTGTAATTATAAATCCATTACCATACACAGGAGCCAAAACAGTATTCGAGACAGTCGGTTTCACCAGCTGGTAAGGTTATGGCGTCGCTATTCTGAGACTCAAGCGGAATACTTTTGATTGCTAACTTGGAAAAGGGTTAAATCGTTACTGGAGCATATTATTTCAGCCTTCTAGATGAATTAGATAAAAAATATTAAAGCAAAAACCTGCTTTATCAAAAGAGAAAGTGCTTTATCATCAGGACAATGCATCTCCTCACAAAAGTGCAATTGCAATAGCTAAATCGAGCGAATTAAGGTATGAATTGTTGGAGCATTTGCCCTATTCTCCGGATTTAGCACCGCCAGACTACCACCTTTTTTCCAAAAAAAAAAAAATTGTGACTAGAAAGCATTTCAAGACAAACGAAGAGATCATTGCAGCAGTGAACACCTAAGTATTTTGAGAAGCTTCCGAAAGATCATTACAAGCAAGGGGTAGAGTTACTGGAAAAACGTTGGACCAAGTGTATTACTGTTTTAGGAGATTATGTAGAAGAGTAAAATGATTTTTATGATTATAAATATGTTCTTTCATTTTCATTAATTGTACTAGGGCTGGTTGAGATATTTTATAACATTTCATAACAAATAACTGAATAACGCCGAAACTATTAAGTGTAGATTCACATAATACTATACTGTTGCAATTAGCAATGAATGTGGAATACGAAACTAACGCAATATACAGGGTTTTCTATTAAAAAAACTTAAGCTTAATGTGCCATGCTTTTATGGAACACTCTGCGTGGTCGAGAATAATTTTAAAAAGTACAAACAATCGTTTTGTGCAACTCTTTACGGTAACACTTTCTGCTATTCCTACCATAACGACGCTGTCTTCCGAAGAGAGTCCGCTGCGACACCCTGTATAGTTTAGGACGTACAGACGCACGAATAATTATTTTTGCGATAGTTTTTTTTTATCTTATGAGAATAAAACTCAAATTTTTTTAATTGATCGCCTACTTGAGTTTGAGATATATTACATAGTTATTCTTTTGTTTTCGGAAAATATAAAATAAATTCAAATGAAGCATAATCAAGTGTATTCTGTCATTATTTTTATGAACTTGTCCACAATGGAAATTATCTACATTTTAATGCTGTCAAATCTTTACTAAAAATCTTGTTAATTTTATTAAAATTTTCGTTTCAAGGTTTTACTTTGATTGTGAGTTATCTTTCTTTATAATTAATGCGCTTCATCTTTTTCACTAAAACTTCTTTTTTTGTTCCATACATAAAATCATTTATGTTCTGGCGTCAAGTGGGCTGTAATAAAACAAGAAACAAACTAAAACAATTGCCTAATTGATAAAGCTATAAATGAAATTGTTACAAGTTTTTGCTATCAAAATTAATACTTTGTCAGTATTTAACTAAAACATCTGAAAGCCTTCCTTACTTCTGTGAATGTAAATTATAGATGCTCAAGGTTTATTTGATAACTTGGACACTATAAAGTTTTATTGGTTATAATTAAAGTACTCTAAATGCAATAGAAAAAACAAAAACATAAATATTCAAATTGCCTATTCAGTAGAAACAAGGAATTTTTTTAATAAGAATTATGCTGTAAAGATTATCTCTTGGTATCAGAAGTACAATAAATTAACATTATTATAGAAATTGCTACACATTCCAACCATAGAACGAAATTAAGATTAACATTTTCTTTATTTTACTGACTGTAGAATTGATAAATTTATCAATTACGCATACAGGGTGTTTGAACTTACTAAGAATATCATACACAAAATGCTACAAGTAGGTAGGCAACACATGTTATACGGGAGTAAACTTCATAGTTAACATCGAACAGCAATGACAAACTGATTGCAATAACTTATTTAATCTGCCTTAAGATATCTCCATAAAAAACAATTCAGAACAACAATAAAGTCGGGGGACTTCGGTGGCCATGGTGTTGGAAACAATCCCAACATATGATTTTAATCTGCATTCTTTCTAAAAAATTAGATTCATATACAAATCGTGCCAGCAAATGGATAGAGATACTTCAAAATTACCAACATTAAATGATTTTTTACAATTTTTGGAAAATAGAGCTACAGCCTTTGAAGCAGTTGCCCTACCAGAAACGAAAAATGTTAAAGAAAAGGCCAGTTATGTTCATTTAGCAGTAAAAAATAGGCCAGAAAGTAAATGTTCATATTGCACAGTTATTGGACATAAAATTTTTAACTGCAAAAAGTTTAAACTTTTGGCTGTAAATGAAAGAATTTCACATGTTGATAAAAACAGACTTTGTAAAAGTTGTTTAAATAGTCATAGGGGTAAATGTAAAATGTCAATTCAGTGCCAGGTTTGTCACAAGAACCATAATACGTTGTTGCATTTGGATACACAAATACATGAAACGGAAGTAGTTTCAGGTGTAAATAGTGTTAATTGTTTAGCAAAACAGCAATGTAATAATATTTTATTGCCTACAGTCAAGGTAAGGATTAAGTCAGAAAATGGTAAATTTATTATAGCCCGTGGATTACTTGATAGTGGTTCACAAAGTTCTTTTATCACTCATAGGATAATTAAAAAATTGAATTTAAAAACTTTTGACAACAATTTAACCGTTATGGGTATTTCTTAGAATATTACAAGGATCCAAAAGTCAGTCAATCTTAACATAGAATCATGTGTATATCATTATATGATAAATGTTAATTGTGCAGTTGCAGACAAAATTACTACTAATTTGCCACACTTTGAATTTGATACTGGGTCAATTAATATTCCAAATAACATTGTATTATCAGACACCAATTTTAATAAACCTGGCAACATAGATGTACTTCTGGGTGCTAATGTATTTTTCCAAATTCTTTTGACGGGAACAATAAAATTGGGAACGAACAATTTAGTATTACGAAACACTCTTTTTGGGTTTGTAGCAAGTGGTTCGATACCCATAAATTTGATTAACCACAATTTATGTAGTAACTTTTTAGTTGTTTCACTACATTCTCTGACCCATTTAGAAAATCTTGTTTCTAGATTTTGGGAAACAGAAAAAGTACCAGAAGTGTTTCCTGAGTTTCCTACTGAACGGGAAGCTTGTGAAACCCTTTATCAAAATTCTGTACAAGTGGTTAATAACAGATTTCAAGTCAGAATGCCCTTAAAACAAGGTATCGATAATTTAAATTTAGGAGATTCATTCTCAGTTGCCTACAAAAGATTTGAGAATTTGGAAAAAAAGGTTTAAGGTAAATCCAGATTTGTTTTGTCAGTACAAAAGTTTTATAAATGAATATATTAACATAGGTTATGCAAAAATTGTTAATATTAATGACTATGATTTAAACAGTGGTTCAGTTTATTTTATGGCACATCATCCAGTTATTAGAGAAGATAAAAATACTACAAAACTTCGTGTGGTGTTTGATGGAAGCATGAAAACAAAAAATAATAAGTCAATAAATGATTTGATGTATAATGGGGCTATCGTTCAAAAAGAATTGTTTGACATACTTATCTTGTTTAGATCTTACAAGTATGTTATATTAACTGATATAAAGCAAATGTACAGAATGATTTTGATACATCCTGATCATAGACCATTACAGAATATCTTATGGCGTGAGGATTCCAATTCAGTGTTTACAGTTACAAACCGTTACTTATGGGTTGAAAAGTTCTCCATTCTTAGCAACACGATGTTTGGTAGATCTTGCTCATGCAGAAGAAAGTAATTTTCCTCTAGCATCAAGGGCTTTATTAAATAATACATATGTTGATGATATATTGGCAGGGGGTGATACCATAGAAGAAGTTAATCAGTTAAAGGCTGAATTAATAAATGTCTTGAAGTTACGTTCTTTCGAATTACATAAGTGGTGTTCAAACCATCCCACAATTTTAAAAGATATACCTTTAAACATTCAACACCTTGATGAAATTGACATTAACAAAAACAACACCATAGTAAAGACTTTAGGTCTTGCATATAACACAAGATTAGACACCTTTACAATTTCATCGCCAATATTAAGGAATGTATTACAAAAAGACAAGTGCTTAGCTTTATCTGCAAATTTTATGACCCCTTAGGATTAATTGGTCCAATTTTTGTTGCAGCCAAGGTTACTATGCAAAAACTTTGGATTAACAAGTTGGGTTGGGACGGTATTTTGCCAGAACCATTGTTAACACAGTGGAAAAATTTTGCCACTGATCTTATAAGTATGCCAAATTTAAATATACCAAGAAATTTAAGTTTCTATGAGGCTAATAAGGTAGAGTTGATAGGTTATTGCGACTCTTCTGTCATTGCCTATGGAGCATGTTTCTATGTCAGAGTGATAAAGTGTATTGCAATTTGGTTTGCTCAAAGTCAAGAATTGCACCTATTAGTAAAAAGTTATCAATTCCAAGGCTAGAGCTGAACAGTGCACTTCTACTTTCAAATCTAACCAGTAAGGTTTATGATACGTTGCAAACAAAAATAAATGAAGTGTATTTATATTCAGACTCAAACATTGTACTTGCATGGATAAAAACAAATCCTTTGCAATTAAACGCTTATGTTGCTAACAGGACTATACAAATTAGAAACTTAACTTTAAATTTTAATTGGCTTTATGTTAATACCAACAATAACTCAGCTGACTGTTATCAAAAGGGTGTTATCCAAAAGATATAAAATCAAATAAACTCTGGTTTCATGGTCCAGATGAATTAACAAATTTGGGATTTTCTCATAGTGACTCTGAATTTAATTTTCCAAATATTTTACCTGAGCAGAAGACTCAAGTTTTAACACAAGTAATAAAACATGATTTATTTTTTCACAACTATTCTAGTATTTCTAAGGCACAAAGAGTTGTAGCATATATTTTAAGATTCATTCATAATACAAAAAATAAAAATGATAAATTCCTTGGTTGCCTATCAATAGATGAGCTTAACAAGGCATTAAAGATTATTATCAAATGTGAACAAGGAGTGAATTTTCATGAAGAAATTAAATGTCTCAATTTGAATTCAAGCATAAAATCAAAATTGAAATGTTTATTGCCGTTCATAGATAGTAAAGGTATTTTACGAGTAGGTGGTAGGTTGCAAAATGCAATTATTACTTTTGATCAAAAAGATCCTATAATTTTACCAAAAAATAATCGTATTACTTATTTAATTATTCTTCAAGAGCATTTAAGGCTTTTGCATGCTAGACAAAGACAAGTTCTAGCAAGTTTGAATTTAAGATATTGGCACAAATGGCACAAGAGAAATAAAAAAGATTATCCACAATAGTTCTTCTACAACAATTAAAAAAAGGGGACTTCTTGTCTCTCAATCAATTTCTTACATGACGTTTTAGTCAAAAAGGCAAAGGTATGCTTCTTGCACGCTTTCAATTTTCTCAATTTTATAATGTCTAGACAAATAATTATTTTAATTTCATATGACTTGTAGTTAAATATTTATAGTTGTAATAGATTGTAATGTGTAAGGTTCAGGGTTTCTACAGAAAGTCTCGCGCCCCAGCATGTTGGAAACAATCCCAGCATATAATTTTAATTTGTGATTTTGTTACTGCCAATATAGGTGGCTGACGTGCTGGGAGCGTAGCAACAGTTTTGTTGATAATATAATAAATAAAAAGATATGTCAATACTGCCTTTTGGGCATTTGATACAATTTAAAATATATAAAGAAAACTACAATTTAATTAATTAATTTATGTTAACCATTTGTATATTGATGTTATACGTTGATTACTGCGAAATACAGTCCACTTTGAATTTCTTACATCTGCAACAAACACATGGTACTGGTCCACCGTTACCAATCCATCTTTTAGGAAATTCCGTTTCTAAATGTTTACGAGCTGCTACACCATAATGAGCGGGTGTACCATCATTCTGAAACCACATATTTCTAAGAATTGCCAAGATAATATCGTCCAATAGGTCTGTGAGGACTTCTCTAAAAAATTGCAAATAACTTTCGGAGTTCAGTCTATTTTGGGAGAATATGAGTGCCAATAAGTGTTCTCCCAATAATTCTTACCCAAACAACGTAACCTAAAACGTCATTGACAATAGTGCTTTCTTAATGCTTGAGGGTTTTCTTCAGGCCATTGACGAATATTGTGCACATTATTAAATACACTATCACGCTTGAATATAACTTCATATCGGTTCAAAGAATTCATGAAATAAAATTTGGATCATTTTCATAACGATTAAATATTCATTCGCTAAATTGAATCCTTCGGGCAGAAGTCCTTGTACACTAGTAATATGATAAGGATGTAGGCCTTCTTCTTGGAGAATCCTGTGAGCAGTTCCATGGTTTAGACCTAATTTTTGCATTACGCCTCGTGTGCTTCTTCGGGGATTGATCTCGATTGCTTGAAGGGCAGCATTTTCTGTTTTAGCTGTCTTAACGATTCGTGGTCTGATCCAATCAAGAGATGAAGTAGGTGCTAAATTGCCAGTTTCTCTTAATGTTCGCTTCAAACATCGAATTACATTTGCATTTGGATGACGTCGTGCTGGATATTGAAATGCGCATTTTCTTGCAGCTTCTGCGGAATTCCTATTATGCCAGGCAGCATAAATTAAAAACATATCCATATACTCATCCAAGGTATAATTCATAATCGAGTGATTTTAACTTTTATCAAACCGCAAATAAATGACATTTGTTTTTTTTTCCTGAAAATTGAAAAACACAGCACACTAATACATCACATAAGCGCAGTGTTATCAGTTGTACAAAATTGCAGATTACGAAAATCAATGAGTTGGAAAAAAGCAGCCTTTTCACATTTTCAGTAAACAGTAAGAAAACTTATCAGTTCTTTGCTAAAGAACAGACCGCATTTGAAATACTCTGAGTACAAAGTTTCTTGGCAAATAGTGGTCTTCAGTATAAAACTTTAACAATTGTTTTCTGAAAGACTAGACGCCGAAGAGAAATTTTAATAGCAGACTTACGTCCTTAATTCATAAGGGAGGATTCCTGCATACTTTAATAACATGCGATCTTAAAAATTTTAGTTACCAGTAGGCTATTACAAAATTCATGTCTTAGATTAATCCATTCTCAGTAAAAATTATCTGTCAAATTTACAACTTAAATTTGTTTTATTGTGTTATTAATTGGTTTTGTAATTTGTAAGTTATGTATTGGCCTTGGTTGGCGTGCGTATGTCTAAGCTACGCCCTACGAAAAAATTTCGTAGCCTACCGGGAACTGAAACTTTAATGATCGCTTGTTACTATTAAGTAACTTTAGAAAATTTAGAAACTGACCCTCTTGTTTCTATGAATAATCCGAAAATTTCAATATTTCCCCGGATTTTATATTTTTTCTTAAAAATAATTAATGGTGGGATCATACCGAGTGGCTATAAAAAATGTGTCCTGTTTAACAGTTAATAGCTTCGACAGGCAAGATGATCTCGAACTAAATAACAGTTCAATGCTATTAGAAAACAGCCCTAATCGGGACATTTGGAAAAACAAACTGAAAATTGTGAAGACGTTCAGAACAATGTTTACGGGAAAAGCCACCATCTTGAATTTTGCGTTTCTAGGTGTTTTGATCACTTATTAAAATATATCAAGTGAGCGCTGATTTCAATCCTTCCGGAACTTAAAACAACTCTAGAAGCTCGTCTCATCGACAACTTGTAAATGTGGGGTTTACCAGCTCGAAGCAACATCAGGTTGAAGTGGATTTATAGATGCCGTGACTGTATTTGGCCATCAGCTCTTACGTTTGTCCACCTTACGCACTCAAATCCTACTATCATTTACACTTCTCTCCTCTTACAGTGGAATAGTGAAAAAGAAAAAAAAACAGTCATCCTATGTGGTGATATTTGATCAACCGTTTTACGTGAGAGTACTTAACACAGTTCTAGCAGCTGGAAAAGACAGTCCGCTATCATATGTTGCCCTGCGTCTAGGTGGTTTTCGTCTGTTCATGTTCTTCGTGGGTGCAATGTGGATTTAAGAAAACACACACTAAAAAGAAGCAGACAAGGAAAAGAGTCGCTAAAAACATCTGAACGTATGAATACCTACTAATGTATATATACTAAAGTATATAAGATGGCAAGGTGGAGGAAGGAGTTACGTCTGGTGGTACGGTCAGGTTGAGGTGTAATATTTCAAAGTGGTCAGTATCTAACTATAGCAAATGTTTAAAGTAGAAGAAATCATTAGTCCATCAGAATTCTACTAATTTATCAACCACTGTTCGAAGATTGGGTAAGTGTTGGTCATAGATATGGACAAACATAATCATCGAGGAAGTATTGAAGCGCACCGTGAGAACTACTAAAAGAATTATTGTTCGCTGGGTATGTACCGTGCCTATGTTTTCAAACATTATTGACGCGATCAGAAGTTTGTGTGTTCTTTAATTTTGATTACACCTTAAATTTTAGATATTTTAATTTTGAGTTATACCATGACCAATACGACGGGCACTGCTAAAATTCGCGAAAAACGTAAAACAAAACACACATTACGTTATGTAAATCGCTTTACTGCTTCTTGAGATATTCGCTTTTAATGTCTGTACACTTTTGCATTCGATGAAACCAATTTTCAAAACACTCTGAACGAGGTAATTCCGAAACAAGTGATTTAAATTCTTCATTGGCCTCTCCAGGCGATGAAAGACGCTCGCCACGCATTTTATTTTTGATTTTTGGAAACAAGAAGAAGTCACTGGGCAATAAATCAGGAGAATATGAGCAATGAGTCATTAATGTGATGTTTTCACCGGTCAAAAAATCTACAGTTCGTTGTGCTGTATGCGCACTCGCATGGTCATGGCGAAGAATGATTAAGTTGTTCTTTTGGTTTTAGCGATAACAAATCGAAGTATACCAATCAGTATTAACTGTTCTTCGATCCTCTAATGCGACAGTTTTTCCGAAGGAACAAGCAATCATTTCTTTCGAAACGCTTCGTGAACGCAGCACTTTTGTTGGTTTTGTTTCATTTTGAAATACCCGTACAGTCGATTGCTGTTTAGTTTCCGGATCGTACAAACATATCGATGTTTCGTCACCTCAGAATTTGAACGACCGTGGTCGAATTTTTTGAGCATTTCCTTGCAGCAATTGATACGTGCCTGTTTTTGCGTTTCTATCAAATTATGAGGGATCCAACGACTGCAAAGCTTCCTTACATTATTCAAATGATCGTGCTAAATCATATGTATTTGTTTCGCCGCAATGCCTCTATCTCACTGTACGAGTATGTCACGTGCCAATCTGCTTTAATCATTTCACGCACACAATTGATGTTTTTCGCGACAACGGAGGTGCATGGATGACCATCGCAAATATCGTCATCAAACGTTGATCTTCCACGCTTGAGTTCTGCAAACCATTTGTAAACCATAGTTTTGGATGGTGCTTCATCCCCAAATATCGAACTAAATAAAATAAAAAATCACCACTCTAAAATCACGATTTGACATTTCCTTTTTTTTCACAAAATTACTTTGTTAAATTCTGTCGAAACGAAACTGCTAGGTTTGAGTTCAAACTATTAAGTGTATTATTGGTACAAATGTCAAATTTTACGAATGTAACAATTGCAGAACGCTGGCAATATCAGGAATACTCAATTCCGGAAACGAAAGTTTAGAGGTAAGAAAAGTAAGCACGGAAATAAATGAAGTGGGAAGTATCTAAGCAATCAAAATAATATCCTGAGTAACACGATCATACCATTGGATTAATTAGTGATTCTTAATTGCTTCAATAGCAAGACACATACTTTGGATAATTTCTAATGACGTTTAAAGCACTGTTAATTAAAAGTTTTCTACGCAACTATGCCAAAATTGGTATCTGTTATCTTCTATGGTTGAAAGATTATTTCAAGAATACTTGCACCAACGTGTCATTTTTGAAGAGCTATGACTAGGCAAGGAAACAGGATCAGATATAAGTCTGTAGAAAGTTTTCACTTTATTTTAAACAAAGCATTAGACGATTAAAATTTAATGGCCGAATTCGCAGATGGCTTGATAATTGGGGAGGTATTGACTTGTCTCACCTTTCATGGGATTCATATACATATCTAAAATTGTGAAAAAATCAAACTGACAATTCTTGAATTTGGATTTTTTGAATTACAATTTTTTTGGCAGATTTCAGAACCAGCAACTTATCACCTTGTTTGTTATGTTAATGAATCTTGTACCAGCTTTTGACTTGATTTATTTACAGCAAAGTTGAATTGGAATATAAAGTGAAAACAAGGATATATTTACAAAAATCAACTGACCAAAAGCAAATAATAAAAATTACAACGACACGGTGTCATTTCACAATTTAACAGTCATGGTTATAGGATACCAATACAATAGACCAACAACAAAATAAGATAACTTCACTTGTCAAATCATACCCATTTTCTCCAAGACATTTTTATTAATGGCTTTAAAATTGACTGTTCCATACGCATAAAAGGTGAAGTAAAAAAAGCTTTACAACATGCACCTGCAGATTAATCTCATTATTAAATTATTTATATGGTCTCATTAAGGCGGAAATTAATTTTAATATGATGTGTAGTACGTCTACAATCGATCAATATCTGGGTATTAGCAACTCATTGTATTACACACATTTTTAATTAACGTTCAAAAACATTGTGTGTCTGTTTGTCTCTTTTTTTTTGAGTGTCTTCTTTACTTATTTAACTGTTACAATTTTATCTGGGATCAGTTCAAATACTACGTAGATGATCAGTGGAACAATAATGGAGGAACGATGTTAAACAAAATGGGAGCAGACTCATTTTACATAAGGAGTGCCAGCTGAAGGAATCTCGTTAGATATTAACCAGATTATAAACAATTTTTGAATATTTTTATGAATCGTAATAGTTTCCCTTTGATTTCCCTAATTTCACTTTTTTCAATTTTCAGATGAATTTTCAATGATCTCTGTCTTTTAGAAAATCCTCCTGATACTTTTTTCTAAAAATATTTCAATTTTCTGATTATTGCGCAACATATTATTCTTTCTAGTGAAATTCTTTTCGAATTACTTTATACATGCGAGTATTATATATCAACTAATGTGCATTAAGTATATTTTATATGAATCCTTGTTTGCTCCTAAAAGCTTACTTTGTAATGCAAGAATAACTTTCAGGTTTGAATTATTGACTTGACCTACGTATCTCATTTTTCTGGTGTGTGCGTGCGTATGTGTATGTGTATGTGTGGATGCTGAAAATGAAACTTTCCGCTATAAAAAGTGTAACAGGATTATGTTTTAGGTATTTGAGATAAAACAAAGAAACTTACCGTGCGTTAAATTAGTGGGAATGGTGAGATTTTTTTTGGAAAAGTGCAAACTGCCACAACACCGGTATAAACCAAATGATGGTTGAACCTCGACCCGGCAAAAACGTGCAAAACGACGACGATCGCAGTAGACAGACTGCAGCACTGCACCTTGCCAAGCATGCGCTCTTATTTGTGCATTTTAAACAATTTTAGTTGATAAAAAAGTTTTTTTTTGTTTTGTTATAATTAAGAAAATTTAAAACAAATGAACGAACCACGTTTAAGGGTGTATAAAAAGCTTTTCTCATTCATATGCTTATATAATATAAATATTCAAGTTTGATTTATTATGTAATTTGTAGAGGACAAAAATCCAGGACAAATTACTTTCATAATGTTCCCTCATTCAGAAGGAAATTGGCTGGACCTCAATTCTAAAGCGTTTTTTATATTTCGCATTATTATTTATTATTATCATTATTATGTTATATACAAAATTTTATTCGGCGAATTCTAAATGAAAAAAGACGTCCTGATGTTCTTAAATTTTAGATGTTATCATAGAAGGATGTGTGTGCATTAAGAAGGTTCAATTCGCAACACGCAACGTAAACATTTTGATAACGAATACATTAAGAGTTTCCTTGTTTAATTCTAACATTTCGAACATCTAAATAATGTTTGTTTTTCCAGAAATACAGTTAGAAAAAAAAAACAGAGAAATTGAATAAAAGCTAAAAGCCTGGTAGGATTAAACATTTAAACATTAAAATTTTCATTTTGTGTTGGTTTGCTGAATCTGAAAGAAAAAATATTTAGTTAACAGTTAACAGGTGTACAGGGTGACCTAAATTGGAGGTAAATGCAGGGAATCTCAGAAACTATAAAAGCTAGAAAAGACTGAATACATGTTCTTGATTTACTTTTTCCTGCTGAATTTATTGGTGCAATCAAAATTTAAATATTTTCTTTTGTTCTCGAGTTACAGGCAAAAATTGATTTTTTTTAATTCATCAAGTGACTGTGTAGTATTTTTTAGTTTCAATGTTGGCAACAAATATTATGGTGCACTCCTCTCCTGTCTTATCAGTATGTCACGAGGTAAAAACTTGGCATAAAAAACATTTTTGTTGTACCTACAGTTTTTTGTTTGAAATAAAAGGGTTTTGAAATAAAGTTTAATGTTCTTTAGTAGATCGGTCCAATAATTCAAAAGGTTAAGGGGTCCAGTCATAGAAAATATGTTGTGTTGCGACAGTTTGAAAGAAAGTGAAAACTGGCCAGTTTGGAAGTTTCGTACGGTTATTGCGTTAAAGGCGAAGGTTGAAAATCAACGGGATGAAAATTTATCTAAAGATGAATTATCTAAATAAAAAAAAAGATCAATTAACCCAAGATCTTATAGTTGCAAAAATGGATCAAGGGCCGATCAACCACATTCTAACCTTTGACACAGCTCACGACATGTGGCAAAAGCTACTGACTGTGTACGACAAAAAGTCTGAAGTAAGAGTACATATGGTACAACAAAAGTTTTTTAATTATAAATATGAAGGGCAAGGATTAGCTGCTCGGGTTTCTAGTTTGCAGGATATAACACATGGGCTGAAAAGTCCCAGGCCTAACAAATAGATGGCGCTAGTTCTATTGCATTCACCGCTTTTTCAGTTAGTACTAACCTTTAAAAGACAGCTGTTAAAATTTCATGATATTCTATTCATTATTTTGTGAGTTATTGCGCTAAGAGTGACGCTACTTTTGTTATTTTCAAAACAATGGATCAAAAACAATTTCGTATTTTAATTTTACACTGCTTCTTGATGGGAAAAAATACCGTTCAAGCGAAGCAATGGCTTGAAAAGTGTTATGGAGACTCCGCTCCATCAGAAACAACAATAAAACGTTGGTTTGCCGACTTCAAACGTGGTCGTAGAGACACCGATGATGCAGAACGCAGTGGACGTCCAAATGAAGCGGTGACACCAGAAAACATCAAAAAAATCCACAAAATCGTTTTGAATGATCGAAAAGTGAAGTTGCGTGAGTTAGCTGACATTGTAAAGATATCAAAAGAACGTGTTGGCTTTATATTGCATGAGCATTTGACTATGAGAAAGCTCTGCTCAAAGTGGGTGCCGCGTTTGCTCACTGTTCACCAAAAACAAGAACGTGTTGATGTTTCTGAGCAGTGTTTGGCCATGTTTAAACGTAACAAACCGGAATTTTTGCGTCGATATGTGACAATGGATGAAACATGGATACATCACTTCACTCCGGAATCAAAACGATCGTCATCTGAGTGGACAGCAACTGGCGAACCTCGTCCAAAGCGACCGAAAGCACAACAATCGGCTGGAAAGGTTATGGCCTCGGTATTTTGGGATGTGCGTGGTGTAATATTCATCGACTATCTTGAGAAGGGAAATACCATCAACAGTGAATATTATATAGCGTTATTGGAGCGTTTGAAGGCCGAAATTGCAAAGAAACGACCGCATATGGCAAAGAAAAAAATTTTTCATCAAGACAACGCACCGTCTCACAAGTCAATCAAAACAATGGCAAAACTACATGAATTGAACTTCGAATTGCTCCCACATTCATCGTATTCGCCAGATTTGGCTCCCAGCGACTACTGGCTGTTCGCAGACCTAAAAAAAATGCTTGCTGGTAAGAAATTTCGCTCGAATGAAGAGGTTATCGCTGAAACTGAGTCCTATTTTGAGGTAAAAGATAAATCGTTCTACAAAAGTGGTATTGAAATGTTAGAGCGGCGCTGGAATGATTGCGTTGTTCTTGATGGAAATTACGTTGATGAATAAAGCTAATTTTGAACAAAAAAAACCGTGTTTTCTTTGTTAGGCCTGGGACTTTTCAGTCCATGTGTTACGTAACCAATTACAACTAGGTGACGATATGCCTGACCGCACGCTTATCACCAAAATTCTTATGACACTTCCAAACGTGTTTGGCCACTTTGCTTTAGCTTGAGAGTTAGTAGGTGAGAATAAACAAACTTTAAATAAACTTATGTCACGATTGTTAATAGAAGAAGAACATATTAAGTCCCAAGGTGTAGCTAATAAGAGAGGCGAATTGTGAGTAAAAAATTTTTCTAACAATGTCAAAAATAATAATTATAAGAGGTACTGCAGGGGAAGTAACGTCTGTGAAATATGTAGAAAGCCTGGTCATGAAAGCTCCGTTTGCAGGCACAGACAAAATAAAAACTTAGAGACAAAATATGATAACGGGAAATCAGTACAGTCGTTTCTTACGCTTGTCATGTTTGGGCAAATGAATGATATGAGTAAAATATGGTACCTGACAGTGGTAGTACTGACCACATGTCCGGTAATCGAGAATGGATAGAATCATTACGCCCTTGTAGCAGGGATGTCCAAATTAGTGACGGCAGTATAATAAAAGCGGAAGCTATTGGGAAAGTTAGAGTGAAAACGTTCAATGGTTTTAAATGGATCGACACTTCTTCGTAATATTTTGTGTATAGCTACTTTAAAGGTAAATCTTTTCTCAATCGGCGCCATTGTGGAAAAAGGACTGAAAGTGGGTTTTAATAAATTCGATTGTCGAGTGTTTGATGGAATAGGAAATTGTTGTGCCACTGCAGCAAAATGTGGCAAACTATTTAAAATGCAATTTAACATAGACAGTAGTTCCTTTCTTACTGGAGCACAAAAACAATTTGGGCTAAAAGAATGGCACCAAAGACTTGTGCGTCAAAACTTTCGACAAGTAAGGTCAGTGCTCAAGATATTTGATATAGATTTTAGAGATGATGGAGATAAGTGTTTTACATCTTGTTCAGAAGGAAAACAACATCGTTTTCCGTTTTTATCCAATGGAAATTGTTAGCATTGGAGGGTCTCTAGATTTTTTGTTGATTAAAGTTAATTATTCTCATTATAAAAATGTATATTTTTTGAAAAAGAAGTCTGAGTCTGTACACTATTATATTTTAAGACTGTAAAGAATGAAACTGGTTGTAATGTTAAAATACTGATTTACGTGCTATGAACTAAAACGAATACTTGAAAATTTAATAATTAAATTAAATTTTAATTAAATAAGACACCAATATTCTGTGAGGTACAGTCCCCAACAGAATGGATCTATTGAGCGGGAAAATAAAACTGCACCGGAAGCGGCTAGGTCTATAGTGGCTGATAAGCAACTAAATAAGTCTTTTTGAACTGTGGTTTAACAGAATTCCAAATATTTCTCACTTTAAAATATTTGGAACTGATGTTTCAGTGCATATACCCAAAGAATTAAGACGCAAGTGGGATTATAGGAGTAAAAGAGATATATTTGTGGGATATTCTGATAACATAAAAGGTTATAGAATTTCTAACCTCATTCGAAGAAAATGGAAATATCGAGAGATGTTATTTTTATTTCAAATTGTGAGAACAAAATTGCAAATGAAGTCAACTCTACTATTGTATATGAAGTGGATGAGGAAGAATCTTGTGAAACTGGAGGTAGTTTAGAAGAGGTAATTAATGAAGAAGAAGTAATTACAGAAATTCATGAAGCGGAAATAGAAGAAAACCAGGATATAAAAGAAAAAAAAAGAAGAAAACAGGGGTGGTGGTGAGAATGAGTCTGTAGCATCATATGATCTAAAGAGACAGGTGTTTATTAAACAAACAAAAGTATTTAGAAAACTATAGTATACTCAGTGCAGTTTCTTTGGACGAGAATCTAACTTATGACGAAGCCACCAGTGAACCTGTTAGAGAATATTGGAAACCTGCAATGGGAGAAGAGATAAAAGCTCTCAGTGACAATGACGTCCAAGCAATAAACAATAATTGATTCGAAATAAGTTTATAAAATTAAAAATGACGAGGATGATAAACCAGTAAAATATAAGGCCAGATTAGTAAGTAGCTCGAGGCATCGACAGTAAGAATTCTTCTTTCAATTGCAAATCATTACAAAATGCAAGTTCATTAAATTGATGTGGTGAGCGCTTTTCTTAATGATGATATCAAGGAGAAGGTCTACCTTAAATTACCCAAAGCATTTTAAGACAGCGAACAAGGTTGGACTGCTTCAAAGATCAATTTATGGTTTAAAAAGGTCTCCGAAATATTGGAACGAAAAACTTCATAAAACTTTACAAGCAGAAGGGTTCGAAATATCTAATTACTGTTTGAATGTAAAGTCTACAGCTACCTTTAAAGTTTACATTTTAGAGTTTGTTGATGACCTAATAGTGGTAGGTACTGATCTTTCCTGTGTTAACGCGACAAAACAATTTCTATCAGAAAAGTTTAAAATGAAAGACCTTGAGACTACATCAAACTATTTGGGTATCGCTGTTAATTACAACGAAGATAGTATAATGCACCTAAATCAAACAAATTATTTAAAAAAGACTTTACAAACCCATGGTATGGCCGAATGTAAGCCAGCGAATATTCCGATGGATCAAAATTTTCCTTATTATGAATTACAAAATATTGAAGAAAACTTGAAGCCTGAAGATAAAATTTTGCTTGAGAAGATATGTAGACAGGTGATAGGATCGCTAATGTATGCAGCAACTAGAACTCGTCCTGATTTATGTTCAGCTGTTATACGTAATTTTGGGTCGATATCAAAACTGCGTGAGCACAAAACTATGGATAGCCTTGAAGCACTGAGATACGTAAAAGGTACTCTTGACTTGTCAGTGGTATATCGTAGGTCACCTAAAGCTCCTCCTATTTGTGGTTTCGTGGACGCAAATTGGACCGGAGACACGAGAGACAGAAATCATCATCAGGTTTTACTTTTAAAGTAATGGGTTCGATCCCCACGCGAACTTTGATTTTTTTATAGGTATGATATGGTTATTTATTTAATGCCCTTCATATATCCAATATTCAGAGTAATAAGCTCGGAAACATCTGAAAGTAAAACTTTTTGGCAATCCTTCCAAAACCTGGCAAGTCTGTTTGTTCCGCACATCCCAGAAGATGGCAAGATTAAAATAAAATAATAAGAGTCATAATGTCGTATAGGAGGTGAAAGATGAACTCCTGGGAACGTTTTTTAATGTGCCCTTTCAATCAATAATTTAAGAAAGAAAAGACAGAAAACTGTATTATAGTACTGTAAGATTTGTTTGGATTTATTGAAAGAGATTATAAAATTGGAGTTGCAATGTTGTGAGTTGAGATTAAATTGTTATTCCAAATATTTACAGTGTAATATTAAACTGTAATGAGCATTACATTCAATCTCATACAAAAACATAAAAACAAAATACACCATGATTTGTAAAGAAGGACCTCCCTTTAAAGGAAAATTATCACCTTTTGTAAGTTTGATTTTTATCAGAAAAGTTAAACAATTTACATATTTACCCGTCCTCGGGATATACCTGAACTTGATCATGTTCTAATGAGTTTAGAATACGAGAGGTTACATGATAAATAACAGGGGTTCTAAAATAGATCCTTGTGGGAAACCGCATGTTATTGAAGGTAATTATGTGAAATTGCCCACTCGTCTTAACTATCAAACTTCTGTCGAATAGATATTAACCAACCTGTAATGTTCAACTTTTGCACAAAGGATATTACAACGTAGTATATATCAAAGGCTTTTAGAAATTGAATACAACTACAAGAACAGATCATGTTTCAAAAACATTAGCAATACTAACACCTCTCTTAACAAGACCGTAACTAGGACTGAGAGAAGAGTAAGTAAATATAAGTCTTAAACGTTTACTTGTAACGGACAATACAAAATAAAATTAAGTCTACCAGATTGCATCCTTTCATTAAATCCCTAAATATGGCCTTGCCTCCTAAAATTCGAGTGAGTTTTGTATAGCATGCTGTTGTTAAAAAAAGATAAAGTATGTAATCAAGCATAAAATGCCTAAAATCGGTTAGGAGAAGCATTTAAAAACGGTTTTTCTTGTTTAGGCTACGCATTAAATGGAATGCCTACAAATCGATCAAACAAATAGGACAACTGACTAGTTAATACTTTTCCTAGGCGTTTTCTGAATGAGGCTTCGTTTTCCATCGAATGGCCTACCGAAGTGCATAAATAATTTGCCGATACAAAAATACCCGTACATAAAATTGGCCTTCCATTCGTGGTTAACCAATACAAATCACGTTTAAGGGGCTTCCATGGTGATTAAATGCTGCGTGACATGTAGATAGCCTCTTGTACCCAATTTCTGAAACAATTTAAATTTCAAACTCAATTATCTGGAAAACTATCATCGCTAGTACTCAAAAGTACCACCGCCTCTTAATTTCGAACCCTATTCAAAATTTCGAATACCCAGATAATACAATATTATTCAAAATCAAGTTTCATGATCCATAAATCTATATATAAATCCATCTATAAAAAAACCTCAAATTTCAAACTCAATTATCTCGAAAACAATCATCGCTAGAAGAAAATAAATAGAATCGATTTTGTAGAAAATCTTGTCTACTTTAATTTTGCATAGAGTGTATTTTTTGCTAAGCTCGATATTTTCCGAGACTGAAAAGAAGTGAGAAAATTGACAGATTTTGCCCTCTACCTATGCGAGCTCACCAGAAAAGAGGAGGGATAATTATCAGGAGACCTCCATCAAACACCTTACAAAGTATCAAAACTTTTGTGAACTTTTTCGGGATACCCCCTTTTTTGCCCTAATTTGACTGTATGATTTATGCCTAGAATTGGTTACGAAACCCAGAAACTAATTGTACAAAAGTGTTTCAGTGGGAAAACGTTACTTAGAAAATTGGCAAGAACATGTAATGTTTCTGTGAATGGCCCAGAAAAAATTATTTCAAAGTTTGGAGAACATAAAACTTTAAATAATTTACCCAAGTCATGACGAAGAAGGGGTACAGTTGACAAAAGTAAGAAAAAAGAGATTTTAACACTATTAAAAAGGAACAAATCAATGTCAATTCGTGATGTGGCCAAGAAAGTACTAGTGTGTCACGAGATAGGGCAAAATGTGAAGAAACAAAACGGCAGGAAAACATAAAAACAAAAGATATCGAAGAGAAGCGCACTTCAATTAAAAAGTGTAAAAACACGTGCTAAAAAATTGTATGAGGGTTTGTTTAAGATCTCAAATCATTGCGTTTTAATGAACGATGAAAGCTACGTAACAATGGATATTTGGCCTGACCTCAATTTTAAACTATGATATTGGGAGGTTTTGTACAAGAAGTTGAAAAAAAAATACAAATTGAAAAACTTGGGCAGAAAGTGTTAGTGTGACAAGCAATCTGTTCCTGTGAATTGAGGAATTCCACTTCTTTTGCCAAAGGAACTATAAAATGATGAATACAACCACAGGCGTCTATTGTTACTGAAAGGGAGGCATGATTCGACCAGATTTAGCTTGTGTTCATTACGCCAAAGTCACTCTAGATCTGCTTAGAACGCACCAAAAACATATAAATTCTCCTAATTGCCCAGTGCATCGGCCCAAAAAAATGTGAAATGGTATTGGTAAAACAGTATCTCAATCTGTTGTACAAAACCCCATTAAAGGCGTACGATCCAAAGTTAGCAATAATTTTACCAAAACAAATAATCTACAATTGCTGTTACGAGGCTTGCTGGAAAGATTTCTGCAATCGAGTATTACCGGTGGTCTCAGCGTTGTGCTCTTGTCAAATTCGAAACATTTGTTACTTCTAATCTATAATCTAGTTGACAATTCGTACCCAAGCTAACCAATTCTGTTTACATAGCGCTTTGAAAAAAGTAATTTTGTGAAAAAATGGAATTCTCGCGTGAACATTATCGAACAATGATTTTCTACGATTTTCGAAGCAACCTAACACTCAAATAATGCATTGAACGGCTTTTGATGAGGAAGCATCCTTGAATAGAACTATTTGTTTATAATTGGTTTTCTGAATTCCAGCGTGAAGGTTCTTTTCGCAGTGATGAATTTCGTAAACGGTCGTCCATCCATGTCTGTTGTTGCCACTAACGGTGATGCTGTGCGTGAAATGATCGAGCAAGATGTGACATACTGTGAAATAGGGGTCACCTTTGATATTGATAGGAAAGCAATACACATGATTTTACACGATTATTTATACGTACGGAAGTTTTGCAGTCGCTGAATTTCACATAATCTGAGTGAAGCTCAAAAGAAGAATCATGTGAATTAGTGCAAAGAAATTCAACAGAGGTCGTTCAAATTTAGTGTACGATATTATTACTAGTGAGGAAAGTTGGATCTACTCATACGAGCTGGAAAAATAAACAACAGTCCACTGTTTGGATGTTTCGAGATGAGTCGAAACCCACAAAGTTCTTCGTTCATGCAGTGTTGCAAAGCACATTATCGCTTTAGAGGATCGAAAAACTCTGAACGCTGATCGGTACACAACAATTTATTTGACGGAAGTCATCGGTGAAATCAGAAAAAAACAATCCATCCTTCTTCACCATGGCAATGCAAGTGCCTACACAGCTTCACAAACGGTCGAAAAAGTGAAATTGATGTCGCATTGTCCGTATTCGCCTGATCTAGTACCGAATGATTTCTTTCTGTTCCCGACAATCAAAAACAAGACGCGTGATCAACGTTATTCTTCGCCTGAAACAGCCGTTGAGACATTTAGGCAACTGGTTTCTGAGGTACCACCTTCAGATTGGAAAAAATGCTTCAAATATTGGTTTGAGCGTATGCAATTCACTAAATTGTATCTGTGTTTTTCTTAACCATTTACAGATATCTTTCCAACAAGCCTCGTGTCCTTTCCTAGGTTTTAAAATATGAAAGTTTTTTGTACCATTACTATCAATGGAGTTTAGTTCTTTTTGTTTATAATTTCTTACCCAGTCCTTAGGTGTTCTAGGTAAAATATAAATACCTTAGGAAATCTACCCCAAAAACAGCCTTCATCCCGAACAAATTCGTTACCAGCTAAATTTTGGATATATTGTATACATAGGAGATACGAAGATTTCCTGAAAGTGCACCAACTTTCCGAAGGGTGGGAGCGCGCCCGAGGTTTGCTGATCAAAGAAACATCGTCTGACCACTTAAAGTAGGTCTACGTTCTCTTCCATTCGTCATAGGTTGAATCTTAAAAATGATTTGGAAAGTAGATTGAATATTCCACTAATTCACGTACGAGGTATGTGAGAAAAGTAATGAGACTGATTTCGTACTAACCAAAGTTTTTATTTTTTTCAAACAACAATGTTATCCCCTTCAAAGTAGTTCCCTTGGGCAGCTATACACCGGCGGAGTCGTTGTTCCCACTCTTGGTAGCAGCGCTGGAAGTCTTCAACTGGTATGGCTGGTCGGTTACAGTCTTTTGAATGTTCTCCAGAGTTCCAAAATGACGTCCTTTTAGGACATGTTTCAATTTCCGGAAAACGAAAAAGTTACAAGAACTCAAATCAGGTGTGAATAGGGGGGATGAGGAACAACAGTAATGCGTTTTGAGGTCAAAAATTCACTGATGGAAATTGCTGCGTGACACGGAGCATTGTCATGATGAAGCATCCACTTGTCTGCAATGTCTGGTCTCACACGAATCACTCTTTTCCTGAGCTTTCAAGGACATTTTTATAAAACACTTTGTTGACAGTTTGTCCTGGTGGAACAAATTCTTTGTGCACGATACCCTTGCTGTCAAAAAAACAAACCAGCATGGTCTTGATCTTTGATTTGCTCATTCGACATTTCTTCGGCCGAGGAGATGACGGAGTGTGCCACTCTTCGCTTTGCCGCTTTGTTTCAGGATCGTGCTCAAATATCCAGGATTCATCACCTGTGATCACACAATTGAAGAATTTTTGGTCATTGGCAATCCACTCAAGAAGATCAACGCACACGTTTTTTCGAATGTTCTTCTGTTCAGTTGTGAGGTGCTCTTGATAAGCACTGTTCCCCATAGACCTGTTTCAACTTTTCAAAAGTCACACGCGGATTCACCAAGTTTAACACAAAACTTTATTGCACAACGTTGCTCTAAATCCCGATGCTCCATTTCTGTAACACACAACAAAAACACAACTTCACTGATGGAGCTGTCAAAAATAATGTGTTAGCTGTACGGAGTTGTAACTCGGACTGAGGAAGTGGAAGCGATAAACAAACCGGTTTAGCACAGGCCGGTAGACACAACTTTGCCAGATCTCCGGCAGTGTTGTCAGTTTCATTACTTTTCTCACACACCTCGTATAACACAATGCCTTCCATTTTATAATAACTACAGTGAATTGGATTGTGTCACTGCTCAAAAGAGAATTTTACGTATATTTCAGCAATATACCACTTCAGGTACCTTAGATCACCCCACAAGTTGTACCGTGCGCTTTTGATCACGGTTATTGATATAAAACAGCTGGTGGCGTAGGTCGTGACGACGTAGTACAGACAATTTCTATTGGATTAAAACCATTCCCATCCCGGGTAATTGTAAACATACGTTCCTTGTGTGTTTTAGTACGCAGGACTTTCGTAATGATAAGTGACATCTTATGTAGTTCATCAATACGACACCCACCAGTTATTTCCATTACCATAGCAACCTTCACTAGCAAAAGTCTGCTGAAGTCATATCTGTCAAATAAATAAATTCTTTTATTAAAAAAAAACAATAGGAGAAGGTTCGGCCGTTCTTCCACCTTCCCCTTTTGCACAAAAAATGAACATAAAAAGTAATTGTCGATACACTAGTGACAAGCAACATTAAGGCCAGTCTTTTCACCTCTTGACAAATTCATCCACTTGATAAGTACATAAATTCCATGACAATCATCGCTATAACAATTGCAGCTATAGCTACTAACTTACAGATGAAGTTATCAAATGATAAGAAGACCGGCCTCAAAAAGAAAAAAATAGTATTATAAGACTGACCGTTAGATTAACACATTGATTATTAAATAGAAATGATTTCTAAAACTATTAATAGACAAAATGCCACATTTTGTACCAAGCAAATTGACATTCAAAGCCGGCTTTTGTTACACCGCGTACGAGAAAGATTTTCCGCACTCATTTTCCACACCCTAATACAAACACATTTTGGAACTTTATTAATAATTAATCAAATACACATTTCCAAACCAATTTGTTATTATTGAGGATTAAAGCATATTTATATGATGAACAGTTGCTGATATTAACACCTGAAGACGATTTTGAAGCTGAACAGCTAGCAGTTGTCAAAGTGGATGCTGAAGATGACGTGCAGAGATCATTCAGCTCACAAACATTACCAATGATTCTTTTAGAAATTTCGACTTTACCCTAGAAGGGAATCATCTATGTATCCTTCCGCTACCATAGACGACCTCCAACCTCCGCTCCACCATTAGCAAGCAGTGTAGCAGAAGGATTTGTCAGTTTCAGATATAATTTGCGATTCTTTTAGGAATACCACCAAAAGTATTTACACCCACCGTACATTTTGCACTTTTATAATTGCGGAAAAATTGCTTAGTCTCGATATTAATGGGACGAAGGGTTTTATATCTTTTATAAAACTGTATCCAGTTTCTTTTCCTTCTGTTACAGGCACATGTGTCTTAGAATCGGGAATCGTTACCAGTGGAGCTGTATATCGTTCTTGAATATCGTCTAGTCATTTTAGTAAGCGCATCCCGACGACAAGCTCCGGCTACTGCCATTATCAGAACAACCTGTAATAAATTTTATTTGTTATATAACAAATATATACTCACTTATTTTCATCATCAAAGGTTTCGTCAGGTGCTTCTCTCACAAATGTATTTATTTGTTCTCTTGTACACACTAGCGATTTTTTTGCCTTGTGGTTTAAGAACGATTGCAGCTTCGCAAACTTAGAAATATCCACATTCTCGTGTAAAATTAACATAGTTCTACCGAAAATGAGAACGCAATTGCTGCAACGTCCGGCAGGGTACATATAATCTTATAGCTTTCACTTTGTGATATCCAGGTTTAAATTTTAAATTTCGCGCGTTAGGAAAAAAAATAGGTTACCATCACTGCATCTTTGAAATGTTTGGAAAAAGTGGGATGGGGTTTTGTGTGTTTATTTGTTATAAATGTTTCCTTTGCAGCATTCTCCACCATTGGGCAGCAGTTATTATTATGTGATTATTATGTACTATTATGACCCGAAGCACTATCTTAATAGTTCCGGGTGTTTTTATTTATTATGTTTATTTATGGCACGAAGCACTATAATATAGTTCCGTGCTTTTATTTATATATTTATTGCGGGGAATGATAGACTGTTCACAATTTTTGGCTACGGCCGGAGGCTAAGGACTATTGCATAGTGTACGGCTCTCTTCCTTTTGTCTTTGCTAACATACTCTTCAGTTTTGTTTGATAATGAGTGAGTGCTATAAGTACGTATCCGAGTAATGGAGAGAGCAGGACTAGTTTAATTTATGTTGCAACAAGTGAATTTGAAATGTGCATTATGTTGTGTGTTCGGAACATTCATTCTCTTATTTATTTATGTCTGTTTCTCACCAAGTTCTTATGAAATGTATTTATGCAAACTTATCGCTTATTATGTGTTTTGTCTTATTTATAATTATTTTTGCTAACTATTACTGATTATGTTGGTACCACATTATTGCTTGCTTTTATTTGACATTTATTTATTGCATTGACTATTGCTGTGTCTTGTTGTTTTCAAGTTGGAAACGTTGATTTATATACTTGTTTTAAAATTTGTATTGTTTGTTTTTAAAAGAATCTTCGGAGGTTTCTTGCTGGTTCTAGGGCCGTATGGACCTCTTTTCGGGACGTTATTTTTGTAGTTATCCAAAGCGGACAATTTTATTCTACACCGGACCTAGATTTTTTTCTGACTTTCCTGACTCGGACGGGCTATCGTCGCACTGAACCTCACCGGAGAATTGTCGTACGAGACTCGAACAGGCGTCATTTTTGTATTGAATCTCAGCGGAGGATTTTCATAGTGCACCGAACTGAGATCTCTTTCGTACGAGCTTGGACAAGAGTAATTTTCGTAATGCACCGTGGGCGGGACGGGTTTCTTCGTCGGGCTTTTGCGCGGCCCGGCTCAAAACTCGTGTTTAGGTCAGGATGGGTCTCAGTTTGAAAAGTCTGATCTAGTCAGGCCTTTTGGTCCTCTCGAGCCTGTCGATTTGTTCGGACCTGTCGGGCCTGACAAGAAGTTGTCGGGCTTTTTTCAGGTCGCGTCAGGTTTATCCCCATTGGGATCGAGTCGGACCTGACATATCATCAGTTACATGTTGAAGATTTGGGCGAAATCCTGATTGATTTACGGGTTGAACCTTGTTATGTAAAAAGTGTTCATTTAACTGATAATGTAAAATTTTTTCAAATATTTTAGGTAACATAAGAAGAATGCTAATTGATCTACAATCTTTGTGTTGGGTAGGTTGTTCTACTTTTACTATCGGCGTTACCAAGTTGTAATATGAACGAGAAAAGGAAGTATATAATGACAGCAAAGTTATCAGTTTAGCATTAAAACCATTAAAAAGGAATTAATTATTTTGATAAGTACATTTGACTGTATAAGTCTGAAGTAAAAAATATCATGTTATAAGCTTTTTATAAAAATGCAAAGTAGTTTGATCTGTGGGTAAAGGTGGTGTGCTAGTTGCAAAGTAGTTATTAATATCGTCAAGGTTTTCAGAATATTTGCTATTATTAATTTTTGAGCCACTATACTTAAGCGCCTAAGTTCTTTCCAAGATTTTGTGGAATTACTACGTATTTTCGGTTTTCAATTGAAGATATTCCTTTTTCTCCTTCTTAATTGCCAGAGTTGTGTAATTGCGGACAACAATCTGATAAATCGTAAACAACATTCATACCTTAAGGGACAGCCATTACGGAGATAATGAGCAGACGTCACTTGGTGGAATATCAATGCTACAGCTAGTATTTCACTCTAACAATCTACCAGAACAATTAACCAACAATGAGGTTGGTGGTGATACTTCTGACAATATTCTAAATTGCCTGATGTTACATTACAAATTAAATGTTTGTAGAATCTGTGCAATCTTTCCATTATAACCCATTCAATAGCAAGGTTGGCGCTTACAGTTTAAGAACCAATTATTTCCACAATCAAATGGATGAGAATCGGACTTGGACATATGGTTTTATTTTTCTTATGTTGACCATCTTCCAAGTATAACCCTTTCTTTCCAGAACAACCCATATATGTGAGAATCAAATACACAAAGTTTTTCTTGTAAGGACTCCACATTGATATTTAGATCTGTCAGAAAAAACTATTGATAACCTATGGTAAGAGTAGATGATAGTCCGAGATATTTCGTAAGAAGAAGTGGGACTTGGAAAGGTTAAAAGGGTTAAATAAAGAGGAAATAGGGCAAGAAATGGACAGAAAAATGAAAGATTCAGTTAAGGGCACTGCCTCGGAAGCTGCAGAAGAGAGGTGGGGCAGAATAAAGGCGGGCATAGAAAAAGTTAGTAAGGAGACGATTGGCTATTGAAAGGGAAGGAAGATAAGGAGCCATGGAGTACATCCAAAATGGTAGCCAAAATGGATGAGAGGAGAAGGTTCAAAACCCAAAATACAGAAGGAGGAAGGACGTATTACAGGAAAGCTAACAACTAGCTCAGAAGGACTACAAACAAGGCGTGGAATGATTGGTTTAAGAAATAATGCAAAGAAATAGAGGAGGTGAAACGATCTGGGAGGTATGACATTCCCTACAATAAGCTGAGGTGGAAGAGGTAGTTATAGAGAGCAAAGAGGGAGTGTTACTGAAAAACGAAAATGTGCTGGGTATACAATACAATAAGGTTAGATCTACTAGAGGGAGTGGATGGGATACCAGTTGAGTTGATAAAGTGCTTGCGAGGAGAAGGTTTGAAGGAAGTCACATCGCTGAGTGATATGATTTACACGGGTGGGCAATGGCCAAAGAATTTTCTACGGTCAGAAATGATTCCTCTACCCAAGAAGAATACAAAGAAATGCGAAGAACACCACACGATAAACATGCAGAAAAGATATTGTTGAGGGTGCTAAATAAAAGGCTAAGCAGAAAGATGGAAGAGAATGCAGCAGAAGAGCAGTATGGATTTAGAAAACGAATGAGCACAAGAGATGCAATAGGTGTAAAACGTACGATTGGAGAGAGATATCTTGAGAAGGGAAGAAGATTGAACATCTGTTTTGTTGATCTCGAAAAGGCTTTCGACTGTGTGCGCTGGGAAAAGCTGATGAGGATATTAAAAGAAAAAGAAGTGGATTGGAGAGCAGGAAGGCTCATAGCAATTTTGTATTTAAATCAGCAAGCGGTCATCAGGTTGAGAGATAAAAGAACGGGTTGGTTCAACATCGGAAGAGGAGCAAGACAAGAATGCCTATTGTCGCCCCCGCTCTTTAACGTATATGTAGGATAAATGGCCGAGTGTTGCTTGAAAAAGGAAAAAGGAGCGAGAGTGAGAGGGAGAGGAAGAAGAACAGTAAGTATAAGGTTTGCGGATGACATGATATTGCTTGCCGAAACCACGAAGAAGCTAGAAAACATGCAGGATATGAGGAATAAGTTCGGGCCGAGGATAAACGTAAAGAAAACCAAGGTAATGAAGATTTGAGGGGAGGAAGATATGATGGTAAAAATAGACGAAGAGAAAATTGAGCAAGTGGACAGGTATAAGTATTTGGGTACAGAACTAACAAGTTGGAGAAGTGAGAATGAGATAAAAACAAAGATTGCAATGGGAAAGGAAACTTTTTCGAAAAAATGGAGAGCAATGATAGGTAAAGTCGATTTAGATCTAAGGAAAAGGTTGGTGAAGTGCTTTGTACGGAGTGCGTTTCTGTATGGGAGTAAGAAAAGGACACTGCTGAAGAAAGACAAAAGAGGGATTGCTGCTTTTAAGGTGTGGTTGTGGGGAAGACTATTAGGTATTAAATGGACAGACCAGAAAAGCAATAAGAAAGTTTTGGGGAGCGTAGCGGAACGAAGGGAACTATTGGATGTTGTAAACAGAAGGAAAAAGGACTAGATAGGACATGTACTGAAGAGAAATTACTTAATAAAAAACGTCTTAAAGGGTTTTGTGGCAGGAAAGAAAAGAAAAAAAAGGAGAAGGTTGAAGATGACGGACGAGCTGAAAGAGCAAGGAGAGAAAAATGTTGGTATGAAGGGGAGAGTACAGGAGAGGAAGTGTGGAGAAGTGCCTAGGAAGGACCTTTGGAAACACAGACACCTTTTGATGATGATTATAACATTCTAGAGGACCAGAAATTTATTATGTGACTGGATTCGATACTTCCTTAAAGACTTCAATTGATTTTTTATAAAAAACTTATCAGTTAATTGAAAATGTCTTTCTGCTGAACCTTAATAAAGTTGAGCGGCGATGACTTCTGCCGGCAGGTCCCAATAATGTTATCCCAATGTTTAGGGATTTCAGCGTTTTCTACTGCTTTACTTTTGGAAATAATCGAAGAATCTTGATCGTTCGAGAGAAATGAGTGGTCCCAGATCGGAAACTATAAGTAGTACTGTCAAATAACTCAAGGCAATGAACTAACATGTACACGAAATGCATCATTACATAATTTTTATTTTGGCCTGGGCATTCATCACTCGGGACAACCAAGTTTCGAGAGGTAATGTTACTGATCTTTGTCATATAATAAAATAAAAGAGATGTGGCTTTATTCTGGCCCGTTTTGGCAATTGTTTCGTGATATACATACATTAACACTGTCATTTGAAAGATTGTAAACACCAAAAGCATAATACCATAATTGTCGACACCGAAAAGGTAGATTGTCTCTTACATGTGGTAACGGAAGATTTTGCTGGTAATCAAAGCATGTAAGTGTCGCTTCTCCTCTCTTTGCTTTTTCTTTCCAACTTCCTTTTAGAACATAAAAAGCTTTTGTTTTTCTTAAATGAAGTTCTTTATCTGCTTCTATGGAAGCTTTTAGCGTATCATTTTCAGGTGCAAAAAGTTTCTGGATGTAAGAATTGCAAATTGTGCATGTATCAGTTTTCGATTTTGTACAAAATACTGTCCAATAAGCTTTATAATTGATTTGAATCGTATATTCTTCTAAAAAGTTTCTAATATATATGTAGGGGAAACACGAACGCGGGGTAATCCCGAATGCAACGGTTCTAATATGTTAGAAAGAGATGGCCGTATTTTGTTTACCGCCATCTTGAAGATCACGCCGAACGTAGTGCCAGTCAACAACACCGGAGTCAAGGTACAGAATTTTCATTATTTTGCATGTTTTTGATGTAATTTTTTCGTAAATTTAAATTGATGTAGCTTTATTTCTATTGACAATAGCAATTTGACGTTTACGTACTAGAATACGCACATATTAATGAGTCAAATGACAATCACACTAACGGCAAAAGAAACATAACCTAAAAGAATTTTTGTCATATTAATTGTTTCGATACCGCGGGGTAATGGCGAACAGGCCATGTCGGGTAATCTCGAACGTTCGGCATTACCCCTTTTCCGTTGGTTCCCGTTAATTTTTTAATATTGTTACAGATGCCTCGTAATTATATTAGGACTGAAACCAAGTACAAATTAGAAGATCTCCAAAAAGGTGTCGAGGATGTTAAAACCAAAAGACTGACCATTGGCAAAGCAGCTGAAACTTATTCAGTGCCAAAAACTACAATTTTTGACCACTTGAAGAAGGCTGTAATAAAACAACCAAGAACTGGTAGAAAACCATTATTTACAGATGAGCAGGAATTAGAACTCGTGGACTATATTATAAAATGCAGCAAATTATATTATGGATTGACGATAAGAAGAATTCGCAGAATAGCCTTCCAATTGGCAGAGCGAAATAACCTTCCTCATAAATTTGACCGAGTAAAACAGCTAGCCGGAAAAGACTGGTATTACAATTTTATGAAGAGACATCCCAGTATATCACTGCGTTTAATGAAGTTGACGTTAAAACATTTTATGATAATTTCAAAACCATACAAAACAAACATCATATTCAACCTGACAAAATATTTTACGTCGATGAGACAGGTATATCGACAGTTCAAAAAAATTTGAAGATAGTGGCAGCAAAAGGCGAGAAACAAGTTGGCAAAGCGACGAGTGCCGAGAGGGGGTCCACAACAACAGTTGTTTGTTCATTTAGTGCAGCTGGCCAATATATTCCTCCATTTTTTATATTTAAAAAAAAGCGGATGAATGCTCTGTTACTAAAAGGCAGTAACCCTAACATAGTTGGAGCTGTATCAGACTCTGGATGGATAAATGAAAGCCTATTTGTTGATTGGCTACACCACTTTATTTCATTTGCAAAGCCTTCAAAAGAAGATCCAATTCTGCTAATTTTAGATAACCACGAGAGTCATGTCAGTCTTAATGCATATATACTCTGCAGAGACCATGGAATTATTATGCTGACTCTGCCGCCGCATACCTCTCATAAACTCCAGCCATTGGATTTGACATTTTTTGGTCCTCTAAAGACTGCGTACAATCAGGAATGTGAGAATTACATGTCAGATCATTTTGGGAAGCCCATCACACAGTACGAAATCGTTGAATTGTTTACGAATGCTTTTAACCGGTGCAGTAACCTTGAAAAAGCAGCAAGTGGCTTTAGAGCTGCAGGAATATATCCCTTGCGCCCTATTGAATTTGATTTAATTCAGCCAGACGTTTCCCAGAATAATACCTCACAGACAATAATAGTTCCACCAGAAAACAGTCAGACTGATACTCGACCTCCGAATGTTCGAGAAAACGACATTCACACAAATCAAATGCTCACAATCATTCTTCTGATATATCTACAGTTACAGAAGTTCATAGTACTAAAACGTTTGATATCCAAGCTTCTGATACACGTGCTATCCATTTACAATCAGGTGAAGAGCAGTCAGTTTCTCTATCCGAAATCGTAGAATTGCCTATAATTCCTCCCAAAACATCTAAGCGCAATATTAGAAAGAGAAAATCGATCATTCTAACAAGCACACCTGTAAAAAACCAACTTGAAGAAAAGAAAAATAGAAAGCTTGCAAAAGAAGAAGAAATTAAAAAGAAATCTCAAAAAACACAAAAAAAAGAAATGAATACAAAAAGACCGAAACGTAATAATATGAACAAAGAGACCAAAAGAGTATTAAAAAATTTCAGCAATATCAAAGAAGAGAGGGAAAAAAAAGAAGAGAAAGAAAATGTAGACTACTATTGTATTTTTTGTAAAAATAAATATGTAAGTCCCCCCAATGAAGATTGGATTATGTGCTACGTATGTGAATATTGGGCTCATGAGAAATGTACACATAGACAGTCAACATCGGCGGGCTATAAATGTGATCTCTGTCGTAATTAAGATACTATATGTTAGTTCGTTATTATCCCACTTAGTGGGTTTTGTTTTTCTTTCTTAATATTGAGTTTTATTGAAAAAATATAAATGTTGGTTAGTTGATTAGTTAGATGGATAAGTAAACTTGATTATAAAGCAATTAAACAAACTCTGTACTTTAATTTCACTGTTTTATTGAAGTTTGCGCTTAGGTGTTCGTGTTTTCCCCACTTTCCCCTAGATGTTTAACGCTTAAGGGTTCATCTAAGTAGTAAAATTGGGGTTTTGCCTCAGAGAATAATAGGATTGCCTTGGTTTGTAAGACCTGATATGATCTTCGACTAAATGTTGTAGTTCAAACGGTAGTGCATTCGGCCTGTTTTTATGTTGACCTCTTGTCTGTGGGCGATTACATTGTTTCACAAAGACTTGATTGTAGTCGCCTAAGTCTTGCAGGAGTAATGGCGTGTAAGCTAAGAAATGTTTTTTTTGCAAACTGGCACTAGACTAGACAATCATTCGCTTCAGTTCTTGTTCGTATTTTATAGAAATAATGGACTGCATGCTCAAAGTTCGGTGCCGTATTCGCTTCCGCAAAATCTGTGTTCTCAACAAGAACTGACAGGAATCGTTTTTTACCGGAAATACTGGGTGTCTCAAAAGAAAGTACACATTTGTTTTGCTTATTGCGTGAACGCAACTATTCCGAGCGGCGCGGAGGGTAATGCAATCGGTAGCCTGGCTCTTGGGAATTTAGTCGCTATGGAGCGTTTCTCGGGAGCGGATCGTGCGTTGTGCGTACGTGAGTTTTACAAAAACGGTAATTCGGCGACTGTAGCGCGTAGAAAATTCTGCAATATTCGACATATTCGTCACTTAAATGATGCGCCAAGCGCTCGACTTATTGGAAAATGGGTCGAGAAGTTTGAAGAGACCGGTTCAACACTGGAAAAACCAAAATCCGGGCGTCCAAGGTCTTCGAGAACGGTCGAAAACGTAGACAATGTTACTCAGTCTGTTCGTGACGACCCAAACCTTTCGATTCGTAAGCGTGCTGTTGCTTTGAACGTGCATAGATCATCATTATTCCGCATTTTACACAAAGATTTAAAGCTGCACCCCTACAAAATTCAGTTGGTGCAAGAATTGAAGCCTCAGGATGCTGGTCAGAGGCTTGACTTCGTAAACCAAATGACTGAGCGCTTTCCAACGTTTACCAACATCTTGTTTTCGGATGAAGCTCATTTTCATCTTAATGGGCACGTAAACAAGCAAAATTGCCGCTACTGGAGTGCAACCAATCCAAAACACAAACATCAGAAACCCCTACATTCGCCTAAAGTGACCGTATCGGCCCTTACTTTTTTGAAGATGAAAGGGGACGCACAGTAACAGTGACTTCAGAGCGTTATGTGGAGATGTTAGACGACTTCTTCGTGCCTGAACTGCAAAACTTTCCTGGTTATAACCAAAGAACATGGTTCCAGCAGGACGGAGCAACTTCACACACGTCCAACAGGTCTCTGCCACGAGTGCGTGAAATTTTTCCTGACAAATTGATCTCAAGGAGAGGTGACATAAGTTGGCCTCCACGCAGTCCCGATTTAACACCTATGGACTTTTTCCTGTGGGGTTATGTCAAATCAAAAGTTTACGCCAACAAACCGACTTCCCTGGCACAATTAAAAGAAAATATCCGTAACGAAATGGCAGCCATCACGGAGAATACCTGCCGAGCCGTCATAGGCAATTTTAGTGCTCGATTAAATGAATGCCGTGAGCGCAACGGTTTACATTTGGACGATATCATTTTTAAAAAATAAATTCCCAAACAATGTATTTTAATATGTAATAAACATTTTTTCAATAAACTCCTTACTTTTTTTTTAATCGATTTTTTAAATGTGAACTTTCTTTTGAGACACCTTGTACTTTACATACTCATAAATACGGTTGTCCTAAAGCCAGTACTGTCAATATTTCTAAAATGAATTTTCTTGAAATGTGCTGTTTTTGCTATCAATCCTTCATATATTCCAAAATACGCGCGTTTTTCCAGAAACTTTTCACAAACGGGTGTCCAGACGACTTTTTTGCTTAGAATAACCTGTAGAGTAACATCGTGACTTAGTTTAGAAACACCCGGTATATCAGAATCAAAATTCAGGTAGGACCATGCTGGCTCCGCTGATTTTAAACTCTTGGACATCATCCCATGAACGGCAAAAACTAATATCCATACATTCATTAAAGAAACTAAAACTAACTAATTATACTGGAAGTCTAAAGTTAAAATAAGTAAATGTTGTTGAATGGGAAAAGGGCAATTTCTTTCTTATCATAAACCCGCGGTACCATATGTTCATTCAAAAGTTGAGGTTTTATAAAAAGCAGAAAAAGAAATAAATGAAAATAAAGTTGTGATATTGAACGTTCTAGCTGGTGTGTTTTGGTACGTGAGTTAATAGTTTAGCTTTTTTGGGGGTTCGAATTATCCTTCAATTATTTGAATCCACCACTTATATTCAGCAATAAAGTATTCTTCGAACGTGTCTGATTATGAGCAAAAATATAGATGCAGATGGCATTGCTAGTTAATGAAGATTACTTCACCTCAAATATTCTCGTTAATTCCACCGTATTATTTTCTCGAACAAAAATTAGTACTGTATTATTTTGTAATAACCGTGCACGCCGTCTTTAATAATATTGCGTTAAACTGAATCCACTTTTCTTCTTTTTCTTAGAAGGGAAGTAATTTTTGGAGACGGTTGGTTAGTTGGTAGAGGTAGTTCTGTCACGTTAATACATAATTTACAAAAATTAACTATATTTATATTTTCGTATATTATTATTCATTTGTATACTTCACAGTGATTAAAGTGGACTTTCGTTTCGCAGGTGTTCCCTCTTATATAAATTCCACCTGCTCTTCATTATAATTACCAATCTGATACTTATTACATAAGTCGTAATGGCAATATTTGATTAACTCGACTTTGGATGCTAGAAAAAGATTCATCAAAGGGCGGACGTTTAAGTGATTGCTTTTTTTTTCAAAGAACATCGATTATTTTTCCTGGAAATGCGGGCTATTTTAAGATATAGAGGGATTTTATAAAATTCGTTAAGTTCATCCATTATTTTAAATTTATTCAGCCATGCCCGTATTGAAACGTTTTAGCATTACATACTAGATGCAAACGGAAATTCCACGCATAAACACTAATGTTAAGAATTCTTTGCTTCCAAGAAGTACCGAATTGCTTTAAAAGGTGCGTTTTATATAGAAAGGCAGCTGCACGAAAGAAAAAAACATGTTAACTAAACAAAACCATTCGAATTCTGATTTATTCATAAAAAAATGAGAAATAGACAAAAAAATCAGAGGTTAGTGCATTTTTATCGACTGCGAAAGGATAGTCAAAGAACGGAAATGCCTTAGAGCCGCAACAATGTTTCTGATATCCGGCGGTTGTGCAGGCTCGAGTTGGACCATTTGGTATCAAAAGTATTTCCGTTTAGACATCATATCCCTATTTAAAAATTAGTAAGTTTAATTAGAAGGTCGGTTATAAAATGAATTATGCAGATGTATCACTTCCTAAAAATTATAATAATGCTGCTTTCCTGTCTTGTCGTAAACATCCGAAATTAGTAATGCAATTATAAAACAGGGTGTTCTATAACAAATATATAAATATAAAAATTTTATTAAAATATAAGAATGCTATAGAATGAGATCTGAAAGAAAATTACCAGAGACGGATATTATACATACGTTCCCAATTTTTTGCTTTTCAATAATGTACTTTGCGAATAAAGGCTTTGATTCCACTTTTACATGCTTCAAAGGCTTCTGAGATGGAATTTCTAGAACAGTGTTACCTAAAAATTGTGCAGTCAACATTCATGGAGAAACATTTCTATTATAATTCTTTTTTCCATTCAGAATGAAAGATAGGTGATAAAAGTAAAGCAGAGACATTAAAGTAAGTAAATAAATCTCATTGAGAAAAAACTAATGTAAGTACGAAAGCAACAGTAGCGAAAAATTAGCGACAATAAATGTGGTGGAAAATGTAGGAGCGATGAAGAAAAAAGAGAGGCAGAGAAATTAAAAGGAATGAAAGTATATATTTTGTACATGGTTTTTTCTCCAGATGGCCATCCGCATAGCCACAAAAGCTACATCAGAAAATAAACAGATTTTCTTAACACACTTGTGCCCAAAAGAGCACAATTTCCGAGCTATAAGGTGCCGAAGTTTCATTCAGATTTTCTTACTCGTTCGATATCTTAGAAACTCTTACCACAACTGAGTTATCCCACGTGAAATCGAACAAGCATGAAACATTAAGTTTTCGTAAATGTTCGAATTTCTTTTTTTATATGTTGTACTAATCAAAAGAAAAGATACGTATGTCATTACTTTTTATTTTATTCTGCATATAAGTTTTCGCGAATTTGTGCATTCCTTAGTATAAAAACATTTGTTTTTCTTTTATAAACAACAGAAAAACTTCCAACTTGGATTATTTTAAAACTAAAAGATGATCTTTTACACTGCAATTACCAAGACATAATTAATTATAAAAAAACTTGTTTTGGAGGATTGTTTTCTCCAGTTGCAAGTTAGGGCTTTGTCTAGAAATCTGGAAAAATTCCATTATATTCTCAAATCCATTTTCTATGCACCACCTAAAACTTTAGAATGGAATTCCAATCAGAACTGTGTCTTAAGAATAAGTAATACCGAATGAGTGTGCGGAGAGGTACTACCCTGCACGGGTCGAAATTTTCAGATCCGGCCCGGCCCGACTAGGAACAAACTTAACGCGGCCGAAAAAGAACCCGTAACTTCTTAATCGGCCTGACAGACAGAGAAACCCGAAGAGCCGAAAAGTTCAAACGCTCCGAGAGATCCTGAAGGACCGAGAAGTCCAAAACGCCCGACGCGACGGCCAGCAAGATCCAAACTGCCCGATAGACCCGAAGGGCCAAGAAATCCAAAAGGCCCGACAGCCCAAACAGATCGACAGTCCCGAGAAGTTCAAAAGGCCGGTATGGCTCGACAGGTCTAACAAGACCGATCGATTCGATTGACCGCACGTAATCCTGAAGAGCTCGACAAATTTTTAAACTGGGCGACCCGTAAAGGCCCGACTACAAAACCCGGCCCGTGCAGGCCTCTACTCTCTGCATTATAAGGGGTATCGCCACTTAGCAAATAACCTTGAAGCGAGGTTTGTAGTTTTAGCTTTAAGTTAATTCTATAACATTGTACTTACTTAGTTACAAGGGGCTACAGTGTCTGCATTTGTATGTACTATATTCGTTTATTGTACTTTATACCGGGGCCCCAAAAAGACAACGGCGTTATTATGCTTCAATCCGTTCAATATCAAGAACCACAGAAAAAGGTTAAAATTAAAAATTAAAACTCCCTACAATTCTAACAAAGCTAAAAATGAAGGATGCAGAATAGAGTACTGGTTAGAAAATCTGTGATACTTGTAGAAAAAGATTTTTAAAACTCTAAGAATTCAAATAAAAGTGAATCTGGTCCCTCTGGCAAAAATAATAGTTGTGTTTAAGAATTTGGTGTTTCAGGAACTAGGCAGGTACAAAACTAGCAAACTGTTCGATAGGTAAGTTGAACAAAAGCTAGGAAAGTAAAGATTTCACTTTTTCTTTCGGCAACGTAGCGGAAGAAAGAAGAACTTTGACAAAACAATGCACCCCTATCAGAAGCTGCAAAGAACAGAAATTGTATTCAAAAATGTCACATATAAGACTCATCATAGGAGAAGTCACAAGACAGCAAAATAATCCAAAACATTGGTGTACCGTGTTTCTACGCATTATTGCTGGAAAAATTATGCAGCTACAAAGAACTAGAGAATAATTTTGCCGTTTTCTGGTACTAATTGCGGATGTCATATAGAATCTTCTGAGATGTAGACGATATCAGAGTTTCAGAAGTTTAATGATGTCAGCAGGGGAAAAGGAGAAAGGGGCAATACAAAGTTCAAAAACGGGTAACTTTGTGTTAACTTAAAGGAAGTTACCTCTGTTTTATAAATATCCCGAATAAAAATAAGCTTCGAGATTCGCCAAACTGAGCCCAAAAGAATTAATTTTTCTTGGAGATCATGGAGTACATTCTGTTTGTTCTTGAGTCTGTGTTCAGTACAAAAACTAAAAAACAATACTTAATCAATCTGTGTTTCCTAGAGAAAATTTCGAAAGTGATGCTGGGTGGCGCCTGTTTTGCAACATCAGGTGGAAAGGTGTCTTGCTGTGGAATTGGAGATGCCATTAAAAGATTAACGATAAAAAGTAATTTTCCCATAACGTAAATTGATATGTTTTTTCTTATTTCAATATATTCATTGGTTTGCAAAATATTAAGAGTGGATCGTTTTATAATGAACACTCTCTGTAGCTAAAATACGTAACGAGTGAAAAAGAAAGAAAGAGAAACTTGCGATTTGAAGTGTCCGAGTTATAGAGTACAACCTGTACAATTAGAAATTTAAAACATCCAAAACGTACTTCTCCGAGACGTTTCGTAATAGGAATTTTTGATATTTTGACAAATAACAACGTTATGAACGAATGATTTTGAAGACAAATCCACCACAAATTCCATTTCAAAAAAGACAGTATGCCCTATTTAAGTCGATACGAGTATGTAGGCAACACATTGCATATCGTGGATATCTTCGTGATTACAGAATATATTTTCCAATTTTTCAATGGAAAACAGAAAATTCAAAAATTATTAAAATACAATACTTGACATTTTCAACATACGCAGATGTTCAATATAGTAGTAGTCTGCACTAATTAATCGTGTGCTATATATTATAAGCTTGTTATCACACTGCGAGGTATTCGAGGCCAGTTTATGATGAACCCGCTAAGTAACAAATATCAATGCGCGTACGTTAAGCGCATTATTCATCTGAACCACTGACTGACTTGCTCAAACTACTATCTGCGTGTTCTTTTATACAGATAATACAACATTTATTGGTGTCATCCCGCAGTTTGCTTTTCTTCAATTCAGAGGACAGGTACAAAAATAGGTGTTCCACACATTATCTGTTTGAAATTATAAAACACCCTGTATACTCATTGACAACTTGGAAAATTGGTAGAGATTATGTAAACATAAATTTTAGGTTATGTTTTCATTTTAAAATCAGGAGAAAACTAGCAACATAAGGTATCAATAGCTTACAAAAACAAAATCTCCAGTTTTGCCAAAATATAATTTCTATTGTAGCGCTGTCAACTTAACAAAAATAAATCATGGCCTACCTTACTGTTTTATAATCTGAAACAGACAATATGCAATGTAATTAGTTAGATTTAGATTTTGTAGGTTGAAGCTAAATTGCTCAAGTTGAGCGGGTTGCTTCTAATATACAGCAAAGCTAAATAAACTTCAACGTGATTCGATATAACGATATAAGAAAGTGTTCATCTTTATCCAACCGTACCTTACCTGTAATTACATCTTGTCTTCTATAACTTTGATTTTTATGTTAACTTCCATACATTGAATCACGTTTGTTAGCTGTAAATCAACTCCTTTCCTTTTTAAAAGTTGTATTCGAGTTTAAAAGGCCACGTTTGTATCTTCGTTAATATCCACGATAGAGCAAGAAAGCAAAAAAGAGTAATCAGCTGACTAGATGGTAAATGTAAAAATTTGATATCGTGTCTTCCCACTAGAGGGCAGTAGTCAACTCTTCTTTCTTAAATGGCATGGTATATTTTTTATTTTTCTATAAAATAGGGAATTTTCTTCTCTTTCTGGATATGTAAAAATATCATAGCCTTAGATAACAACATTTCTGAGAAAAACAAATACCTATTGAACAAGGTTAATCATATTATATAACAAAAGAAAGCAGTAGATATTCCATTGGAAATTAAACGTGAACTAGGATGTTAACAAGATAGTGCTCCTTCAAATAAGGGAAGATAACCAATAGTGGCTGTTATCATACCATAGATCCACACACAGAGAAATCTAAATTGACACGTCAGGTGACCTAGCCGGCCATTTTCCAAAATTGAAATTTAAAATTTTCCTTTGTGAGAAGGAGTGCCATCTTGTTGAAGCCCTAGTTCACATCTAATCGCCAATGGAATAACTTCCAGATAATCGTAAAATTTCTAATGTCTACTATTTTTTTTGTTATATGATAATATTAGCCTTGTTCAATATATATGTATTTTTCTAGGAGTTTTTGCTATGTCTTAACTTGACTTAGATCCTTTTACTCCTCGATGGAGCATAAGGCTAGAACGAAGTTCTTCCATACATCGATTTCACCTGCTGCCAACTCTTTCCCATCCTGTGCTCTCCTACCCTGAGGATTCCAGTCAAAGGCCTGCCGTGGAATTCTCCCTGGCTCTTGTCTCAGCGTGTGACCGATTCACCTCCACTTCGTTGCCAAGATTTGCTTATTGATTAGTATCTGATGCGTTCTATATCAGAGCTCAGCGTTGGTAATGTTTCTAAGGTAACGAATATTTGCAACTGCAATTTATTTTCTGTGTCTCGGTTTACTTTCCACGTCTTGCAACCATACAGGAGAACGGATTGACGTTACTGTCAAAGATCCGAAGCTTTGTTTTTAAGTGAAGTTATCGCGACCTCCATATGGGCCAAAGATCTTCTAAGTGCTTATTCAATCCCCACTGTAGTTCTCTGTTTCGGTTGGTGGCTCTTCTCATCATGCTGTCTAAAGCCATGATAAAAAGGAGAGAGAGAACAGACATCCTTGCCTTACCCCAGACTTCATGTTTATAGGTTCTGAGAGCTTCCCTTTATGTTCCACTTGGAAAGTATAGTCTTTGTACATAGCTTGAATCATCTTTCAATAAAAATATTTCCAAATAGAAAACAAAGCCGTTCTCAACTTGTAGTGGGATTATATGTATCATAAATAAAGTATAAACATCCCAAGGATGCATAATTATATTTGATTGGTATATAACCAGTATGAAGCGGGCGAGCATTGACTCATTATCTTCCACTGATGAGTCCAAACAAATAAATCATCATTATTATCTTCCGCGAAATTCCAAATTGCTCCATTGACTTACACAACCTTTCCTTGTTCACCGAATCGGAATCCTTTTCGAAGTCGATGAACAGTAAGTAGAGCGGAGATTGGAACTCCACCCCTTGCTCAATGATGATTCTCAAGTGTTGCTCTGCTCCGTACAAGACCGTCCTGCTCGAAACCTAGACTGCTCTTGCCTCAAGCGCCTCTCCACATGTTCTGCTATACGATTCAAGGGGATCCCGGCGAGAATTTTGCTAGATACCGAGAGCAGCATGATCCCTCTCCAACAGCGGCAATTTGTTAAGTCACCTTTCTTGGGAAGCTTAATCAAAAGTCCTTTATTCCATTCAGTAGGCACGTTTTCCCTATCCTTTATTTCTTTCAACATTGGCCCTAGTATCTCAGTCGACAACTCCGGATCAGCTTTCAGTGCGTCCGCTGTTACGTTGTCAGCCCCAGGAGCTCTTCCTGATTTAAGCTAACCAATTGCTTGAACTATTACTGCTCTGGATGGAGGTATCGTAGAGATACCCTGTATTTCCTAAAATTCTCCTTGTTCCTCCTCCACTTCCTCAGCCAGGCGTTGTGGATTTAATTAATCTTGGAAGCGCTGTTTCCACCCTCCAAGAAGTTCACTCCCTTCGTTTCTTATAGGTGTATTACTGACGTAATCTTCGTAATCCTATATAGTTCTTTAGAATTATCAGCATTAACTGCTAGCTGATTAATATAGTGTCTTTTATCTTTTCTGAATTTCTGTTTCGCTCTTTTATTCAGCTCTGGGTATATCTTGTTAGCCTCCGCCTTTTCCGCTATAGTCCTGCCTTTGCTTTTCTCCTATCCTCTATTGTCTTCCACTCTTGCCCTCTTCTTTCCCTATATCCCAACACTCTTTCGCAATTTTTAATATAAGAATCTCGAACTGTAACCGAGGACCGTTCTACCCCGGGCACTTCTCCTTAGGTTTCTTTAGCTGCGAGGACATGAAACCGATTCCTCAACTCCAGCTTGAACTCTCTTTTTATGTTTTTTATTCCATGTTTAGATAGATTAAACTTTCGTTTCCGGGCTATAAACTTTTCTGGTATTACTGAGAGTTTAAGACGCACTTCGGCTGTGGCTAGGTGGTGATCCGATCCGACGTCTGCTCTTCTTCTATTTCTGACATCCATTAAGAGACCTTCTCCATTTCTTACTAATGGCTATGTGATCGACTTTATTTTCAGTTCTGTGGTCGGGTGACAAGTTTTATGGGGAAATAGCGCCTCTCCAATGACCAATTCAAAACTTATACACATATCAACCAGCCTTTCTCCATTGTCTTCTTCTAATTCATGTTTCCCATCCGTTTTCACTTCCCACTTTTGCACAAGAATAACTATATCTTTTGTCTTAATTCCTGTCATAACTCTATGTAACTCCCCACAGAAACGGTCTTTTCCCTCCTCTTTCGCTGCTTCAGTAGGAGCGTAACAACTCACTAACATAATTGGTTTCACCTTAGTGTTAGATCGAGCTACTATGATTCTCTCTGAGATAGGCTTCCATTTCTTTAAACTTTTTAAGTAGAATGTTAACTCCTTCCGAGTGACTTAGCTCTGTCCTATCTTGGGATCTAGTTTCTCCAAAACCAGTGGGTCTAATCTCACTAAGAGCCAAGATTTCCAGTTCATAACGTTTCATTTCTCTTCTCACTTCTGTTAGTCTTCCTTTTTCCCACATTGTTAATACATTCCATAGTCCAAGTTTAGTCCGTTGTTCAGGGCAAAAGCCGTTTCCAAAAAGGTTAGGATATTTCTACATCTCCAGAAAGAGAAAGATTCGCCATTTGATAGTGAATGCCGTTTAAGAAAAAAAAGTTGATTACCGTCCCCTAGCGGGAAGGCATAATATCAAACGTTTACAATTAGCATCATTCATCTTTTATTCACGGTTTTTTGTTTTATCCTGCATACTAACGAAGACACAAACCTTGACCATGTTTGAACAAACACATTGTATAGATCATCAATAAATGATGAAAGATAAATTTTTAGAAAAAAAGGTAGATAAAAAAAATTCAAGAAGAAACGCAAGAGTGATTTTTTCTTCCAAATCAATCACTGATTCCGAAAATAGAATTTCCTTTTATTCTTCAGTGGCACAACGATTTTCTTTAGCGTAGAAGTCCACCTCCAATTCCCTGCCTCCTATAGGGATATCAAACGCAAGACTACATGAAAGCGTAGGCAATCCGATATCTCATTTTATTCTTGAATAATCGAGAAAATAAGCAACTTTAAATGAAACTTTGATACCAAGATAGTTATAGTACGCCTGTCAAATATTTGAATTCATTTCCAAAAAGTTAAGAATGCTTTGTTCAAGCGGAGCGGTGGTAAGTAAAATAAATAAATGGAAATAATGAATTCAATATCAGAGGATTT
>VTPC01090971.1:0-50178 GCA_011009095.1 Ignelater luminosus
TTTAACTAACGTTAATATGCTTATTATTACAATAAAAAGAATTTTCTTCTCAAGTATTTGTGTAGTATTTTTATGGTTTTTGGCTATTTTTCATACAAAACTGCTTAATTTGCATAAACCTTCTAATTCGTCTAAATAAATAAATCTACCGCACCTTAAAACTATTTCTTACCTGGTGATTTATATTTTAAATTTTTATCCCTTTTGTCTGACAGAAATAATATATAAAATACAAAAGGTACAAAGAATAATGCAAAATAATATGCTAAAGTAATTAGAATATCACTGTTCCACATTTTGTCTGTAGCTATATCTGTTTACTACCGCACAATTTAGGTGAGTGTTTATTAACCTTCCAGGTATATGTAAATATTAAAATGGTATAAACACATTACTTGAAAATAACAATAAAAAGATATGGCTGAGACGATAAAATATAAATGATAAGGTAGAAGTTAAGAACTCACTTTTATTACATAATTGAAATTTGGAACTTTAGAATTTAAACTGAGGAGTTCTCATAAGTCATAACCAAGAAGCGGTTTCAGTTAGTTGATGCGTCATGAAAAGAATCGGTGACGTGTCGTGCCAGTGGTAGAGCATTTACCAAGTATTATATCAATGTACAGCTTTTTGTATAAATAATGTTGCAAATATAATTTCTTTAATGAAGCAGTTAATTAAGTATACGAAATCTAATTTCATATTAATTACCCAAAGTCGTATTATGGACTCTTAGGAAACAAATTTTATGTAATCAATGTTAAATCAGATTTCGTGTATTTGATCAATTCATTCATTAAGAGGATGTACTGCGACATTATTTATGAAAAAGCTGTACGTATACATGCATATAATAAAGCGAAAATATATTGCACCACTGTCCTGCGCTTATCTTGCAGAAGATACTTCACTATCTTGCGCGAATTGCGCATGTTTAGTCGTCCGCCTAAGTAATATCGTTAAACTCAAGGTGTTTAAATGCATCGCGGTCAGGTATACGGACAGCTTTACTGAACCATTAACTATTTGATACCGCTCCTTGGTCATAACAGAACATATGTATTGTTTTTACGTACAAATTCAATTGTTAATCAAGGTTTAACTACATAGAAACAATTATTACAATAATCATTTTCGTGCAACTGAACTTAGATTAAAATTTGAACTTGAATTGAAAAACTGGCGCTTACATTTTGTAATTTGTTAGTATTTTCTGCTTTTATAAAAGTTTAATAAATAATTTAATAAAAGCATATAATTTGCTTTAGTTGCTTACATTTTCATTAATAAATTAAAAATATGAGAGTTATTATTTATGAAATTGGCAAAATATAAGAATTTGGAAAATAACTGATAAACTAGTTCACCTATTCGTCATACTATCTTGAAAATTCGTACTACTGAGGAATGATTAGGGTTTTTGATTCGGGATTTTAAGAAAAATTTACAAAAATTACTGGTTTCGATTTCCGAGAATCGCAGCTCGAGATTCGAGGCTTTCCAAAATTATTACAACTTGTACTTGTCGGAAGTTATATCTCCGTTGTATAGTTCGTCGGTATTTTCGTCCAACTTTCACTTTCTTTCTACCCTTAAAATATAAATTGCTTTATGGTGTTAATTGTAGTATATAAACAAATTTAAAATATTTCTTGCCAGCTTCCCAAAGTTATCATCCGGAACTCATTTATTAATAACAGAATTGGGAGACCGACAGTCCTTTACAGATATGCAATAAAAATAGCTATATATTTATTAAAGTCCGAATAAGCAAAACTTTTACTGTCCAGTTCATTTTATTTTTCACTTTCAACTAAAATTTCTATTATGTTGTCAGGTAGTCGGTTTATTACAACTTGCCGGAAGTTATATCTCCGTTACATAGTTCGTCTGTATTTTCGTATTTATTGCATATTTTCGGTATCTTAGAAAGATCCTTCATTCTTGTAAAAGAGCAATCTGTCCAACTTTTACTTTTTTTCTACCCTTAAAATATAAATTGCTTTGTGGTGTTAATTGTAGTATATAAATAAATTTAAAATATTTCTTGCCAGCTTCCTAAAGTTATCATTCAGAACTCACTTATTTAGAACCAAGTTAAATAAATAGTCTGAACAGACTTGTAGCCGTAGGCAGCAAGTTGTGTTGAGGTTGGCTTTTTAGGGCTAACCTCGTTGAATGTATAGCCTAGTCCGCAGTCTCACGGACCAATTATGCTCAATTGAAAGACTTTAGAGTTGCTAATACATAGAGCAAACCAATTAATTGATAATACTGTTTTATTAATTCCCGACTTTTGTTTATATACAAAAAACAACTGCTGATATAATACAATTAAAAAACTAGGTAACAATTAAAATATACAATTCTGCAATTCTACAATTCTAGTTTATCTTTTTAATGACCTAAACTTTTTAGTATTTACTATAATGCTATATTTTAGCTATAATAGCAAGTATGTTGAGACAATTTATTTATGTTACGCTAATAAACTTGCAAACGCTGCTTGTTAACACATTGTTTCATTTATGAAATGTGACACAATGATAATGACTGCATTTTTTAATGTGTTGCAATGACCTCGATTTCTTTATTGAAATTAAATTATTGAAGGAACCATTCTGTTTAATTCCAAGATTAAACATAGTCAAAGTATACTTATTATTAAATTCGATCAAACACTTCTAAATTATATTAAAAAAAGAATAAATAAAATATTTTTTATTTGTAAAAAATAGAAGTATTTCTCAAGACAAGCGGTAATTTTTGATTGTTTTTGATTAAAAAAATGATCGTCATCAAAGTTCTCTAAAGTTATTAAAGCACGATGCACTTCTTTGGTGACAATTTCTTTAGAACACAAATAGTCATTTCATTACACTTACTTATCATTTTTATTTTCTGGTAAATTGTTACTGAGGTATACAAATTAAATCTTAAAGAGAAAAATCCCAAAACACCCTTAACTTGGTTCGTTTTTCCTCTAATAAAGGAATTCCTTGAAGTACGGTTAATCTTATTCACAATACATATTGTGTTTGCACGTAGGTTCATTTAAAATAATCCCACAACACAATATAGACGTCAATCAATCCCATTGGTCATCAATTAATGTGTTCGTAGTATGCAGGTAAATCCAGTTTTTGTGCATTGTACAAAATATTTTAACAGACATTTTTTAAACTTTCTTTTTCGTTTTCATCTTGAGTATGTATTTAGGATGGCTAATGAATAGAAAGATAGAGAAAAGTTCGAGGTACGGAAGTTCATTAATGTTAAACTTTAAGAATTTGACCTTGAATTACGGAAAAATTCGACATAAAGAACTTCGAGATATAGGAGTTTGATTGTACTAATAAATTTGGCATAAGTAGTTTGGAAACAGCACTTTTTGTTTCAGGTAAGATTACAAAGCGAAATTTTCCCTCAAACGTGCATTTTTATTCCCGGAAAGCTCAATATGCTTTTACATATATGCTATATGCTGTAAACCTTCAATATATGCAAAATATGTAAAATAAAATGCAGTTTATATTAAAGTAAACAATGAGAAACGTGCAGATATCGAAAAATTAAATGATTATGCTCAATAGGAAAAAACATGCAAATATGCATTTGTACAGCTCTAATGATGAGTTCTAGCAAGAATTAAATTGAGATGACAATTTAATGAAATAATAGACATAAAAGAATATTGAAAATTAGTTTCAATTAAAAATTTGTTTTGATTATAACATGAGAAATAAAAAACGCCATTTTAAAAGTTTGTCTTGCCCTTCAGTTGTTCTTATGCCAGCCCTAGCTGCAATACTCTCGAACATTTTGAGATGCAAATTGTTTTTTCAGATTATTTATCGGTCAATTAGTGTTCTTTAATAAGTATTTCAAGTGTTTTTTAGATGTTCAAATTTGCTATTCACTTGTATATTTTTTGTCAAAAAGGCTTTTTTTACGATTTCTTTCTTAAACCTTACTATTACTTATAAGTTATATGTTTCATTGGAACTTAAAATGTTAATGACATTATCTTTTAACTGCAGCCCTACCAAAAAGAGATTTAACAAGCCGTCACTGCAGTATAACCAATCAAATATGCATGCACATCACGCACAGCTTAAAATTTAAACACAACTAGAATCCATGAATAAGGGGTTATGGTTTCCAGAATTCTCATGTAATTTAGGGACTCTAGACTCAACTAAATTACTTAATTCTAGGAACATTTACATTCTACACCGTTTGAATTTTATGATAAACGCCATATTTAACCTTATCTAATGTTTGACTTTGACAGTTTACCAATTGTAAATTAAGTTATGATTTAATCGAGAAATAATTTATTAACACGAAGCGAGTCAGGTTTATAATGCGACAGAAAATGCCCCCCTTTCGCAGAAAGAAATCTAATAAAAGTTTTCCAGTAAAAGTCTGTACTCTCGATGCTGAATTAGAATTTAATTTGGAAGTAAGTATATTGGAAAGTATATCTATATAGTATTCAGAATTGTTTACTTACATCAATCCTTATAGTGGCGAGCTACTGGAAGAGATTTATTTGATCTAGTTTGTCGAACAATTGGTTTGCGAGAAACATGGTATTTTGGATTACAATATGAAGACTCAAAAGGTTTTATTTCTTGGTTAAAACTTGACAAAAAAGGTTTGATTTGCTGGTTTAATTTAAAACTCTATTGTTGTTAAACTGTTCTAATTAGTTCAAGATCAAAGCATTCACAAGGACCCACAAAGTTGTACATCGTTTATGTTTTTGGCTAAATTCTATCCTGAAGAAGTAGCTGAAGAATTAGTTCAAGAAGTCACACAGCATTTATTCTTTCTTCAAGTTAAACAAGCTATTCTTTCTATGGACATATATTGCCCACCTGAAGCTTCAGTACTGCTCGCTAGTTATGCTGTTCAAGCTAAAGTAAGTTTGAAAATGTTAATTGATATCTGGAAAAATAATATTTTTGTTGACTAGTTTGGTGATTTTGATGAAGATACATATAAACCAGGAATGTTAGCAAGCGAGGATTTGCTTCCTCAACGAGTTATTGATCAGTACCAAATGACATTAGATATGTGGGAAGAACGAATAAGGGTATGGTATGCTGATCATCGGGGAATGAGTCGTGACGAAGCCGAGATGGAATATCTTAAAATTGCACAAGACCTTGATATGTACGGAGTTAATTATTTTCCTATAACAGTAAGTTTTTGATTATGTTTTCTTAATAGTTGGATTAATATGAATTGTTTCAGAATAAAAAAGAGACTGAACTTTGGTTAGGTGTAACAGCCTTAGGACTGAATATTTATGAAAAAGAAAATAAACTCCAACCAAAAACAACCTTTACATGGTCAGAGATTAGACATATTAGCTTTGACGATAAAAAATTTATTATTAAACCAGTTGATAAAAATTCACCAAACTTTGTATTTTTTAGTCAGAAAGTACGAATGAATAAATTAGTAAGTTGGTATGAAATTTTTAAATACAAGGGAAATTTATTGTTTTATTTTATTGCAGATATTAGATTTGTGTATAGGAAATCATGACTTATTCATGAGAAGACGAAAACCAGATTCAATGGAATTGCAGCAGATGAAAGCAGCAGCTAAAGAAGAAAAGCAAAGACGACAAGTTCAGAGGAATCGCTTAGCTAGAGAGAAACAATTAAGAGAAGAAGCTGAAAGAGAAAGAGCAAATCTAGAACAACGATTATTGCAATATCAAGAAGAAATACGACTTGCTAATGAAGCATTGGTTAGTACAAAAAATTGTTTTGTTTTTTTTTATAAAAGCACATTTTTAACTCAAATATTAAAATTTCCATTTGAAAGATATAGTTAGTTGATAACCACTTTAAAACAATTAAAATGTTTATTACATCCTTAGCGACGTTCTGAAGAAAGTGCTGACCTGTTGGCCGAAAAAAGCCGAGTAGCAGAAGAAGAAGCAATGCTCTTAAGTCAAAAAGCATCAGAAGCTGAACAGGAAATTACAAGAATGCGACTTAGTGCTTTACGCACTGAAGAAGAAAAGGTATAGAAAAAAATACATTCTTTCCATCTCTCTGATTAAAATGTTGCCTTAGGTAAACTTAGAACGTAAGACACGTGAAGCAGAAATGTTAACTGCTCGACTGGTAGAAGAATCAGAAAGACGGGCTGCAGAAGCTAATAAACTTAAGGAGGAGTTGCTCAGAGCACGAGCAGCTGAAAAACAAGCCAAGGAGAAATTACTCGATTTCCTTGGTCGAAATGCTTATACAAATTCTGTTACTGCCAGTCCCATATCGGTAGGCAAATGGCAAATCAGTTGTGTAACTGAGTTTTAATTTACTTTTAATTTTTAGTCGGTAACTAGTTTGTATTCAGGACCATTAAGTCCGCAGTTACATCCAGACTTGTTAGTATTGGATGAACCCAGTTCGTCGCCGGATCTCAATCTTAATATTAATTCATATGATTTACTTGCACATGGTGATGCAGATCAACTATCATTGGAAATAGAAAAAGAAAGGTAAGCTAGTGATTTCCGGTTGCAATATATTTGTGAAAAAAATTGAAAATGTAAATTACATGGAAATTTAGCAAGATAGAGATATAAGAAGTTAACTATTCATTCTTGTTCACAGAGTGGATTATTTAGAAAAGTCGAAGCATCTACAAAATCAACTACGAGAATTACGTTCTGAAATAGCTGTGTTAAAAGTTGGTGAAAAACAAACAGAACTAGATCAGTTGCATGATGAACAAGTTAAATTAGGTGAAAATAAATACTCAACCCTAAGAAAAAGCAAGTCTGGTTCCACAAAGTCACGGGTAGCATTTTTTGAAGAACTCTAGCTAGAACTATAATTTGTAGGTTAATAGTTGAATGTAGGTGCAAAAATTAAAATGCAGATGCTTTAATGACCAGGATGGGTATTAGATAATTTAAAATCTGCTGCTTCCATGACGTACAACAATGCTCTATGATTCTTCTTGTGCCTGACACTCATAGTTCTTAGTAACCATATTTCTACGACAGCATACATATTTTTTTCAGTTAAAGAATTGGCACGCTAATCTTTTAACTGTACTCGATTGAAGTTTTGTTAGATTTTAAAATATATATTCGATAAATATGTAATTAACATGAACTGAAAGTGCCTGAGAAATTAGAAAGTTTTTGTGATTTATTAATTGTTTATTATTTTGAAATGAGAGTGATATTTATTAACATTAATGTTTAATATTGTACTAAAAAATGTTATAACAAATTGTATATTCTAAAAAAAAACTTGTGCAACAAAAGGTTAATATTGAAATTGCCGCAAAGAAGCCACATTGTTGTAAGTTCTATTATTCTTGAAGCTTATTATGTCAATAGGTACAATACATATTTTGACTACCGTATATTTTGTATCTAATGTTAAAATATTGTAAATAAATATTTTTAAAACTTTTTTAAATATGAATTTTACTTCTTTGTATTGAAGAAGTGCATTTCCCAAGATGTATAAACAAAATCTTTATTAGTTTCTGATTCACTTTTGATAGAAGGCAAATTTAGCTCTCGTTATTTCTGAGCCATTATTTCTGTTAACTGTAAGGCCCGTTTGTCATGATGCAAAATTTTGTACAAAAATATGCATACAAAAACTACAATTTTTTACAAGTTTTATTACATTGGCTGTTTGCAACAGTAGCTAAATTTTGTACAAATTCTTACGAATGAAGGCCCATTTACAACCACTTCGACACCGGCATACTTTAGAATCCAATTCTGAATTGTGCCGATGCTCAATTTTCATTATTTACAATTACAACTTCAAGAATGAATTTCTGTGCAATGTCATCTCTTAGAATATTATTACAAATATAGTTTTAATTCGCTAGCTTTCGTTATTACTGGTGTAACCTTGATGTTATTTAAGTTATGTTTATGTAGAATTGGATGTACCCAGTATCTTCTTGCTTTCTGTTAGTTGTGTTTTATATTATCAATCTGGTATTATCTCTTTAACATCAACACACAAGCTAAATTACCGAATAAGGCAACTAACATCCATAATTATAGTATAACCTACAAAAAGCATTTAAAATCAACATTTCAAAAAAAATCTATTTCACATTTATCTGGGGTTGTAATAATGAAAAATATTTTTGTTTTTATTTTAAAAGCAAAATTCATTTTCAGGTTCGCAGATTTTTACAAGAAAATCCAATTTTACGACTTTTTGGGTTATAACAGAATTACATTCAAAAACAGGCAAATAAAAGCAATCTAAGTTTTAAATAAGGCAAACTGCGCATGTGCCAAAGTTGAATTTAATTGCAACGAAGTGGAGATTTGCAGTTTGCATGCTTCAACTTCAACTTCAAAGTCAAAGTTTAGCCAATTCGACGGCGAATTTCTAAAGTAAACACCTACCGGTGATGCCATATACTTAACACGAAATTCAGACTTCGCGGTTGAAGTGTGCCGTTAGCGAATTGGTTGTAAATGGGCCTTGAGCATATGTACTATTAGTATTATGAGTAATATTTTGTGTACTAAGGTTGGCGCAAAGTGTGGGTTGTCCATCTGTGGCTATCTCAAATGTCAAAGCCACTTTGTTTTTGTTTAGGACAATCTTGAGGTTAAGTAGGACTCGCCTAACCTATAAAACAAGTGTTGCGCTTTGAGAATAATTGTAAATAAAACTGTTATAAAGTTATGTCAGAAGATAGTGATATTGATTTAGAAAATGCAGCAGCTCTTACTTTAATTGATAAGTTTATCTAGTGCACGCCCACTACTCACAAATAGCGCTTCTGCGCTGATCCAGGCGCAGATCTTGCAGGAAAAATAGAACAAGTTCTAAAATTTTCTGCGCAATATATTGTTCAGTTTTTTGAAAGGTATTTTTATGCTTGCAACGGTGCAATTTTGCATCCTTGAAAAACTGTCCAAAAAAATGTATAAATCTTGCAGTGTGACAAACGGGCCTAAGTGTGAAATATTAAAGATTTATTCATAGGATTTAAAAGAACTATGGAAAACAATTTATATTTTCTTAGGGACAACCTGGTTGTTATCAAGTTTAAAACTTTGACATAATAGGTACAGTTTTTTGCATAAATAATGTTGCAGTTCATTATTTTAATGAATGAGTTGATCGAATACACAAAATCCGCTTTAGCATTAATCAGGAAAAGTATACCTCCTAAGACGCTATAAGGATATTTTGGATAATTAATGCAAAATTAGACTATTAGTCCAGTCAATAAGCTGGGAAAAAAGGCTGAATAAAAAAAAACACTCAGCTTGAATTTGAAAAACTTTTTTGCAATAAGTTCTATATGACCCCAGGATCATTCATGACTATTGAGACCTTCCCTCCCGCACCGCCTTCTGCCCCAAATCGCGAAATTAACCCTTTTAACCACCCCCTTTCTGGAGATTTTTTTTTATTTGTGAAGATATGTGAATTTTAGCTCAAAAATGACCCCTAGGAGGTTTTTTGGGTCGCTGATCACGAATCCGGCATTAGTTTTCTGGAAAAATGAACCGGGCCGTGGCAAAACGGAAAATTTGGCCTAATTTCTGGAAAAATTTTTCTTGTTCGTGAAAATTTTGAATTTGATAATTTAAAACTTATAAACTGATGTTTAAACTTGTCAAATTTGACGTGAAATGACGGCGCCTCTAGCAAAGAGAAAATCGTTTTGTTTGATATCGGTACTTTATCTTAGTAAGAGCGCTCACCGAAATGACACAAGAAGTGATCTGACAGCAACATGACTGCGTAATGATAGTGATGTAACATTCTTATTACTTGACGCCAACCAAAGTAATTTTATTGTAACTTATGTCTTTGAAGAACAATGTCGTCGTCGTCTGTTTCTGGTGATGAAAATGCTTTAGCATTAGTAAACCTATTGCACGGTGATATAATTGTTACGTGTCATTTGCATGTTGTATCATGTCGGTGAGCGCTGACTGATAACTTGTAAAGGACATCATGTCAGTGTCAGGTAACTGTCTCTTCACTATCATATTATTTTGGTGAGCGCTCTACCTTACATGTGCTTACATCGACTGGTTTTGGGTACTTACGAATTTTATAGCCTGCAACGTCTGCAATAGACTGCGCAAGTGCTGACATCACGCTGTTTTACTATTTTCCAACAAAACATTTTCCTGTGTGTGATTGCCGTAAGAGAAATTTTGAATCTATAAAAAGTAGTGTTTATTGTGTTTTACCTAATATATAAATTGTATTGGTAAGTAATATTCGGATTCGAGCCAGGGACACACCGTATATATTCGAAATACAAAAATTAAGTCTTAATTTTTTGTCTAGTCTTATAATAATAACTACTGTATAAACACTTTTAGTTGCTTTTAATAAATAATAATACATGCTACGAATTCAAAGTTATGCTTGTTTGTTGTGTTTGGTTTTTGTTGGTTAAGTTGGTCATATTTTACAGTAATCTACACAAAGAACTTATTTGCTTTTCTTTGGTGTTCTTTTTACTTCATAGCAACCTTAGTTAAATCTCACTTCAATCTATTAGCTCAGTAAATCTTAGTTGAAAGATGAAGTTTCGTAAAAAGAATACAGCTGATAAATCGGTTTATGATGTTAGGGAGCTAGGCATTTTAATAATATTTTCTTGGCAGTTATCCAGTTATTAATAATAAATGAATCAATTGAAAACGTGTTTTCTTAAACAACCGCCTCGACTTAGATCGTAAAAGTTATGCTGAACTGTATTACCGATTGTTTGCTCAAACTCTTTAAATGCTACATATCCACTCAACTTTACTGTATTTAGTCACGTGGTTTTACCGCTAACGTGTAACGTGAATCTGCTCAAACTCTAATAATTACTTTTTTCTAAAATCTAAATTCTAAGGCGTTTTTTAACATTGAAATGTATTCATACATAATTTTGAAAAAGTTTTAAAAAGTATGCAAGATGACGTCATTGGTTCGTGATTCGCCAAAATAACTTGTTTTTAAATCGCTCTCTCTGTTTATCTTGTTTACTATAACCTCAAAGATAACATATAAACAGTTTTATATAGGCCTTATTCGCTTACTAAGATTTATAAGATAAGCAATTAATCTAAACATATTGCAAGTAGGTAACTAATAAATCTCAATATTCTTAAGAGGTGCTTTGAAGTTTGAATGTACCTGATTGTATTGTGTTTTAATAATAGATATGGAAAACGTGTTGCCACTCATTTTAATTAATAATACTAATACAACAAATGCTACTGCTTCATCGGTGGTTGAGTAACTTTGAAAAAGATGAATTACTATTATCAAAAACATTAGTGTTAATGTCTTATTCCTCATTTGAGAATGGAAGACTACTATGAAGAAAGGCTTGCAAATTACTTAGATTTTGATTTCTTTCGGTTATTTCGGATGACAAAACACACTTTTCAAAAATTATTAACAGATTTGCAGTGCGAAGAAAAGATTCCGCCACTCCCCACTACTAGAAAAAGTGTATGAAAAATGTTCAAACCATCCTTTGGCAACGGTTTGAAATGTAATGCAACAGTTTTGAAATCTTACGTTAATAATGTCATCGTTTCATCGCTAAAATTCGAGTTTTTTAAATCACAAATAATTTTTAAACATTGTGCCGCTAGAAAACGCCTCTAATAACCTCAAACTTATAAATTGATTTTTAAATTTGTCAAATCTGACGTAGAACAACAGTGCCTCTAGCGGAGAGAAAATTGTTATTGAGCTCAATTTGCGATCGTGTCTTGTTTAGTGTCGGTACTTTAACTCACATCAACTGGTTGTGTCAGTGCCATCGAAAGTAGTGGAGGAAGCAGTTTTCTAACCTTAAATTTCATGCAACATTCAATCAGAAAAGAAGTACAATTTGCGCGTAATGCTTGTGTGCAGGAACAATAATCACATGATATGTGAAGGTCAACCAATCAAGAGTTTTTTTATTGGAATCACGTCATTGTGATTGTCCTGCTCCCGGACATAAGGAATATTTGTGACGATCGCAGCAGCAGTAGAGTCATTCGGGAGATTGGTCTCTCCTGAAACCTAACCTGCACTGAAAAAGGTTTTGCTGAATTAAGCTGCTGAGCCTCCCTAAATACACCCAAAGATAACGGCACCACTTACTAATGCTGTTGGTTGGAGTGTCAACCAATTAGAAGTGTGATATTAGCAGGAGATCAGATAGAAGACTTGCATAATGCATATCGTTCTTACATTGGTCGCATAGTGAATGTTATGCTGACGGCCTTTAGAGCAGTTATACGATTGCCTCATATGCCCGCCAACTGATAATTTGATGTTGGTTAGAATGTCCACATGCTTTACCAATTGGTATACCTAATTCTGGCATTCTTAGGTACATCGCAGTATTGGATTTCAGCATATGAAACAATTGTAGCTATACTTTTAAGAACCATGCACTATGCATATTGTAAATAAAAAAAGATTATAAAGGCTTCAAACATGAAAATGACAAATATAAACTCCTAAAGTTAAACATTTATAAAATTTTTAATTTTATTTGTGTTTGCTTTGTCTTGCTTTATAGTTTTACGCGTAGAATGGATATTTTCTTTTTTCAGAATTTAGATGTGTAATATTTTGTTTAATACAATACAGAAATGAAGTTATATGTAAAAATAATTGTTTTTGGTCACTATTTGGTACATATTTCTTGCAAGATGTTGAAACCTGAATCCTGGTATTGGACCTGAACTTGAAAACAACTCAAGAAGTTTCAAATGGCTAGGAGATAAACCACAAAGATTAAAAAGATCTTTTTTTACCTACACGCTATACCTCAAGGTGTACAATTCCTGAGTTTCAGCAGTTCGATGATTTTATAAGAAATGATTGATATTTTGTTGTTTGGTAATTGAAAAATAAACTGACAGCGTGCAGCATCGAAACGGACAACTCTACGGGAATATTCAATAAAAACCTTTTTTTTTCTGCTCTACAGAATCATCTATATTCACTTTTGCTGTATTTGACTTAGTGTCCGAGATATTCGCCCATGAAGTTAAAAACTTGCACTCTTGTTTTTTAATCCCCGACTGCTTACCTCCCCCTCCCCAAAAACCTAAACATAAAATTAAACGTTTATAAACGGCGAACAAGTTGACCGACTTTTCGCGGTTTCGTTCATTTCAAAATTAGTTCTGCGCCAAAACCTAAAATCATTTTATTTGACTGGTCTTAATGGAACATTATTATTGGATGATCATTAGAAGATTCAAGGAAAGAAAAATCAGTGGACCGACGGTAACGGTTAAGAGTAAATGATAAACAACTACAATGTGGGTTCCATGGTTCCATTGACGTTGGCATCATTTCTCTAACGCTAGCATACTGGTACAGGACCCTATTTGAGTTTACTTCCTGTGCATATAGTACTGTGTGGTAAATACTGCTATTTCCCCAGTGTAGGGTGTTGTCGCCGTGGTGGGCACTTAGAACTCACTGGCCGCAGAGGATTGCCGTGGTGTAGTACACGAGGATGGACCGCAGCTGTCGACCATTTTCATTTTACCGTCCATCCGTCCGAGAGATTCATGTTTATTACACAGTGTGAATGTTTTCTTTTCAATTTAAATTCCTTCTCGTTTCTTTTAGTAAATAAATAAAAGTTTTGTTTATTTTCCTAAAATGTGGGTTTTATTCTATTGACAAATAATTGAACCCTAGATGGCGCCTGTAAAAAATGAAAGAGCATCGCCGTATTTTGACATAAGACAATTGTTGAGATACTGCTTTCATTGGAATGCTGAGACTATCATTTATTAGAAATTATTTTTTTAATTGTAAGCTAGTTATGCTCATTAGAAAGTGCTGGTCAGGGTTGTAGTTTTTCTGATTGGAGCTTAGTAGGTCGTTAAAAAATTGGTGTTAAAATAATTTAATTAGAATAAAACTAATTACTATTTACAAAAGGTAGAAATTGCAAAGATTCCGTAAGCTTTCAACAATATTGTAAATATTTATTTACCAACGATTTCATAAGAAATAGCTCTATCCTACTATTTCCGCAACGCGCGCAAAACTTACTTCATGATTCTTTAATTCATTTAGACTTCACGCAAAAACTTAAAACGGCAAGATACCCTCTCAATACCTATACTAAAATGTCGTCTAAGAGAAAACGCATAACTAATTAAGGAAATGAAATTGAACAATGCTTTTTTAAACATAACAAAATAATTTGAAGAACTATGTTTCCTTTGTTGTATATTATTAATATCTGGTATACTATCTTAATTACTAACTGATAAACTATTAGATAATTAATATGAGTTATTCTTAGAAGTAAATGTTATGAGTGAAAAATAATACAACACAAATACCCTACTTATCTTAAAAATCTATTTCCAGTTTAGTGCAAGGTGCTAATTATTATCGTAATTATGATATACATTTTTTTTGTGATGGTTACAATTGAAATTTTTGAAACCCAATAGGCAACCCTTCCTACATCTTTTTTCTATCCTTATCTTAAACATTTTCATTCCTGCGTATTATCTATTGTAGTAACCTTTTATTATATACCAAATTATTTTTCCTGTACGGGGTTAGGCTGTTCTTAACGTGAATAGGTCTGTCAACGTCTGCGTCCCTCAGAAACTTCTTAAACTGGTGCTTAGCACTCTTAAAGATTAATAACTGTTTACTGTATTATTTCTGAAATACGTATGTATACTACATATATACAGCTATCCATGTAGGGTTTGCTTGCTACCAAGAAGGTATTCTAAAAAAGAAAAATTCATTTTTAGATATAAATGAAAAGGTGGGTATGGAATATACGTAATAAGTTTTTCTAGTATTAAATTATTCATTTATTGAAATAGCTTTTATTTTATTAATAGTTGTAAACACAATTAGTTTATGTTTACAGAACCTTTCGATTCAATCTTTTATCAATCTTGCTGGACAAGCACTTGTTTACATTTTCATAGGTGGTAGTTATTGGCAGGGTAGCGTTTTACCTGTTTATTTTTCTTTTTTCTTGTAATGATGGGTTTGCTTGGATTTAGATTTATTTTTGAAACAAGTTTATGCACCTTAGATTTTTTACGAATAAGTTTATAAAAATTCTTACCTATAACCTATTTTTTATTATACCTACTTACTTCTGAACGTAACTGAATTAGCGTAAATCACCAGCATAGAGAAAGATTACTGTAAATACATTTCCTTTACGTTAATAACTGTTTTCATCAATATCAAACAAGCACGAACGTTGCGATTGGCACATTAAACTGATTTACAAATCGGATCAACAAAAATAACATAATTTGTCTTTATTCTTAACTACCGCTATTATAGGTAGTATATGAAAAGTAGATTTGAAATATTAAATAGTCTTTTGCCGTTTATCGATCACAGTAAATAATTAATTCTGACCTGTCTACAGGAGCGTGTTAACTAAAGACGATTGTGTGTAACACTTTTGAAATTCTTTTGTTTTTAAAACAAAGAAATATTAAACAATTGCATAATATTTATCCATTTTTATACAGTTCCGGTAACGATTCGAGAATTGTAAGTGAATAGAGCTTTCTTTTATAATCTTATAGTATTTATAGCATAAAATACGTTTTTATTAAAGTTACATTCATTATGACTGCTTTTCAGATATTTAAACATGAACTCAAGACCAAATAAATCACACAAAGAAGAAAATGACGATAGTTTTCATAAATCTATAGCATTCGCCTTAATTTTAGGACAATGTTTTGGATTAATGCCTGTCTATGGTATTGCTGGGCCAAATGAACGTTCTTTACATTTTACATGGAAGTCTTGGAGAGTATTGTATTGTTTTCTTACGTTAATCGGAACATTTTTTGCCCTTATTATGTGCATTCACGAGATCTTTTGGGACAAAGCTAATATTTTTGAAATAAGTGAGTGTAGATAATAAATCAAACACATCCACATAGCAAAACAGAACCTGCGGTCATTGCCATACTTGTGCATTTAAAAAAATCTAATAAGTCGTAGTTGTTTGTTCTTTTTTCCTTGGGAACTACTATGAAATTATTGTGACTTTTGTGTTACCGTTCTTATTTGAAGTTTTTTTTTCCTGAAATAGAAAATTTATTCGTTTCTAACTTAGTTATTGGTGTGCTATTCGCATCTTTTTCGTTTGTAGAACAGGAGGTTATTGTTCCTTCTTGAAGTGACAGTTATGGTAAATATTATATTTTTGACCGATATCCAGAACAAACGGGTTGCTTTGAACTAGACGGGGATGGGATCTTATTAGCAATTCACAACTAATCACGGCATGTTTCTTTGAAAAATCGAAAATATGGCAACAAACAGCAATACTTAGGCATACTGTTAGTAGTGGTATACATACGCATGCTTACAGAAGAGATGGATTCCCAACTTTTCTATTTTCTTTTTCTTTCTTGGACTTTTTATGTTTCAAAATAAAAAGATGTCAGAACATGAAAAATCAAAAAAATTTAAACCACTTTTTTTATTTTTATAATTTCTATTTTATTGTAATCGATACAGATTATAGCAAATAAGTGATATCGTACGGAGTTCTTCCCAGAAAGATGAAAGAAGTAAATTTATTCCACAAAACGAAAACTGTTTGAAAAGAAGTATATCGAAATTGTTTTTAGTAGTTACCATAACCATACCAGGGGCGACACTAGCCCGGGCCGTTGGGTCCCCCTATGAAAAACTATGTAGAGAGGCCAACATCAAAATTATTTTGTGCAAATAATGAAAAATAATAATCAAATGGAGGACTAAAAACAAAGTCGAAATAACTAACAAAATCAAAAATCAAGCCTGTAAGCAAAAATAGAAAAATTATGCTTTAAAGAACAATTGTTAAAATTAAAGAGACTAGTACTAAATATAAGAATTCTAACACAATGATCCAGTCGATACACAATGTATGCAGCAACTTTGAAGTAATCGTGACCAAGCATTTTGCTGTAAGGAAAATAAATAGTGACAGTAGATTTGAGGTAAACAAACCTTTGCAAAGTGGTACAAGAAGCAAGATTCGGGTAACCGTTCTTTTTACCGAATTTGGATACTTTATATATTTTATTTTATATTTATTTATAGATCTTTTTACGCAATTCTTGTCTAACCTGTTATAGCAACACAACAGTGGTAATTTTGGTGCTCCAATAGACCAGTATGCTTGGTGAATATTATTCGTCAAAATTCAGGTAAAAATATAAGAACTAAAAATATGAAGACCCTATAGTGTAGTTTTTGTAAGGAATTCACATTAAACGTTTACATCAGCTTAAAATACTATTGAAAACTAATGGTAAAAGTAAATGGAAATCCGAGATGTTTCTGTAAAAGTAACCAAAAAGATTGCTCTGATTTCTGTTTATAGGTCAACGGCGAATGTCAGTATAAGGTTGAATAAAGTTGACATCAAGTTTCACAATTTATAATTCAATTGTTCTATATTACGGAAACATGCCAGATACACTTAAATACTTCCTTATTTGCTATATTTTGCCCTGGACGTTAAAGAACAGCATTTGCGTATACATAAGAAGACAGTTGTACTTATTCAACAATTTTGCATTTACGTGAAACATAAAAAAATAGCAATACAAATGCAGTCAGATTTGACAAAGCAAAAAAAATGCAAACAAAATCGATTTAAAAATCAAAGCGCTCTATCAACTCGTTTTTTTAATTCTTTTGCAAAAACCGGTAGAAAAAGTTAATAGAAACAAAAAAAAATCGAAACCTATATGTTTGGGAAAATTTCATCTCTATCATTAATTCTTTATAAGTTTCCATAAAAACAGGGGCTATTTTAATAAGGTTTAATCCTGACCCCACCATAGTGCCCCTTGGTTCGAAAAACTAGCGTAGCCACTGCACCATACCAGTTTGAAAGTTTTGCCAAAGATGACATGTTATCCGTCTTGTAGAGTTACTTTTATGGAAGAAAAGAAACACAAGTAAAAAATCTATTTTGCTAAATTACCTAAACAATCCTTCTTATGTAAGATCGCTGAAATGATTTCTTACTTCCCATGGAAAGTATAGATCAACACAATCTTACGTAATCGCAATTTAATAAAAAAAAGTCAACCTGCAAAGCTATTATAACTTCAGGAACCATTAGTACACATGCACATGACAATCAATCTGGATTGAGAAATCCAATCAAAGTTATAGGTTTTTAACGTCAACGAAATTAGTTACCTTTGCTAGTTGGAAATTTATTTCTTTTCTTTATTGTGCTGAGTTACCTATCACTTTTATACAGTGAAGAATTGCTTGATAAATTGAAAACTTTGTTAATATTGATTTTTCAATAAAAGGTCATGTTTTCAAAAAGTTTTGCTTCCACCAAAATGACAATCTGTACCCTCAGAATTACTTTATCGTATATAGAATGTGCAAAAACTTACCAAAATCATTTTCTTAAATGCAGAGTGTTAAGAAATATCACCGAAACAATGATAGAGTAGATTCTTGATGACTTTCTTTTTAACTTTGAAGATAACTCCGTAACCAAGACGAGTCGACAAAAGGTTACCTACCTTAGAAAGAATACTTGTCTAGCGATTAAGAATTTACCCTATCATTTTTTTCGGTAGCATTCCATAATACCCTGCATTTAAGAAAATGATTGATTAGTTTTCACAGTTTGTATACAATAAGGTCATTCTGAGGGTACAGTTTGTCATTTTTTAAAAGAGTAACTTTTTGTCAAAAAATTACTATTTACAAAGTCTTAAATTTGTCAAGCAATTATTCACACACACTTAAGAATTACAGTATATTATCGACTGTGAACTTGGTTTGCAGTTTTATAAATATTCTTACTCACATTTTCTATAGATGAGGGAAAAAAATGACGCCTATATTGCAGTTCCTGACATTATTATCAAACTGCAAGTTAGATATTTCTTTAGGAAATACAGAATATCACTTTCTCTGGTCTGTGAACACTTCTTTTCGAGCAATTTTTATATGTTTGAACTGCAAAACTCTATGATATCTTATTTGTTTTGTTGATTTCGCAAAATTATGCTATTGGGAAACTGCAAGTTAATGTTAATTAAATTACTTATTAGATTTACATACAGACTACATTTTACTCATTACGTCATTTTTGAAGAAGAGATTTTCTAACTATTACAATTTTTCAGCTGCAGTAATATTTTTCGGAAGTTCTTTTCTTGTACATATACTTTTTTTGCAACTTGCTCTGATTTGGCCAAATCTAATGAGGTCTTGGTACGTTGTCGAAATCTCTATGCGCAATTATGGATGGCCCCCGAAGTTAAACAGAAGATTAAAAATTATGACGTCAGTTATTTTAACTACTGCAGCAGGTACAATATTTAACGGTGTGCTGAAACACTTTTTTATGCTTTTTGTTGCAGTTGAACATATATTGGTGGTAATAAGTAATTTACTACGTTCAGAGAGATGTAGAAATGATAATCAAGATATAATGAATTTCTTTTTTGTTATATTATCTTATCCTCAAGTATTTGCTGTATTGGAATATTATTTATGGGCTGGCATCTTAATGCAGGTTTTTCCGCAGGAATCAGAAAATGATTTTTACATTGCATGCCTTATATCAAATGTTATTCTGTTTTCTTAGTTCATTAACTAACTTGCTTTTGTAATCAGATGATTTAGATCATACGTTTTTGAAGTTTATCTTATAAATTGTTTGTGGTGACATACAAACCCATAAAATATATATATACTTACCATAACTTTCCCAAAGAAGGTTTGCACAAAAAGATTTAAACTGTGAAAATAAGAAACTGCGTGAAAACTTTGTAAAGATCATTTTCTTCTCAGCTACTAGTAAATTGTAATATGAATAAGTTATTTACTTATACATTTGTTTTTAGATTGTAAACTTAATTGGTACATTTTCTTGGACTTACATAGATTTATTTATAATGTTGATAAGTACATCACTTTCACTAAGGTTCCAACAAATTACGCAACGAGTAGAACGTTATGTAGAAACAAAGGTGCCCAAAAAAGACGGTGCCTATAGTTTCTCAGCATTTAAAATTTGTTTTAGGTTGCTGACGAAGTTCTATGGAGAGCACTAAGAGAAGATTATAACAAACTTAGTAAATTATGTAAAAAAGTAAATGAAGCATTATCGTCCATTGTATTAGTATCGTTTGGAAATAACTTATTCTTCATTCTAGTGCAGTTTTTTAACAGTTTGAGGTAGAAAAATTAATTTAAATTTATTAAATTTATTAAAGAGCTTCGTTATTTCTGTTAATAGAAAACGCGATGACACTTTAGAAAAGGTATACTTTTTCTTTTCCTTTGGATTTTTAATTGGTCGAACAGTTTGTGTATCCTTATATGGTGCTTGGATACACGATGAAAGTCAGAAGCCATTACCTATATTAAATAATGTATCATCAACTGTGTATAATACAGAAGTAAATAAGTCTTGTAATTTTTAAATCTTTATTCTCTTGTATTTTTATTTTACAGATAAGAAGATTTATACTGCATGTATGCTTTGATTCTGTTTCTTTAACTGGCAAGCGCTTTTTCAGCATAACACGTGGTTTGATATTAAGTGTAGGTTACCGCACATAACTGATTTATTTCTAAGCATTACTATTTTTTGTTAATTACAGATAGCTGGAACTATTGTAACTTATGAGCTGGTATTGATACAATTTTACGGTTACATGTTGGAAGATCCCAATAGCAAGAATGCTACCTGTTAATTAAATTATGTTTTTGTTTAATTTAAATAAAAACGAAATAATAAGTCTGCAAATTTTCTTTATAACTTCTTTTTTACTTCAAGTAAAATAAAAATTTAAATAAATTCTCATGAAGACTATTTTAGCTAATATAGGTCGACTGTAAAGATATTATTCAAGAGCACAATTTTATTGTAGTGGTGAGTTTGTATTACGTTAACCAATTACAAGCGTCTAATCTAATCTAACCGCACTTTTTTAAACTTTTAATTTAACGGTTTTTAATGTTTTCGTGTGGGTTATTGCCTTGTGTAGTGTAATTTTATTTAATGTTTTTAACCGAAAGAAATATTAAAATAAACGAAAATGGAACCATCTAAAGATCCGATAAGTGTAAGAGTAGCTCAGTTAAATTCCCAACTCGTATCTACAAAACTTTCTGAAAATAATTCGAGTTTGATTACTCGTGAAGGTCTGTTAGATGCTTTGAATGTTTTATACAACGAATGTAATTCGGATTGTTTAAAAAAATATGATCAACAAATTGCCGCATTTATTGATACACAAAGAACAGTGTTAAATCAAGTGAAGTGTCTGCGTGTAAATATAACAGATTTTGAAGTAAAAAATGTTATCGGACGTGGTCACTTTGGAGAAGTGCATGTTGTGAAAGAAAAACAAACTGGAGATGTATATGCAATGAAAACTGTCAAAAAATCCATGTGTCTGTCACAAAAGAATATTTCCTTTGAAGAAGAGCGAAATATTATGGCATGTGCGGGTTCACCTTGGTTGACATCTTTACAGTATGCTTTTCAAGATACTAATCACTTATATTTTATTATGGAATACCATCCTGGTGGAGATTTATTAGGATTACTTCATAGACAAGGAGGTACAATTCCTGAAAGTGCGTCCTGCTTTTATATTGCAGAATTGGTAAGTACTGTTTTATAATTTTTTTTTTAAGATCGGTATGCTGATAATTTTATATATTTAAGATTCTTGCACTTAATGATCTGCACAATATGGGATATGTACATCGAGATGTGAAACCCGATAATATTTTATTGGATCGTTGTGGTCACATTAAATTAGCAGATTTTGGATCTGCAGCTAAACTAAATTCAAAGAACTTTGTAAGTGAAGGAATTCCTGTTGGAACCCCAAATTATATTGCTCCTGAGGTATTACAATCAATGGATAATAAAAATAATAAAAAATCTAGTTATGGAGTAAGTTCAAATTATTGTTGGATACTTAAAAGAATTCTTATGAAATTGTTTTAGATATCATGTGATTATTGGTCAGTTGGAATCTTGGCTTATCAGTTAACAGTTGGAAATGCACCATTTAATGGCACAAACACTACAAATACTTATTCAAAGATAATGAACTATAAAGCTAATTTGAAATTTCCACCTGATATTGTATTATCTCAAGCGTATGTTTCATTAATCAAAGGCTTATTAACAGACTCTAGTCTACGCTTAAATTATGAGCAAATCCTAAAACATGCTTTGTTTAAAAAAACTGATTTTAATAGTCTAAGGGATCAGGTACCTCCATATGTCCCAAAAATTGATTCTGTAGATGACACAAGTAATTTTTTTGATATACCTAATAAGAAAAGTGAACCAAATATTGATAATTTTAAAACCAAGACACAGTTTTCTGGAAAACATCTACCATTCATTGGATTTACATTTACTCATGATCTGTATGAATTCAAACCTAGTTATCCTTCTCATTCCCTTGAAATAGTAAAAAATGAACGTATAGAAGAACTACAAAAGGAAATAAGAACTCTACAAAAAGAGTTAAAACAACATGAAGATTCTACTCAAGATAAAGAAAATATGGAAAAGAAATTAGAAGAAAAGACTAGGCAATTGGAAAATCTAGAAGATCTTAGAAACCGTCTAGAACGTGATTTGGCTAATTCTATTGCTGAATGTTCTGTAAGGATAATAAGTATAGTAGGAGCTTGATTATTTGAAATAATGTGGACTGAAATTCTTTGGGTTAAGTGGTTTTTAGTCAATACTATTCAAATTATTTAGATTTACAGAGCAAATCAGATAAATCAAGCTTCTATTATATATACTTCGTTCACAATGTTTCTGGGTTGTATATGGGTGTGACAGAATGACAGTTTGAGTATTGTAAACCAAGCTGTGTATTTATTAACTCCGCTTGTAAAATCTTATTGACACTTAATGTACTTTAAGGTTATGATTTTATGACAGTTTAATCTCACGCTGTTGTCTTTTTTTTATAAATCTATAAATTGATTATGCTAAATGATTGTTTTACGAAAATTCTTATTTCCTGTAAAATATTGAAATTAAATGTTCAAACTTTTTACTTTCAGGGATAAAGACAGTGATAATCTGTTATACTAGAAAACTCTTCTAATTATATAAGAAATTTATGTGTGATTACGATTACTTTCAGATGCCGAGAATTTAACTGATTTTTTCTTGAGTAACTCCAACTGCGGGAATTTGTGAGAATTAAAGGTTCCTTGCTTTTTATTGCTTTAAGAGTACAACTATAAAAATAATTTAAAAAGATTTTTACTTATAATGTATTATTTACATTTGTTCAATAATAACAGTAACATATTTGCATATTTGCATCATGATCATAAAAACAAAAAGTTAGGTTTGCTAGTGTCTTTCCGCATTGATGATCAAAGTTGTGATTTTGCAAGTGGTCCACTGATTAGAATGTTATGAGTAGGGCGTTGGTCTCTAGTACCATTTCTTTGTTAGGTGATTAAGAATTGTGACAATACCACGCTTCCTCTAAGGATGTCAACACTTGCACAGCATCTTCCTGAATTGCATTGCAAGTAATAAAGACCACTGATAATCATGTATTTATTGTACAAAGTTGTTTCCACAAGATGATTGTGGTGATATTACACAAAAATTTTGATGCCAAATAGTTGTAAGCCTTCATTCCACTTCCATTAGATGAGTCTATCTCTGAATCATCTGAAAAAGATTCAGTCAGATTCTGCAAGCGAAATAATAAAAGGAGGAATGTTTTCAAACGAAAGACTCCCCATATGTTTTTCCCAGTCAGTGGAAATAAGCTTTTCACAGTGATCACAGAAGTTTGCGACATGTCTGAAGAACAGTTTGAAAGAGACTCGAGCCATAAATTCTGGACATGATTTTTAGATGATGTTCAAGAGTTTATATGCTTGTAGTAATAGGACTTACAATACCCCCATACCATTTCAATAGGGTTATACTGACAATGGTATGGAGGCATTCTAAGAACTTCATATCCTTTCTCTTTCAGCAGTTCATCAATTACGAGGGTATACTGAAAAGTGTTTAGAATCAAATACAAACACGATGTATATAAAACTGAAATTATATTTATTTCTCTACATAATCTCCCCTTGCTTCAATACATTTACTGCAACGATGCTGAAGTGTTTGGATACCTTCCCAGAAATGGTTTTCTTCAAGACCCTTAAAATAACTATTTACTGCGTCAATCAGTTCTTCATTGATTGAGAATTTTTGCCCACCAAGGTAAGTCTTTAGTTTTGGGAAAAGATGGTAGTCCAAGGGGGCTAAATCTGGAGAATAGGGTTTTTGAGTCACAACAGCACTTGTATGAGCTGGTGCGTTATCATGATGTAAAATTATTTTCTTTTTTGTTAAACCAGGTCTTTCCTTCTGAATAACTGCTTTCAGTTTATCTAGAGGATTAGAATAGTATTCTCCATTTATAGTTTCTATCACTTTCTTTGGAGGTGCAGTATCACGTTCTGTCCACTGCTTTGATTGTTGTTTTACTTTCCGGGGTGAAATGATGAAGCCATGTTTCGTCACAAGTAATAAAACGACGCATAAAGTCAGCAGGGTTTTTATTAAAACGCTCTAAAGATTCCCTAGCACATTGGTAACGTGTACATTTTTGGTTGGGAGTTAGTAAACACGGCACCCATCCTGCCGACACTTTACTCATCCCCAATTCAATGCTTAAAATGTAGGTTACCCTTTCTATTGAAATGCCTACTGCTTCTGCTATTTCTTGCAATTTTACTCGACGATCTAATAAAACTGTTATGGACTTTGTTGATATTTTTTAGTGATAGCTGTTTTTGGATGTCCAGAGCACGGTTCATCAACAATGCTGTTACGACCTCTTTTAAATTCATTTACCCAGTTACATACTTTGCATATGATGGGGCAGACTCTCCTAAAGTATTCACCATATCTTGATGTATTTCCTTTGCAGAAGGAAATTTTTTATACAGGTATTTTATTACCTCTCAAATCTCTAAATTATCCATATTTAGATTACAATATACAAGTCTACACTTAAAATGATGTTACAAAGCAAAAACTAATTGAAATTTATTCAAACTTGATAAACACACTTGTGAAAAGTGACACTTCAAAAAAAACAAAAGAAAATTTTCGTAGCGACACTATCTTTGGGTTCATTCTTAAGAGTTATCAGTATATCCTCATACGTACATCTTTTTATCATCTGATGGAAAAAGTTTTATTAAATCCTAGAATTACTTTTTGGAAAATTTTGAATCAGATTTGACATTGTGCTTAGTCAACCATTCCTGCATTTGGGTTTTTTTGGAGAAAAAAGTTGGAGGTTTGTCCAATTGCATCGAATGGTAAGCAGTACTGTCCAAAACAATCACACTTTTTCCCCCAAGCTTATCCAAAGCAGGTATGAGCTGATTAACCACCTAATTTTGAAAAATATCCCCAGTCATGGTCGTGTGCTAATCCAGATCGTTATTTTGAGAATCTAAAAGAAAATCACACCCTTCCAAAACACCACTCGTATATCCTGCATGCAAAATGGTGAAACATTTCTAAATTTATCTGGGTTACTCTTAATATCTAAGTTTTGTATCCACTGTCGAATCACGGATCTGTTTTGATAGATCCATGTTTCATCTAGGTACACAAATCAGATATTTTCACTGGAATTTTGATACTCTAAGAATTTTCTAAGAAAGGTAATTTTGGATGCAACAACATGTTTTTGTTCGCAGACAATTTTGCGACCGTTAACTGATTTATATTTGTAACCCAAAGATTTCAAAATCTTATACAAAGTTGTCCTCCTTCCCTTAAATTCATAATTTTCCTTTACTTTAGCCAAAAGATCATTTAGAGAAAAGTATTGATTTTGAGAGTTGTATTGCCAAATTAGTTGTTGCAAATCTTTTTTAAAAAAATGATTCCAAAACAAATTATTTTTGGGTCATTTGCCAGAAACTGAAGTTTTCAACTTGTCTGGTCTTTGTCGCACAATCACTTCTAATTTTTTATTGTGCAACAGCACCAAATACAGCCGCAGATATTACGATTTTCAAAAACTTCCGACCTAACAAAATGAAAGCATGGCGTGTTATAACCCAGAAACATTGCGAACAGAGTATAACTCTTAATTGTACTCATGTCAGAATTTTAATTTTGTTTAAATTTAGGCATTAAAAAGAACATTGGAATTAGAGAGAAAAGATAGGAATGATTTGGAACGTAAAGCGCTTGAATTAATTAAATCAGCCAAACTTAAATGGGAGAACTCTGAAAAAGTTAAAGTTGATGCATTGAAGTTGGAACTTACCCAGCAAAAGGAGAAAATACAACAGTTAACCAATACTAATTCATTACTGAATGAACAACTACAGCATGCTCTGCAATTGGAGAATAAACACAAGGTTTGTAGTTAATGTTTCTGCATATTTTAGGAATATAATTATTTCTATACTTAATTTCACTAGTGTCTTATAAGTATATTTGTCAAATATACATATTTTTGTTTAAACAATTTATTCAGTGATTATTCTAAATGGTTGTAATTATAGAACTATTTATTTTCATTATCATTATCAATTAATTTTTTGTATACATACACAATTTGTTATCTTACAGACTTCATTAGAAAATGTACAACATCTAAACAGACAAAGCATAGTGGGTCTTGAGTCTCGTCTGGAAAAAATAACTGCAGATACAAGGAATAAGTTGGTTGAACTACAGAATAAATTAGTTGATGAAACTCATCAGAAGACATCATTGCAAAACCAAATCATAAACTATCAATACACCCAAGCTTCTTTGAAAGAAAAACTAAAGACCAGTGAAGAAAATTGTAACAGCTTGTTGATGAAATTAGAAACAAATCAGAAGTTAATAAGAGAACTAGAGAATAAAATTGAAATTTTAGAAAAATCCACAAGAACTATTGAAGAAGAGAAAAATAAGAATCGTTTGTTGGAAGAGCAAGTAGTAAAATTGAAAAATGATCATAAAGTTGAAGAACTGCAAAAAGAACTTAGAAGAGAAAAAGATGCTAGTGTGATGCTTCAAAAACAAGTGCAGGTAAATATTATCAATTTATATAGGTTTTAATGCAGGTGTGAGTTTGAAACCTAAGGGTTACAAATACGCCATGGGAGAAATAAGTTCTTTATTTCAATTAGTAATTGCATGATTGGTAACAAATTTGGTATCAAGGTATAAGCTATAAGTCTACAGTCTTTTTGTGGTAACAACTAAGATTTCCTTAAATGGACACCCTGTATCATGTTTCACTTTTGGAAACTGCCTTCTAGATGATTTTGAAAATTTAAGTATCTATAGGGTTATTTTCAAAACCAAAAGAGAAAATCAAGAAAATGTCTGAAAAATGGAATTTTTCAAGGTTCTTTTGTGTTGTTTGATGTTTGGAATAAGTTGACCAATTAAATATTTCATTTTTTTCAACTGTTTCTGAGTAGCAATGAAGTCATTCATTGTTTAAATGGCAATCTAATAATTGACATATAATTTTAATTTTCTGGAATGCATTATAACATAATACTTAGAACTAATGATGGTAGATAACACAGAACTAAAAATTGCTGCTATTTCAGCTGTCATAATTTATTTTAAAGCAATAATTCATTAGATGGCGGGCTACTAGAACCAGACGCATATAGGTGCATCTACCCTGCATGCATTTTGTGTTTTCTAATTTTAGGTAGATTTACATTGATTATTTTTTCCATTAGTTTTACTTTTTAAATTTAAGTGGTTTTTGTTTTATTGGCAGTCCGATGTTTCCTCAAATAGATACCTACCAGCCAATCTTTCCTATTAGGAAACACCAAAGTTAAGAGAGTTTTAATTTTCGAAAGTTTTAATTTTTTTCTATTGTGTTTTTACATTGATTATTGTTTTTTTAAGAATAATAATTATTTAAATTTAATTATTACAAATCAAGTTCCTTCAATTTTATTCAATATATTTTAAATAATTATGCCAAAAAGATTAATTGACATCTCAGAGGCAAATTTCGTTAAGTCGCCAAATTACAAGTGTGCAGTAGAGTGAAAAAACAGTCAGGTAACACCATTTAACTCTGTACTGCTGGGTGACTTAACAAATTGGATAAGTCCTATAATGCTAATAACTCAAATTTTGAAAAAGTGGGACTTAATATAGTTCACCTCTGAGGTATGCATATATTGTTGCATATTCTGGATATCTTGCTTCATATTTTGCAAGAAGTTCTTGCATATAAAACCCATTAAATGAGGTGTTTCTGGAAAGATAGATAGAAAATTGAGGCCAAATAGAATGGCAGGCACATTTGTTTGATCTGACACCCCTTAACTTTTTTTCTGGGGGGATATTTAAAAACTAAAGTTTGCAAAACTAAATCTCAAAACATAGAAGACCTAAAACAACAAATGCACCAAGAAATTTTGTCAATAAGCCCGGAGACATAAGATTTAGTCACTGAAGAATTTTACTATCATCTTGGAATGTGTCAAGAAGTAAAGGGCAGTCATTTGAAGCATCTTTAGATTTTTCTGGTTTTGTTGCTTAGATGCTTCTTTCTTAGTACAGTTAATCCGGCTTTAAAAAATGAGCAACTGTGCATTTTGGGTAGACAGTGATTTTTTTTTTGTTTCGTAGGGAGGTTGTGAGTGTAAAATGAGTTTGCGGGATTGGAGGTATTGTCATTCAATCACCGTCTTGAAAATAAGAATTCAATTATTTTTTTTGACTGATCTCCCTAACCGCAAGTCACAAAAATTTTGTAAAGAGAATTTTTGTGGATAATAGAATTATATTTTATTCATTATTCAAACAATTTGATCTATTTACTTTTTTTATCTGGTTTAGTTTTATTGATTCTTCAGCATTGCCAAGGAAAACAAACTTTATTAATCATGTGATTTAGAATGTACAAACTTTGATTCATTGCTTGCCTTTGAATCAGACCTATTGCATTTGGCACATGTCTGCTGGCAGTTTCTTGTTCTAAGAGATTTTATTAATCACCACCTAGATTTGGAGAACGAGCTGGTCAAAGGGTCACAAATACTCATTTTCTAGATGTCAAAAACCACCAGGCTGATTTTGATGGTTTTTGCATATAATCCCCCTAGGGCTAGTGACCTGGCTCTGTCGTCTCTATTGCCGATACAAGGAGGGAGGACACAGGTTGGAAAAACTGTATGGATCTTAGTGCCCACAGAATTGAGGAATCTGAACAAGAATGCTGTTTTTGAGATGCCCCTGCCATTGTTTTAAGCTAACTAAAGTCGAGTTTGGTCCCATAGGCATCATGCAGGAGGAAGGGATGCATGCTTTTGCAAAATATCGAAATCCAGTTTAGGATATTGATTTCCATAGTGGTCCTGTGTATGATAACTATTAAACCAAAACATGGCTGCCATACAGGTCTGGCTCAGTGCAAAATTACAAAGTTCACGAAAATCCTCAAAATTGTTCAAATTGCTTCATATTCGACACTTCTAAGCAGGAGCACAAGAATGATTGATTCACTTTTGTTTCTCTTCAATCACCCGAAAAAACAAAAAATAAAGTGTTTTGTGCTAGATCTCAGGAATGAAAAGTCATATCGACACAAGACTTTTTTTATTATGTAGAAGGCTTTAATACAGGCCTGCTTTGAATGGTTTTCCATTGTTTTTCCTTAACACCATTTTGAAAAATCGACATGGAGTGCCTTTGATGTTTTATAGCGCCATTATGTGTGGTGCCTAATCAAAGTGGTTTGCACCAGCTGATAACCTCATCAATTGCCTTCAATTGTGCATTGTTATGCTGCAAAATATGCATCTTCCGGATCAAAAAAACAAAAAAGTAAAACAAGTGCACAAGTAATCTCCGTATCAAAAGGAAAGATGATTGAGAGATAAAATCCATACCATAGGTATACAGTCTTTTCCAAGTTAAGTCGGCACTATTGCTAACTTTTAATTTTAGACCAATGGGACAAGGACAATTTGGGTTCAAAATTTAATTTTTTTTTGATTAGTACAAAAATATATTTACTATTTTTTTGAATAACTCAAAAATGCGATGCTTAATTGTTTTGCTGATTTTACTATCATTATGAGCAGAAGAAATACTACTACTTTGCTAATTTAACCTACTTTTTATCTCTAACAATAGCAAAATTAGCAATAGTGCCAACTTAACTTTGAACAGACTGTATATTTCGGCTACTACACATGTTCCAATAGAAAGTTTTCTGAAACTCAAAAATTCTACTTGTAGGTCTGGATTCTTTGTTAGAAAATACTCTAAAAAACAGATCAGAAATATTTCGATTGTAAGATTGAAAATACAAGAGTTATCTCGCCTCAAAGTTTTCCATCTCCTAATCTTTCATGTTTTTCTGTTCATAATTTTTTTATTATTAATGTTCTTTACAAAATTCTTGTCAGACTCATGGTTATGGATATAAGTCAAGAAAACTAATTGCATCCTTATTTTCAAAATGGCGATCGAAAACTCAGTTTTATATTTATGGCCGACCCTCCTATGAAACCAAAAAGAATATCGCTGCATACCCTAAATGCACAGTCTCATGCAGGATTGACAGGACTATCTGCAATCTTTACTTTTTTGTTATTCTTGAGCTGCAATCAGAATAAATGAATTTGACTGTCTCATTATTGAATTCTTTATTATGTAGAGCACTAACATCAGACTCTGCTTATGGGATACTGTCATACTCAGCCAAATGTTGGCTTTCCAATTTCATGAAGATGCAAAGATGCACAGTAAAAGAACAAGATTAACGGGTTTCAGTGTTTTCCCAAAAAACTGTCAATAGTAACAATAGTAGTAACTGTAAATGAACGACTTTTTGAACACTGCATATAAATAAATGTAAGTGGCTGCAAATATGAGTGTGATTGGTATGGCATCAAAAGTTGTTACTATTACATGTGAACAAAATTTGTAAAAGGATGTCATCCTCCAGAGAGGATATAAAGCATTGGTTCTTTGTGATTATGATAAGTTACACCTTAAAAATCCCTACGAGGGATTGGAATTCCTTCATAGTAGTTGACAGTATGATCCTTAGAGTACATAGAAATCTGGGCCATGACATAGCTCTGAATGCCAAAATTACAGTATAGAGTTTTAACCAATTGGTAACATATGGAGCAACCATATACTCTAAAGACTGCATGGATGAAGAACTTCTTTTCATTTTTTTCTAGTTACCTTGATTTCTAAAAATTTCAAAAATTAACACCTGCTTATCATGATGATTTCAATGAAAGGTTAACAGCTGTCATATCAAAGTTTAAACTTGTATTTACCTTCTATTTTAATTTGTTTATTTTTATTATTTTATGAGTCAAAATACGCTAAAGGTAACTGAAATTTCCTTTGCTTCAATTTTATCCTATTCTTTTTAATAGGACTTGAAGGAAGAATTAAATTCCTCTACTGCTTTACACGAATCATTCATTCAAGAACAAAAGGATAATTTTACTAAACAACTGCAAGAAATACGAGAACAATTATCAAAATTAGTTGAGGAAAATGCAAATCTAGAAGCTCGATTGAAAGAAGCACATATTAGTGAGCAATCTAATAAAATTAAAGTGCAGACACTAGAGGACTTATTAAAAAGACTGGAATCTGGTGTATCTAAACTTGAAAATGATTGCGATAAAGAAAATGTTTTAAAACAACAAGTTGAGCGATTAGAACAGCAATTAATTCAGGTAAAAAAATACTTTTTTTTGAAAATATTTTATTAAATTGTACGTCTTTACAGGTGCATGAAAGTTGTGCTGTTGAGAAGCAAGAATTAAATCAACTGAAGTCCAAATTTTGGCGTATGGAGAAAGACTTGAGTAATGCAGAAATAGACATAAGAATTTATAAGCGTGAACTGAAAGAATCAGAAGAAGAAAAGAAAAAGTTATCACTGGAAATAGACAATCTTAATAATAGAATTGTAGAAAATACTAAAATGCATGAAAGTGCCTTGTTGGAACTTAGTAATTTAAATGAAGATTTAGCGAATGAAATTATAAAGTTGAAAGAGTTAATGAAACATCTTGAAGGTAAAATTGAAACAGAAAAAGAGAAATGTGATGAAGAAAAAGGTACTGTTAGTGAATTAAGGGCAGATATAAAATCTAAACAGAATGCTCTCAGTACAGCACTAAAGAATCTAGAGATTTCTAAACATGAAAATCTTGAACTGGAAAGAAAATTACAAATTGTGGAAAATGTAAGAAATGATTTACTAAATAAACTAGAAGCTACAACAAAAGACAAGAATCTAATTAAAAATGATCTTGAAAACTGTCAAAGAGAACTACAAAACACTCAGTTGGTAAGTATTTTCATTACACTATTTACTTTGGTAATGATTTATTTATTCTCTACTTTCAGAATTTAAATGCTCTAAGAGAAGCTTGTACTTTATTAGAAAATCAACTAATTGAATATGAAAATATCCATGCTTCATTTGAAACAAAGCAGAAATCATTAAATGCAAATACAGAGAAATTAATTTCTGAATTAGCACAAGCAAAAGAAGAAATAAGACAAACAAAGGCTGCTGTAAATGAAGAACGTTCTTTAAAAATTTGTGCTGAAACAAAATGTAAAAGACTTGCTGAAGACATTGAATGTCTCAAAAATGAATGCTCTTCTTATAAACAGCAATGTGTTGATTTTAGACAGTATTCTAGTAATTTAACAGATGAGCTAACTTCTGCAGAAGAAAAAATAACTGATTATGAAGTCACAATAAAATCATATGAAAGACAGATTTCTAGTATGATGATGGAAAATAAAATGTTGAAAGAGGAAAATTCTGCTCAACTTACACATTTAAATGATATAAAGGAATCAAACTATCAGCTTGGACAGCAACTTACTGAATATAAGGTACATATGTCTTTTTTATTTTTATAGAAAAAATTATTCAATTTTTGTTTATAGCGTATTAACAATGATCTTTTGAAAAATATAAATGAACTTGAAAATACTTTGGCTCAAAAGATGAATTACTATAAAGAACGAGAATTTAAGACTGATGGAACTATTCAACAACAAACAAAGCTAATTGACTTTTTACAATCAAAGGTTTGCATTAACATTTTATAAAACAAAAAGCTTACTTAATTTTTATTGTTTTAATTAGATGGAAGAATCGAAAAAGAAGAAAACATTGTCAGACAAGATTTTTGGACATTGCAAAAAAGAAAATCAACCACCATTGCCAGTTGCTTTAAATTATAAGGATTTGGAGAGTCTTTTACATAAAGAACGTGATGTAAATAAGGATTTACGTGAAGAAATATCCAAACTTAAGGCAGAATTAAATATGAAACTTGGAAAAGACAATGTTAGTGAAACTGTGAATACTGCCATGTCTCCTAGAACAAAGATGGCTTTGGAAAAGTTGGCCCAATCACCAAATCCTCAAAAGAGTGATTTACTTAGACAGAATTCTACACAACGGATGTATCATAATATACCCCACAGGTATTTTTTTAAATGTTTTTACTATTACTAACAAGAATTATTGCATTTACTATTATCATTTTTATTTGATTTTGATATTTTCATTTAGTCCCAATGACAATTTCAGTAGGGTTTTTTTGAAAACCACTCATTTCCTTAATTTATTATAATTTATCATAATTTTAGATGTAGAACGGGTAAAAGCCCTTTCCACATTATGAAATAATACTTCTAAACAAGCATTAGGGATTGTTCTATATTGTGATATTGATACAAGTCATGCGTTATTATCTTGACAAATCCTTCCATATTCAAGATATGCCAGTAGCATAGAAATCTTAGTAAGCTACGTTTTGTAATTCATAGCTGTGCTTGATTTTAAAACTTTTGAAACACTCAATATATTGGAAAAAACACCATCCTAAGGCATTTAATAGTTATTTTTGTATTAAGTGCATGAAATCAATGGTTTTTTTGTAGAGCATGAGAATGGCGCTTTTAGCTGAGACCGTTAGGTCGAGGCAAAAAAGTCATTTAATGCGCCGAAAATTACTGATTTTGCTCACGAAATGCAAACAACGTTTTTTCTACAACCTTCAAACATTATTATTGATTTCTTGAAGTAAATATAGAAAACAAGTGTGTGATGAAAATGCAAAATAAACAGTTACCTAATGTGTCATTTTTGTTTCTATTTAATATCTATAATTACGTCAACATTAGTTTTTTACGTGTGTAAAAAAGTTTTTTTTTGTCATGTTAAAAAAAGGTAAACTTTGTTTATCTTCAGTATGTATGGACGCTCGCCAAGATATTATTTGTTCCAAATTATAAAAGAGCCATAGTTTATTTTTGTTAAGTTGACAACACAACAAAAGAAATTATGTTTTGGTGAATGGCAAAACTGAAAATTTTGTTTTTTTAATTGAGTTGATGCTTCTTGTTGCCAGTTTTCTCCTGATTCTAAAAGATAGATCAATCAATAGTAATTTTACATCTGTAAAATGGCTACTAAAATACATTATTGCAGTTTATTGTCAAATTATTAAAATTTAAAAAAATTACAGATTTCTTAAAACTAATGAATTATAATACATTGTATGGTTATGTATCCTGTTTACCTACTATTGTGTTTTTATTGAGGTTAACATTGTTTTATGAATAATAATAGAAAAATAAGATTATTAACACTCGACGTATTGCGACATATTGCATTCTGTATCTATCTATCTCTATCTGTTAAGCATCCCCAGCGACCCATTGACATTAAAAATATAGATGGCTGCAAATACATTACACCTACCAACACAGTCAAGTGCTGGATACACTGTATTTAATAGAGCCCATCCAGCACATGATTGCTTTGATAGTGGATGAACAAAGGTACTATTGGGAATAGTTGAAAGTAAACCATTAAATTTACATTTACAGATCTGGATATGGTCGTTTACTTTCAATTGCTCGCAATAGTAAATAACACATAAAAACCATTATATGACCTTTATTTTCCCACCACAGCTGACTCAGAAACTGGATGAACCCTATAAAAATATTCTAATCTAAAATTATCAGGTTGGTCTATTGATCATGTTTGAGCTGTACAAGCTATGAAAATATGAATGAATTTTGTAAGATTATGGTAATATCCATCATGAAGTTGAAAAACAGCCTGCTTTTTCTTACCTAAACACCACATTCAAATGCAACAACTTATTTCTAACCTCAAATACAAAAGACAGCAGATTATGAGGCACTTTTTAAAGTGCTGCCTGCAACAATGACAGTAAACAAGTGTTGCCACTTGCTGTTTACTTCTGAACACAACCGTTACATTTTCCTAACACATTGTTATTTTAATAAAGTAATTTTAGTTAATGCAGATTTAGCCACATAGCCAGTGCAATATGCTATTTTATAACCTAAAATTCATTTTTACCTAACCTTGATCAGTTTTTTTAAAATGTCAACAGGGTGACATCTGTCAATTTCTCATGGCTTGCTATATCGTCTTATAATTTAGAATGGATTATACAATGCACAGTCTATACAGCGTCGCTAAAAAGTATGGAAACATGCTACCCCATCAGAAACAGTAAGAAATAAACAACTGAGATTTCTTTAAATGGAACACTCTGTATATGACCCCATATTTGGATAGGGATTTTTAAGACAAATTCAGTGATATAAGGGTTGCTATACTTACCTTGAAACGTTTTGGAAATAATCGCTATTCTTTTGTCGGGTTTCACTACTAAAAAGTATGGAAACATGCTGCTCCTACAAAAACGGTAAGAAATAGATAAATGAAATTTAAACAGCTTAAAGTAGGCATTGTTTTCCATGTTTTGCTAAGAGAGTTAAGATCAAATCTTCATTTTTTTTTATACGGCCGCCATCTTGGATTTTTTTAAATGGATCACCCTGTATATGGCCCCATATCTCAATAGGGATTTTAAAGGCGAATTCAACAATATAAGGGTTGATATACTTATCTTGAAAGGTTTTGGAGATAATCGCTATTCTTTTGTCAAGGAATTTCACTATTAATTTTTATCAAAATCGAGTTATCCGTGAAACAGCAGAGGCAATGGAACTAAAAGATCGATGTGTGATTATTTTATAAGTAATTAAAGTAAAAGAAAACCGTAAGAATCTTGCCTTTAGCCTACTTATTTAAAATAATAGATCGATGCTAGAGCAAACTAAATTTATAGTGGAATAAGAACAAATAGTGACGAATTGATAATAATAAAAACGTAGTATAATTTTATAAGAAGTGTTCAAAATGTGCTCCGTTAACTTCTTGGCAAAGAAACAATCTCTTTTGAAATGTTCGCCAGGAATTTTGCAAATAATCGGGGGGAACTGCTTGCATTACGAATCCGTCCTTGAAGTTAAGAAATCCTTGACAAAAAATAGTGATTATCTCCAAAACCTTTCAAGATAAGTATATACTTATATTATTGAATTCACCTTATCGAAATATGGGATCATATACAAGGTGATCCATTTAAAAAAATTCAAGATGGCGGCCGTACGAAAAAACAATTGAAGATTTGATCTTAACTCTCTTCGCAAAACATGGAAAACAATGTCTACCTTAAGATCTGCAAATTTCATTTGTCTATCTCATACCATTTTTGCAGGAGCAGCGTGTTTCCATATTTTTTAATAGTGAAACCCCTGACAAAGGAATAGCGATTATCTTCGAAACCTTTTAAGATATTTATATATTAATATTATATATTTCTCAAGATAAGTATAGCAACTCTTATATCATTGAATTTGACTTGAAAAACCCTATCCAAATATGGGGTCATATACAGGGTGTTCCATTTAAAGAAATTCAATATGGCGGCCGTACGAAAAAATAATTGAAGATTTGTTTTTAATTCCCTTTATAAAATATGGCAAAAACTACCTACTGTAAGCTCTCCAAATTTCATTTGTCTATCTCTTACTGTTTTTGCAGAGGCAGCGTGTTTCCATACTTTTTAGCAACCCTGTATATTGATTAAACAGAGTGGCTGAAAAATCATTCACCAGCTTATAACTATTTTATTTCTAAAGATATGAAAAAAATGCAAAGGAAAAGGTTGTTTGATGTAATAAGAGGCATAATATCATGCATTGAAAGAAAACTCAACGCCTACTGTTTTGCGTAACATGAACTAACTTTAATTGTTTAAATGGAACACCCTGTATATTTCTCAAAATTTTGAATACAACTGAAATTTTCTTTTCGACCATATAACATACTTGAGGATTTTCTTGAGGATCGGGCTGAAACAAGGAGAAAATTATAAGCTTATTTAATATATTATAACATGTAAAGTTACGGGAACATGGCAACAGACAGACAGACAGAATGTACGAATTCAGATACTCGTCGAAAATACGTCCAAGTATGCAAGTTTAGATTAAAAAATAGTATTGTTCATAACAAGTCCATAAGAGGTTAAGGATTTTGATTAGGTATTTAAAACCTTAAAAATCAAATAGATGTTTCATTAAAGAAAAGTTTGTCTTTTGGTTCCATCATGCGATAAAACAACAGATATCATGAAGACATTGTTTTCATATTTTGTTACTCATTTCAACCCTAAACTGTGCAGGGAAACCTTAATTCCTTAACCAGATAAATAGGACATACTTTAATAACTGTTTTTGTTTTCTAATTGTCTATATATTGTATAGAAACTTTTCTTTTTCTAAGGAAATGTTTATGAATGTACTATTTCATTGTTTACTTTTTCAGATTTGAATCTAAGTTGTGCACAAGAACGTCAAAGTGTACACATTGTTCCAACCAAATAATACTAGGTCGTAATATAAAATTTTGCAGAGAATGTCACGTTACAGTACATCCTAACTGTGCTACATATCTACCTAAAACTTGTGGAGTACCTCAAGCTTATGTAAAACATTATTCTGAGAGTCTCAGTAAATTAAAAAGTTCAGAAAGCATTAAAGATGAAGATAAAGAACAAGAGAAAAATGAAGATGTGAATGTCGAAGGTTGGGTTAAAATACCAGTGTAAGTTATAAACCCACTTGTAAAATAATGAAATGTTAATTTTCTTAACTTACTTTTTTTGTAGTCGTGGAAATACAGGTTGGGATAGACATTATGCTTGCCTTACATCTTCATTTTTAAAAATCTACACTCAACCACCTAATAATACAAATATCTCACCTGTTGAAACTTTAGAATTGCATCCACCAAACACCCATGGATCTGTTGTTTTTGAACCTGTTTTATCTGAAATAGGAACACCAATAGCCACCAGTGATCTGCCTTTTATCATTAAAGTAGATGTTATTCCTAACACAACATGTTGGCCACCAAAGAGTGTGATTCTAATGACACTGAGTATTCAAGATAAAGAAAAGTGGTTTAAAGGTAATTTCTTAATAAAAAATAAAATGTAAATATTGTATACTTTCTCTTTTTACAGCCCTGCAAGCAATTTTTAATAAAAGTGATCAAAAATATGTGGGCGAATTATTATTAAAATATAAGGATGACATGCAAATTAACTGCATGGTTGATTTAAATAATGATACAAAACTTTTGGGAACTAAAGATGGATTATATTCTTACTACAACAATACTTTACTCCACATTGCAGGTCCTTTAAATATTTACCAAATATCTATTGTAAATACTTTAAATGTAGCCATAATGATAGCCGATTCAAATAAGTACTTAATAACCTGTGATTTGAATCGTTTAAATGACTTAACAAAATGTGCATCTTGTTCCAAACCAACTTTGAATTTTAAAACTGTTAATATAAATAATATGGAAGGTTTTCATCTGTTTGAAATATCAGATTCTAAAAAACATGCTATATTAGCAGCAGCAACTTCGAAACAGTTGATATTAATGAGTTATGACTATGAGTTGTCAGAATTTGTTATCGATCGTATTCTTGATACAGCTAAACCAACTAGTTGCATGCTTTTTACAGAACACAGTTTAATTGTTGGTGCAAATAAATTCTTTGAAATTGACTTAATGAGTCTTCATGCCCACGAATTCTTGGATGAATCTGATGTAAAATTGAGTCAAGTTATGTTGTGTTACAAGATTGGATCGCTGCCTGTAGCCATAATGCAAGTTTCAAATGATCCCATTGAGTACTTGCTTTGCTTCCATGAATTTGCTATTTTTGTTGATGAGATTGGAAGATGTTCAAGAGCTACGGATATTAAATGGTCTCAAATACCTCAAGCCATTCATTACCAAGCTCCATATTTGTATGTCATACAGTTCTCTGCTGTGGAAATTATTAAGATAGCTCCTGATACATGCAATCTCATGAAAAACAGTATGGAATCATTATTAAATGTTGATAATTCCAAAATAGATTTTAAAAATCCACGGTTATTAGGAAAGGGTAAAAAAGGGGTGTACATTGATGTAACTAATGAAATTAGAATTGTCCAAGGTAGACAAATAGATGAGGATTCTATTTCAATAAGTAGTGAATCTACACAACAAAGTGATGAGAAAGAAAGTCTAAATGATAATGACTCAGAGGAGTTTAGTTTTACTAGCTCTATGGTTCAGAGTTTAGATGGTAATTTAAGCAGTGCTGAAAGTATTGATAGTCAAGATAGTCCAGGTGAATTTACTTCTGCGCAAAAGAAAGTAACGTTTGATTCAAAAGTTACAAATCTATAATAAGTTCTATTTATTTTATTTAATATAAATGTGAGAATATTTAAGATAATTAATATGAAGGCAAAATGATGAAACCAAAGATAAGCATAAAGAACATCATTTATGAAGTGAAATATGTAATTCATATGATATATATTGTAGTATTTATATACTTAAGATGTGTGTTTATTTTTAAGACTATATTATATTTCTTGCCTTTTCATGTACTGGTGTTATAAAATAAAATCATTTTTAGTATTGCATAATAAAGTTTAAACTAAAATATTTAAAGGAACTTTTATATTTTTTTATTTTAGGTTTTTCTTAGTGAGATTGTATTTATATGTCTTAATTAGAATGCCTGGCTATAGAGATTTTTTCCTACTGTGTCTTTTTACCTGCTTTGACCATACAAAACAAGCGCATCAATATATACAGGCTGTAAAGGAAATGGCGGAAAAAATTACAGTACGTTATTCTGTGCTCAAAAATAAGAAATTTCCTATGCCAATTTAGCCTTGACTGCCTATTTTTCAAAATATTAGCAATTAAAACTTTTTAAATTTGGCAACATGGTATGTTTAAAGGAGTAAGTACACAGGTTGTGCTTGCAATCTCGTATCCTGTGTAACACTGCAATATTTTCAAAAGGCATTTCTTGCAAGGAATTTACCATTTTATGAAGTGGATTACTAATAGACTAGTACAAAAACAAACTATAAACAGTACATAATTAGTGTCTTTTACGTTTAAACATTAATTTTTTGTTGTATGTATTAAGAATGCGGAATCAACTAAGCAATTTACGACTTCCAATAACTTCTTCAAGATAGTGTTAACAATAAAATGGTATAGCGGTTTTCAGTTTATTTTTTACCATAGAATAACGTACTGAAATTTTTTCTGCCATTTCCTTTACACCTTGTATACAGTGAGGGTTTTTTATTTCTGAACATGCAGATCCCTAGTATGTTCAATTTAAAAAAAAAACATTAATGCATTGCAGAGTATGCAAGCAATGTTTGACAAAAAAAACAAACAAGTTTCAATCAACAAACGTCAAGATTTGATTTTAAAAAATTGCAATTCATATTAAGTAATAAAACACAGCTTAAAGTTGTTAAAACTTGCAAAATGTACTTTAATAAAACATATTGTGAGGTGATATTCATTGTGAACCCTCCCAAATTACTTTCGTGCTACGTGAATCTGAACGACACATTACATTCATTAACTTTAACCTATTTTTAGGTTAAGAACTGTTAACTTGTAAAAAATAACACATTACCAATTTAAAATGACTTATTTTCTCTCCTTTACAATACATTATTTCAAAATCAAAACTGAAAGTGCTTAAATGAAACTTATATGATATGTATTTCTTATTTGACAAACTCATTTGTTTTGTCAAAGGTTGCTTGCATATTCTGCAATGCATTGACATGGTTTTTTTTAAACTGAATATAGGGATTTGCATGTTCAGAGATAAAAAAAATTCACTGTATATAACTTTTTCCACTGATTGCACTTGCTGCTCCAGACACCTTGAGCCAAAGTATTAATTAAGTTTCTTTGATTTCACAGTAGCATCACAGGGCCACACAGCATAGTTTTAAGTTTCTTATTCCAAGCTTGTTTTGTTTTGGCAAGTACTTCAAAAAGTTATGGTGCTTATTTTTCAGTCTTTAAAAATGAAACTCTGGACTTTTATGTCAAGGACAACAAAATTGGTTATAAAAATACAAAGATGTTATTGGGTTAAAACGGTTTAAACCCTGAAGTGAGTTAACTCAATTGGTGCCAAGGGTTTAACACCTCTAGTGGGTGTTTGCACCTGTCAAAAATAGTAATATTTTTAAATGGCTGCCATAATTAATGACACTTATGGCTGGTTGCACCAACCTTTGGTAAATCTACCGATTCATGGAACTTCGTTTTTTAATACAAATTTCAACAACAAAATTAATCTTGGTTCCAAACTAAAAAAATCGGCCGATTTGATTTTTTCAAATACCACGTGCATTCTGGTATTGAAGACCTTTGATTTGATGTGCTACATGCCATATAATCTAATTTAATATTTTAAAGTGGGCATGGCTGGAGCTTAAGGGTAGAATCTTAATCAAAAACTTTGTACATAGTTTAGTCTCCCCCTTCCTTTATAAGAAAATGCCCTTGGATTTATTCCAATATCTTTTTTGGTTTTCAAGATATTTAGGTTGAGAAGTTTTAAAATGATCGCCCTGTATATTGAATTCTGTTATTAAGGTAAGATCTCACAAGTTCTACATTATTTTGATCACAGCCATAATAATTTAATTTATGCATCACGATATCATACTATATGCAGTCGAATGCTTTCTGTGAGTCACAAAATGTTGTTTTTGTGGCTGAAGAAGTAAATAAGCCATTCCCAAAATGTACAATATAATTTCAAATACGTGGTTTATGGCTGTTACTGTAGACATATGCAGTTTGAAACCAAATTGGTTAGCATTAAATAATCTTGTTCTCCTCAACATATAAACAAATTTGTTTTTTTAACACACTCTTGAGAAATTGGCTTAAATCTGTTGGGTTACTTACGAATCAAATAGTATAATAATTATTAAATCTTTTTTTATGGCCGAGGAAAAAATATGTTCTTTCTTAATAGATGCATATGAGGCAACCATACTTTAAGGATTATACTATATCTTTACCTGCGCTTTAAGGACTGTGATAATAATCTGTTAACAGGTTTTGTTTAAGAAAAGTAATTTTGTTTGGTTAACCTAATCTCCTTTCTGTAGTTTATAGCTTTAATTCGTTTTATAACAGGCTAGGATATACTTTGATGTTCTTTATTCATTTTGCAAAAAAAAACTGGGATATCCACTTATCTGCCATAGTTTATCTGTAAACCAACCATATTTAGATATAATTGTTTATTACATATCTTAATATTTAATGGAAATATTTTAAAAATATTTTCGTAAATCTTATTTATAAATAGTGAAAGTATTGAATCAACCTCCACAAGGCAATTAACATTTACAAAAATTTTCTAATTAGTATTTACCACGAATGGTAAAAATTGTGTGATATTCATATAGTATTAAAGTGAATACCTAAAATTCTTGCTCAAAAAAATTGTGTTTAATAAACCTAATACGGCCCTGTTAATCAGCAACTTTCTCGCAAAATAAAATCTCTTAAAATGTTTTTTCTTGTGTTTTTACATGAATGAATTATGCAGTTGGGTATAGGCTTGAAAAGAAATTTAAATTTGCACAACTATTAAAAAAAAAGTTATACATTATCGACTATTGTTGGATGTTTTAAAGAATTATCATATAAATTGTTGTTTATTCTATTTTGTATTGTTATAAAGCAATATTTGACTAAATCTGCAAGAAAGTATAAATCGTTAATGAGAAAGTTTGTATTTAAGTGTCCTAAAAATTCTTCTAATTATTTTCTAATAGCTAGTTCGTCCCTGAACATATTGACGTAATCTAGGGAATTTTGTAGAAGGGGACATGCTGTGCTTACTGCTCGATGTCGTCATCGTCGTTATATCTCTGTAGTCTGCTGGAATTGCTGGAGTTAAATGCGTGATCTGTCGATATTGTATTCGTATAATAGTGTTTATGCTGTTAGGTAAGAACTACTTTTTTTAAATTTATTTTTATTTGATTGTGTTGCTTAGCTTCTGTAATAGGTAGGGTAGGTTTCAAACTTGAATGTCAGGGGGAAATTAATAATGAAATTGATTTCTTCTAGAAAATATTGGCTAATGCCATAAATTAAACCCAAGCGTGGAGGTGTGTTTGTTTGCGTTGGTCATGCTTGGATGACGAATTCGGGGAATTTCATTATGCAAATAAAAACCGAGGAAATTAGTTAATTAGTTTCTAGAAGTATTTAAGTCTTCAAATAGATTGTTTTTTAACATAACCTATCTTTCACGGGTGGGATATTGAACAGATGAATGTGAAAAGGTTAAATAGCTGCGTTTAATAAAACGTTTTTGGGCACATGAATCATTTTCATTGCATTGTTCCGTTATGTACTACGCAGAGAATTATGTGCATTTTTTTTTGTTTTCTCATAACACTATTAAAGTATTGATGTTTTCTATTTTTTTTCAAATATTCACTTTAACTTATTCGAAGAATTTATGTATTCTTACTTTATTTTACAGTTTTGTTTGTATGTTACCAAAACTTGATGTGTGACAATATAATTTTGGCTTTTATCCCAAATTTACTTTGCCAAATTTTATATAAAAATTATTCAAGTATAATTCCAAGTACTTTTTCCGTTTGTTTTAAAGTTTTATTATCTCCAGGTAACCTACATAAGAACTTGGCTTTCATTTGAACACTTAACGAAGCTTAAAAATTAAAATATAATATTTATCAAAATTATCTAAACATGCAAAATTTTCTGCTTAATATTAAAAAAAATGAGTGAAAGAATTCTAAACTTATTTCTATCATTTCTACAAAACGTAAAAATCCTCGAGTGTTTTTCCTGATAAGATAAAGACATCTTGGTAACGTTTACCATACATTCGAAATAAAGCGGTTTTAATTGATTTTAAACTTGCATTGATGTGATAATAAAGTGGAAAAATGTGCAGCCTTCAAGGTGTATTATTTTTTTAAAGCATATAGCAACAATCACAATTTATTGTTTATTGCTGTTAATTTTTATAACCCTTTAAACGATTTTATCACGATTTGGCAAACAATCTAGTGTGAAAATTTTAGTGATAAACCCAGAGTTTTTGTCGCAGTTTTTACGTAGGTATAAGAACTAAGAAGATTAGCTTAAAAGGGTTTTATACCTTTTGTAAGGCTTCTTTGTTTAGCCATTCGTATTTCTGTATATGGTAATATGCTTCATTATTTAAAACTTGCATTATCATTTAAAGATTGTTTTGTATCATTCCATTATTAATTAGTAATTATTACTAATCTATATTTTATCTACTATGATACCATTTACTGTTTCCTTAATGAAGAGATGTGGAAACTTAGTAGCTCAGGTAGATAAAAATAGAATAATCAGATACAGTAATTAATAATAATTATTATAATACTTACTGTTACTGTTCAGTAATTCCAACAACAATCAATCTCACACGAATAGCAATCTATAAAATCAAAAGAACCGTCGCATAAATTAAAAAAACCGTTAGATAACAGACAGAATCAGTCTAAATATCTCGTGCATAAAATCCGTATATTTTTTGCGTTGCTTGACAAATCCCAATTTTTGCAGTAGCAAGTTTTATAGTCCATTTTTTGGCGATTGTTGCGATTCAACAATCATATATGTAGTGTCTCCAAACTTTTAGGCCCATTGGAATTTCAGAAAATAGTAAAAATATAGAATCCATAAAATGACTAAAATCTTAAAGAAACTGCCATTTTTTAGAAAGAAGTGCATTATTAGCATTTTTGTTTATTCAATATTGATCCATAGCTTCCTAGATATTGGTAGAAAACGCAAATGTTAGTTTTTCTAAAGTCGAATAATAAGAGTAGGAAAAAAAGAGAAATGTAAAAAAATGATTTCACAATCATTTTTTGTTTCATAGAAATAGAACGTATTTAGATGTAAATTATTTCAAACGAAACGCCTACTTGATCCTGAACGCACTGTATATGTATGTATTTCGTTAAAAGAAGAATCGAAGAATATTGACTGCTTTTCATGTCGAACTTGATCGATCATTACAATTTTGTTTCTAGATTACGTGTTGTAGTCGAAGACTTCCGAAACATAATGACAGGTTAGTGAGGGATCATTATTGATTTATCTATAATGTGTCTTATAGAAGTATAATGACCCATCACTTTTTATGAACTGATGGAATTTATAGATTTGAAATTTAAATTTACCATGCATGATGTATATTTTTGATTTGATACTATACCTACTTCTGTGATTTTTTAATACTTATCTAAACAACATTATTACCTTTATTAAATTAATGCCTGGACAGCTAAAGCTAATCATGTTTTTTTTTTATTTAGCTTGTTTTTATATAAGGATGCAGTTTTTTGTTCTTTATCATACTATGCAAATGTAGCTGTTTTTGGCTTTTATTTAAATTGCATGGAAAATACATTGACGTATTAAACAGCCGTATTGAGTTTTTTTTGTATTGTTTTATTGTGAGAAAAGGTAAAAAGCATAATGAATTTCCAACATATTTAATAACCAGAAATAATTCCATTGTATCGTTCTGTCTTTGGTCTTGTGACGTCGACAGCTGTACGAGTTCTCTACCCATCTCTTTTATTACTTGTCTTAAGAACGTCTTTTATTTTATTGCCTTTTATTATATCTTTCTAAATTTTTTTATTTACTGGCGCCCAACTTGATTCCCATGTCATATATCCATTCTTGACAGACTTTATATTTGCTGCTAAGATGTTGTTTTAGTTTATATGTAAGCGACTATTCATTTCCATTTGGTGTTGTGGATATAACTTGATTTATACATTCTTGTCTTTGTCGTTGACCCGGACGTAAATTTCTTCAGTCTCAGCGTTAGCTGTTGACGCCTTCGAATCTGACATTTTGTGTTTGTGCAAATCTTTGCTTGAATAAAGTTTGTCTATGGACTAACAATGATTAGGATGGCTACATGGGTAACTCATTTCTCTGCCCATATAGATTTTTTCAATCACATCTTATCCATTGCCATTTCCAGTCAAAGAACTTCATACGTAATTTAATTAATTTAAGAATGTTGTGTTACGTTCATTGTTAAAAAAGATTTGACCTTACTATATTGCCTAAACTTGCCTTCTACCAGAGAAACTTTGTAAGTGGTTTTATTCGATCTGGTTGAATTCTTCAAAAACGTAAAACTTTTTGCAAAATTGTCTTCTTTATCTGGCTGAATCTGTCGGATACTAATCCAGGAAAAAGGGAATTTGCTACAATTTTTATTTCTCATGCCCAAAATGGCTAACGATTAGTTCTAAAAAGAGAAATTTTTGAAGAATTGAATTCTAACAAATCAGTCTTGCATCCGGAATCTTCATCATCAAAAGTTAATTCAGGGGAGATTCCATTGCCTAAAATACTGCGATGAAAGTTTCTAATTTGGATGACTCTCCTGTGGCCTTGCATATGGCTCGTTGCTTCGTAATCGTATCTTTTTTATGTGACGTGTTTTGCCTAGTAGATGTGAGCAGCAAATCGAAAATGCTAAAATTTTTGTAATATCGTCTTGGAAACTAAAGAAATCAAAAAGCTATAAATAGACAAAAATTGCAGATAACTTTCTGTAGGACCCGAAAACATCTACATGACTGTCAGTTTATTTTTGAGCTACTTCTGAAGGTGATATTTCATTGTCTATTTTGGTCTTCAGTTCTCTTTTCCCTCTATCTTATCTCGACTTGCCTCTTCTTTTTCTTCATTTTCAAAATTTCCATGTTCTTTTGGGTTGTTGTAAATTGTTCTTACTACTTCAGTTGTTGATTTTGGTTTATTCTTGTAATAGGAACACAGTCATACAATAAAAATGTCTTATTTACCCGTTCATTCGAATATCAGTATTCCGCCGTGTCTTTATGACCCATCAAAACTTGTTCATTTTCAACTACTTGCACTCAATGTCAGAAGGATCTCTCTGATCATTGCCTGATCCTCTATTGTTGGCCAAAAATCATAATTGCAATTTAAAGCTTATTACTTGTGTTGTGGTAGAAAAACATGGTGCTGATAGTGAGTCGTTCTTTTTTGGCACGACGCACCGCAAGCATAATCAAGCAGTTATAGCAATAAAAAATTGTGACTCGTTATACCAAGAGCATATGAAAATAGCTTTAAATTTCATATTATGTTCCCAGCAACTTGAAGATGTTTTAAGTTCTAAAATTTTGTTTCGGCAAAGTTAGAATTTGAAAAGATATAAAGATCGCCAGCAAAATATTAAAATGCCCCGCAAGAACAAACAGCCAAAACCGAGGTCAAAACTTTTCAATGTAGATTTTTTCATAACTTCGTTGTTTACAAAGCTAGACAAAACTCTAAAAAAACATTGTTTTGGGAATTTATGTTATTTTACAGTGGTGCATGTATGCGTCACGCACATGTCACTTTTTTAATTTTAAATACGATACTATTGATATTTTTACATGTTTGAATTCCCCCTGGAATTTGCTTTTCATTGACTTGGGCATTTGTTTTTTGCACGTGTCACAATGATAAATGACTATCAGAGTATTATACCAAGAAAATATCATTCAACGTCTCCATGACGTAGCTTAATTTATTTAAATCTTGTTTTTTTATATGCATATATGGTTTTGAAATAATTTTGATTGTGAGCTTATGGAAATATCTGATATTTCCTTCGATGACATTCTACACTCTGGATACGAGAAAATAAAATTAGTTGATGAAAATCTAATGCCAAAAATAATGCTTTCTGAATTTTTGTCCTAGCTTTGTAAATAACAGAGTTATGAAAAAATTTGGCTGAAGTGGAACACCCTGTATACCAATGGAAATATTTTTGAAATCAACAACCAGCGAATTTGAATTGGCACCAATAGTGTTTTGCAGTTTATGAAGACTTGCAGTATTTGTAATTTAAGTTACGTCTAGTAGCAGTCGCGGTTGCTAATTTCACTGTTATGGGAAGGCAACATACAGAAATAATTTATAAAATGTGCAATCAAGAAATTTATAAAAATTTATAACTAGAAGACTTTACTTAACATACTAAGATATTTTAAACAATTTTGTCTTGGCAAGTTTATATGGTCTTCAATGTGGAAATCTCTTTCCCCAGAATTTTGAAAAAGAATATTAAATGCCACTATAATTTGAATTAGTTTCTAAATATGGCATAGAAGAACAAATAAACGTTTGAGTGACGTGTCATGTGCTTAAGTTTGTTTATTTATATCATACTACCTGGTCAAGAGAAACAGACGTTATGTAAATACGAATTTTTCAGATGGCATTGCCCCAGACTAATCCTAACAGTAGGTAGTACATAACTTCATAAGCCTTGTAATAGTGAAATGACACGCTATTGACCTTAAGGATAGCGTTTTCAAGTAAAAATCTAATTAAAGATAATAATTTAAACAATCGCTGTTTATCGCTTATAAAACACCTGAGATTATTTTATCCTTTTATATGGAATTAAGATAGTAATAGAATGAACTAGAATGGATATATCGCGCGTTTGTAGGAACTGACAGTAATTTCGGTAAGCTTACATCATTCAAAGATGTGGAGCACCAAACTCTACTATAAACAAGTACGTGATTGTTACTAGATAATAAATTAGGTTTTTATTATAATATTTATTTACATTTAATGAAGAAGATAAACCAATTAAACGTGATTAGTAACATAATCTTTGAAAACGCACTTGAAAATATCATGGCAACAACAACCGTTTATCATCCAAACTCGTGCCAGAATAAAAAGGTAAAGAGCAAAACTGTTTGTGTAATTGACGGTTTAGCAATAATGCACTTTCAAAATAGAACTTTCTCGCCTCAAAAATCTTTAGAAAAGCAGCATGACGAAATATCTTATTACACAAAAAGAAAATATTATTGTTATTATTATTATACAGCTGGAGGCTGCAACAAACACTATTTTTTGTTTTGCTTGAAGTGATGCAATTTACTGGAAATTTTATATTTATCATTAATTTTCCAGAGAAAGTTTGATGAATGATGATATTTAACCCTTTTTTTCAACTAGTCAAGGTCTATGTTAGTTGTTGATCTTGTTTTGTTTAATTAATTTTTAAAATCTTATTCAACTATTCTTTTTATTACGTATAACTGTCACGTGTTTTATTTATTTACAGCCGCTTCTAGAAGTCCTACATATACAAACGGGACCTCAGTGTAATTTAGTATAAATAAAGACAGCAAGTTGAGCTCTTATCTAATCAAGAAGAGGAACATTAATCCATCGGGCTTGCTTTTTGCATTTTTTGAGAGATCCGAAATAAACACCTAGTGCTTCTATTAAGTGAAAAGGAGAAATACCAATAGAAAAAAGTATCATTATTCGTTACGGTAGTGCTAATGGACTTGTATCTACGTAATATGTTTTCAAAGAATTTCATAAGGTTTATGTTATTTACGCATTCGGTTATAGTAATTATTTAATATTGAAACAGTTTTATAAAACATTTTTACTTGTTATTTATTTATATATAATTTAATAATGGCCGCCGAAGGAGATAGTAGGTCTTTAAGTTCCGGAATTTCAATACCTCAGTGGATGAAGAGCAGAATTACTGATACAAGGTGAGTTGTTTTTAACTTTCTATTCTATGTTTAAAAGTTCAAATCGACAAGAATGTTTTAATAATAGAGATGTAAACATACCGGTGTTTCACGCATGTATATTTGAAATTATACCCGTTTTAATTTTATTGCAATTATTTACGTCACTAATCAAAATTT
>VTPC01090971.1:55178-97398 GCA_011009095.1 Ignelater luminosus
AACCAAGTTCTAATTCGGAAACAGTATCCGCTTCGACAAAAAACAGAATAAAAAAAAGACGGTTGGTGGTGTCCAGATGGCTTAAAAGCCATTCTCCTGTCACTATTCAACAACCAGAGTTTCTCTTGATACGACAACCTATTCTTTCTGGGATATAGAATATCTGGTAAAAAAAAAACAAAAGATGTTCAAACGACTGCAGCAAAAGAAACTAGCCATTTTCAAGCTTCGTGCCTATAGGGACTTCATAGACTTTTGATCAGTTAGTCACGAATTATAATAACATACTACATATTTCAGCCAATTTTAGCGACGAGGACTAAAATCTATAAGAATTGTGCGGAGCTCTTTTTGAACTTAACTAACATATAAGTTGGTTCTTTTGAGATTTTGAAAATTGCAAAATGCGAGTAAAACCTTGAGATAATTGAAGTTAATCTCCTTATTTCAGTGGAAATTGCATTATTACAATTAGTAGTAAACAAGGAATCGAAAAATATGAAAGATTTAAGAAATTCTATTTTGCCCGTTACATTATTTTGGAACGTCCTGATAATCCACAAAAACTACTTTTGCACACATAAATTATATCAATAAGATTTTTTGATATTTCTAAAATCAATTGCTACATGGCCCAAAGTTGGGAAAACTAACCGGAATAAAATTAAGCAAAACGCCATTAAAGTTTAAAAACTCGTATATAAAATTTGATTTCTACGAGTCGCCCAAAATTCACCGTAATCATACACATCAAAATCTTTTCAAACACGTATTTTAGTCGTTGTTATCCTTTCTGTATCCACATCACCTCTATCAGTTCTAGCTGACATTTGCATCAAATTACCACACATCGTGCATACGTGCATCTATTGTTTTTAAAGATACTAATCGTAATGCAATCAATGCTTCAGTGCGTGCCCTAGAAAAGGAAAGTACACTTTTACCTCATACTTCAGCTAAGGAATGTCAATAAATTCAGTTCAAAATGGAATAGCAAACAGAAAAACTGGAAGTAGTTACTAAAATCAAGAGGAATGAAAGAACAAATTTACATGGCCTAGTTAACTTACGACATTGCTAAAAGTTAGGGTGCCAAGCTATTTCCAAATTTGAAAAGGGCCAAGGAATTTTACACTGAACTTGGTGTTACGGTAAATACGTTCGTAAGGAGATTGATGATTAATTCTACACGAAGCAATTTCCTCGATTTCAATAATAGAATGTCTGAATTTATCAGCAGAGTATCCATTCCATTAAAATAGCATTACGATTGCCAAAATCAAATTTAAAAAAGCGGAACGTTTCAATTAGATCAAATAAAATGTGTCAGGGTTTTCCTTTTGGTTCAAGTAGGCATTTTCATTGTTAATGGTATCGGATAAAACAAGAACCATTAACCAATAAAGAACACCCCACATAAATGTCATATTCAAACTACGTTTTGTTGCAGGGAGTGTCTATTAATAAACAGTTGCATTGTTTGTGATTCCTTCTTTCTTTTTATAACTGCGTGAAACTGTAATGTCATGCTTGGATTTTCTCGATTTCAGCGGTTATTCTAGTATAATTTGTATTATCTTGTTATAGTAGAAGAATCTTATTACAATTCAGATGTTGGCTTCTATTGTCTTCCGCATAATTACTGTTTGCGGAGGCGGCTCAAAACAATTTCTATAAGGATCTTCTATTTCAACTTTCTTTTTTTACATTTATTGTTTTTAGTAGGAGTAGCATAATGAATATAAACATTACTTTAATTAGCCTTAATAGGCTAGAAGTTTAAAATAGCATCAAGCGTCAAGTTATTTGTAAGTGAAAGTTATGGTTTATGGAAAGAGTGCATGCCTTCTTTAAAAGTCCATAGTGCCTTTATTAGAGTTATTTCTTATATTGAAGTTGCAAAGAAGTATGTCCTTTCTTCAAAATTTCTTGCTTCTTTAAATCGACAAGAAACTCGTTGAAAAGAAGGAAAATTGGAAAATTTTGAACGTAGCATTTGTACGAAACAATTTTTATTTTTTTTATCATCGTCTTGTATACGTAATAATTTGTTCCCCCTTTCCCATCACCTGTTAGCATAATTTATTAAAAATGCTATTGAACGTTCTGAAATCACATTCACGTGAGAATTTGCAGCTATTTTTATTTTGGGTATGCTGACAAAAAGCTCATTCCGTCCTATAACAAGAGCAGTGCCAAAACACTTTCAAACGCGTTCCGATTGTTTCGTCTGTATACTTAATAAGATTCTTTTCTCTCTGTTTACTTATTCGTGATAATAAGTAATAATTTTTATGGCGTGTTATTAAAGTGTAAATTATAATACATATTGGAGATTTTACCGTTGGTACACAAAAACCTTTGCAATCTTTGATTGTGCATCCACAGGTATAACAACAGTTTTTGGGGGCTCTTGGGAGTTAAGAGAGGTACTATAGTGAACTGTCCATGGATTTGGAATTAAGGTATGATCTTTAATTGATCAAATAATGTATTTCTAATTATTTATGGATATTTATCAAAAATTTAACAAATAAGAAATCACACTTATTAAACCTTTGTTTTCCTAATAATTGTTTAATTAGGAATGACGAAATTATCATTTTTAATTTAAATTTAATTTTAAAAAAATATTTATAACCCAGAATTCAATAACAATCTGAAGATTTAATTGGATACTGGGAGGAGGAGGAGCGCGATGACAAGCTTTCGGTTATTAGTTCGATGGTGAAAATAAATGCGTCACGCTATACGTTTTTCTTTTATTTTTCAAATCTAAAAAGTTTGTTTAGATGCTTCAGGTTTTATATTATTTTAACGAGGTCTTTACGTAAATGTTTGTCGTAAATGCGGAATATTTATTTTTTAATGTATTGAAATGTAAATAAGGATGATACTTCAGTGATCATAAATCTTTTAGTTGGCTTTTCGCGTAAAATCGCACGGTCTCATTTGGTGTACAACGTAGTAGGTACCTACTACAAGAATAGTTTGGAACGTAAAACAAGAGATATAAGATATAAATCAGCAACGTTTCTTTCCAGTCGTTTTCTGTGTTACGTTATGTATTTGATAACTGGAAAGGTTATCGTTAGTTATCACATCCACATCATATAACTTTTGAGTACGTGAGTAAAACATTTTGCAAATTCCACCAAAGTATAATACATACAAAAATCTTATCTGATCCGTTTTATTTTAATATTTTAGTTTTGACTGGAATTTCAGATGGTATCAGAATTGATTTTAATTTTTTTAGTTATTATTCATTTTTAATCATTCGAGTTTATCATCATGACAGTTGTACTAACCATGTTATGTAACCATATGTTCATTGCTGACCCTAAAAATGTTAAATTCTCTTATCTGATAACATGAAAAAAATTTTCTTAATATTGTTTGCGAAAACTGCATTCTTTTATATCATTGTCAGTTAACTCGAAATTCCAGAAATAACAGGGTAAATATGTTGTTTCAATATTATTCGTGGAAATTTCAGATGATCATATCTAACATTAAACAAATTATTAACAAGACTTTTATATTAATGTTACTAGATAATATGTAAAAGTACATTACAAAAATTAGCCCCGAGAAGATATTTTTGGGCCAGTATTTAATTACTGATTTTTCCTATATTAAACAAAGTACCAAAGGTTTTTCCCAGAGATATACCAATGAAGAACTTGTTGGAGAGGTTTTCTAAGAAAAGCTTATAACCAAGGCTATGGCGTACCGGATTCTACATTCATGATAACACTTGGAAGTGTTTTCCATTTACTTCGGATAGATTGAGAAAGATTACTTCGAAGAAGAAAAATAAATATCTACAGTGACTGTTGCATATTTTCTAAATACCCCCCTCCAGCAGCAAACACACCTTTTCTGTGTCGCATAGAAACTTGAAAAGCATCTAGCAAAACGAATTTTGGAATTAAAAATCTTCGCCACTTTCTTTTTTCCATTTTGATGGAACCTCCTTTATACTGTAACAATAGTACCTTTGTCAACACGAGACAAAACTCAACATAACGTAATTTAATTAGTAACCTGAACTAACCAAAGTCCTCACCTTAGTTTGCTTTATTCCAACTCATCTCCCTAACCTAACATAATCATCATAAATAATTAACTGCGGATGGTTTGTTATCACAAATACACTATTGTGTGATTACAGCTCATGGCCGTTAATTCTAAAATAATAACCGATATTAGAGCAAGAGCAAGAGGTTCCTACTTCCCTTGCGCAACGGATTATTATAAAGTTTTTAACGAGAGAAGAAGTGAGACCTTCAAAAATCTTAACTCGTTTATGTTTACAATTCAGGGATGAAACGTTCTCCAAAACCCGCGTCTACGAGTGGCACAAAATCAGTCATGATCTGCGTCCTCGAACTTCCATCACACAAGAAAGCATTCGTGCAGGACGGGACCTTTTGGAGGAAGACCGGCGGGCGCCTCACCGTTGACAAAATTGCTTCTTCATTGGCTTCTCAAAGATATGGGCGCGATGTGTTCCCCGACTTCTTTCTTCTGATCAGAAAAACGCCCGTTTGAAGATTTGTCAGAGGCTTTTGGTCCGTTATGGTAACGAAAGAGAAGGCTTTTTCAGTCGTACCTGTGATCAGATATGGGTTCATTACTATACGCCTGAATCCAAACAAGCGAGCAAAAAGTGATGATTATGACATGGGGCTACACCAATAAATGCCAAAACACGATTGTCAGCATGGAAAGTTTTTGCCTCCGTGTTCTGAGATTCCAAACGCATTCTTTTGGTTGACTTCCTCCACGATCGCCGAACAGTGAACTCTGATTATTACTGTTAGCTGCTGGACAAAACAAAAGACGGCGTTCTCCAATCATAAGCGCTATCCTGCTTCACGACAATGTAAGATCTCACAAGGCGCGCAAAACTCAGACCAAATTGTAGGAAATTCACTGGAAACAGCTAGAACATTCACCATACAGCCCAAACTTGTCACCGTATGACTACCACCTGTTTGGACGGTTGAAGGAAGCTCTAGAATCTCAAAAGGTTCAATAACGATGAAGAGGTCGAACTCTGTGCGCAATTGGTTAGACACTCAATCTCTAGCTTTTTATAATGACGGAATCAGTAAACTTCCAAAACGTTGGGAAAAATGTGTTTCCGTACAAAGAAACTATGTAAAAAAGTAAAAGAAAATGTTTCAAAATTCTATCATTTTTAGAAAAATTATTAAAAACAAATTCCCGTTTATATTTGATTGACCCACGTACGTCTAAAAGTCTAAAGATCATTAATAAATGGACATGAAACCATTGGCACTGTGTGGGTTCCATTTTTCTCTTGGTTTCTGATTGACTGAATGTCACTGCTTATCAATGCCCACAATAAATCGATAAAACCCGACTAAATCTGATTACCATGCTATACCACACCAGGAAAAAATAGTAAATATAGAGAGAGATTTCTTTCTGGAACCTGAAACTAATTCTTGTTATCTGAGCAATTGAGTACAATGCTTAAAGAGTTGACCTTGACAGTACCTACAAAAACCAGATGCTTTTATTTGAAATTGAGGTTGATGAAGTATTTCAGATAATAAACTAAACTCCAAAAAGTTACACTTATAGCATCTATCGAAGGTCTTGAAAGAGAATGCTCAGGAATTTTCTTTCTTAATGTGGTATAGGATTTGGTTTCACACAGTTACTTAAGTGGAAATCAATTCAATTTAAAGAAGAATGCAAACAGCTACTCTCAAAACATTTTTTACATGTTCAGGCTAGAAACCAAAGGGAAACAATCCCCACGAAGGAAAGCAACTCTAAACAGTAATTATCTATATATACAATCATTCTATATGTATCTATCATTGACAACACAAGGTTGTTCTTTGTATGTGTACATCAATTGCCTAGAGACGAGGCACTGGCACTGGCGATTCATCAACTGTCTTTTGCAAGTTGGAAGCCTCAAGTCTCAAATTGGGAAGGAAGTAAATTAAATACTTGCAGTTATACCTGTGCTGGAACTACAGGTTCATACAGTAACTGGTGGTACTTTTTAAGGTTTCAAATGAGGATTATCTTAATAAGTCAAATTGTTTTCTACCATTCTGACGTTTATAAAAACGAATTGTATAGATGCTCTAGTTACTTAGTTTGTTTAACATATGGTATAAAGAAATCTGATCTCAATGGGACTTCTATTAAGGTGGAACTCGAAACTGAAGGTCTCAATAGTTTCATGGTGGTACGCAAGTCATTGATAATGCTTGGTCGTACATTATTTGGAAAAAGAATTTAAAACAGCTTGGTTTGCGCAGCTAGATGAATTGTTTGGGAGCCAATAGGATTTGTGCGTGAATTTATATTGGCCTTCCAAGTTCCCAGTTCATTATGTCAATCAATATCAATGCCTGCTTTCGCCATTTCCTTCTCTTTTCTTGTCCAGAATTTGAATGGTATAGCTTTTCTTGGTTTTTCTAGTTTTGCGTACTTCTTCTATCTGAAGAATTTAAGAAAAGTAGGAATACAATTTTGCCCTTGCAGTATTACAGTATCAAACGTCTTGCCTGTTTATCTCATGAGGTCATTGTATTTTTTTGGCTTAAATATTTCCACAACCAAGCAATAATATACTCAAAGAAATTATTGATACTTTATTGTCTGCATTACTGTGGCCTGTGGCACTTCACAATGTCATAAGATATAGGTAAGTCTTTCCATTATTTTAATTCTAATATTTTTCTTGTTAGATATAAAGAAACCCAAACTATTTCATCAGTATCAAAGATTATTTTATTTATGAATAGTGCTACACAATTGGTATATAACTTTCTTTTCTCGCTTAGTGGATTACCTGATTGTTTTCATTTAATCTCATAATCTTATGCTAACGGTGAAGCTCTACTGTGATATACATTTGGACAGCACTAATAAGAACATTGTAATTATTTTCAATTACTAAAAGTAAAACTCATTGGCAGTTGCATTAAGGACGTATTAAAAACAAAGCAAATACAACATGTGATGTAATAAATAAAACACTATGACCAATACGTAACAAACATGTGAGCAAGTGGGCTGCCAAAAGTTTACCATACATTATTGAATAACATTGAGAGATACCTTGTTTTTTATTATCAAGCATCTTAATAAAATGAAAGTTGGCTGTATCTGTATGTACATAGAACATAAGTGAATGAGAAGGAAAGGTCAACTAATTTTTGAGAAGTATTTGTGTTTCAAATTATAAAGTTAAGCAATGTTTCACACTTTTAAATTGCATTTTTCTTTGAATGTTAGGGGTAGGTAATTCTGCTTCCTTGGATATCCCAGAAAGAAGATTCTGAATTTCACTTGGTCTCAAATAGCACTTTTTAGAATAAGATTGGAATATTAAAATTCCATTACAGTAAATTAGTACATCATATTTTATTATAGTACATTTTTTTAATCAAATCCGGTATCATACAATTAAAACATCAAAAATTCACTTTAAGTTTCAAGATAATGCTATCGAGGATTAATGTCAAAAAAATACAATATTATCACTTGAGAATATTTCACAAGTTTATACAAACTCTCAGAGAGAAAAAATACAGTATAATAAAATTCTTTTAGTAAACACACCAGTTTTCTAAAAATATTGTGTTTACGCAATTTTACGCGATGCCCTGCCCCCAGTTAGCAAGTCTTAATAAACTTATCAATATCAGTTAGTTGGTTGTTGTTTATAATAATTATAAAACTAATAAATGATGAGTGATGACATCTAACATCTTTATTTAAATAATTTTTATTTGGTTTAACTAGGTACCAGGCGCTGAAAGCACTAATTTATACAAATTAATACCTTCGATTAGAGAAACAGTGCTACATATTGATTTATTTACTTAATAATTGGCAATATTATGTGTGGTTTCTTTGTGTATCTAAGTGATTTCAATATGGTCATAATAAAAAAATAAAATTTCACAAAATTAATATTTCTTACAAGTTCATGATGCAATCAAGAGTCAATTTAATAGTATTGAACTTGTTTGTTTTTTAAAAGACAAAGAAATAATTATTCTTAAAAAGGAAACAAAACACAAGGTGACCGACATTTTAATGACAGTGGATCTCATGAATTCCGATTTGTCTGTCATGCCATTTCCCAATTGTTTTAATTAATTATGAATGTCAAGTTTAGGTCGATTTTTATTTGGCCCAAATACAAGGTAATTTCAAAGTATGAGAAATGCAGGCTTGGTACTTGTTTATATCTTTTTGTTTATATTTTCTTAACAAATATTGAAATCAATACGTAATGATAGTCCTTCAAATTGCATCCAAACAAGATGTTTTGAAATATTTGTTGCATAATTTAAAATAAAACATTTTTTAAGGAAGTTTTGAAAACAATCAGTGGTATTGCTTTGCACCTTTTCCATCTATTTTGGTTTTATTTATTGTTTGTTTGAATTCTCTGCCATATTTATTTTATCTGTGTTTTTGGAAGGATTTATTATATAAAAGACAAAAATTAAAAAACAAAACTATGTACCATAGGAAAAAAACATTTAATATTATGAAATCATTGAACTTTAGCTTTCCACAGAATGCTGTTTGAAAACCACTGCTTCATATAATCAGTTACTTGTGTATAGTGTGCAGAAATTAAATAACTTTCCATTAGAACATTGTACGTTAAATCATCCAATACATATTTGATAAAGTAGTATCAGCTCGTAATACCAAACCTGTGAATGTTAGAAATGTACACCTGGTAAGTTTTATATATTAGTAATGATTCCCCAGTTATAAGAATGTTTTATGGTTTAATGGTTTAAAAAGGGAAAAACAGTAGGTAATTGTTAAAATTAGAATGGAAAATCCTAATATACCAAATTGTAACTGCTACCACACTTTACAATTTAAGAACTGTTAATTTTCTGTTAAATATTAGTTAATTAGCTACTTAAATACATAGCACTACAGCAAAAACCTTGTAGGATCAAATTTTGTTTTGTTTTTATCAGTGTGACCTCTTTCTTTTTCTGCTTAATGTACTATCAGTTTTGTTATTGCTTCCATTATTGTTCTGTTTTGTATTTGTTATTTGTTGGATTTTGTAAAGATAAAATTATTTGCTTCCTATCATCATCAAATGCAATTTACAAGACACAGGAATATTCAGAAAACGGAAAATGTTGATGTGCTACTTTACTCGGTTTTACTTTTCGTCTTTCTATTTAAGTCTATATTTTAATGCATGTTCCAATTTTCTCAAAAAGTTTTGTTGACATGGCAGTGATATAATTTTTGGAATATTTATATTTGCCAAATCAAAAACATAAAACAATTATATCATTGCTTTAGTATTCCTGGAGTTATTTGTGTAATGGCTTGGCTAATCACCAATTAATATTTCAACTGAAGTCAATTACAAGTTAGTAATGGTTCTGCCTAAGTGCAAATATTTATTGTTTGTTGGTTTACATTAGAATAATCCTTGAGATCTATATTAAGATGATTGTGGTAATTAGGATTTGCAATTAATGTAATGGAACTTTCCTCGCCAATAACAATAATCAATTGGAATTTTGGATTAATGAATTGCTATTACTATCACGTCCTCCTTGTCTTATCATGGTTGTAACTCTTCTTATATAGAATTATAACCAAGGTGCTGTAGCTAACAATTACTTTTACCAAAATCATAAAAGAGAAATAGTTATTTTGATTATTTATTTCAGATCAGTTGTTACAATCTTCATTCAAGAATTTACACTCGAGTCTTTTCAAAGTAATGGATACCCTGTATAATAGTTGACCATTTTGAAAGATTCTTTTTATTGAAATGTAATTGCTAATTTTTTGTCGTGATTCTTTCTCTTACTGCCTTGAACACTCGATGACAAAACAACAGGAATAATAATCATTCGAGTCACTACCGTAAAGTCATCAAGGTGTAATTGTGCTAGATACCTTAACTGTAAGCAACAGTTATTGTTTCTTAGAATTACCTCTGATAATAAAAGAATATGATATTCCATTCAAAGTTATTTCTATATTTTAAAAATATTAACACACAATTTGTACCTTAATTCTCGTTTTATCTTTATTGATTTTCACTTGTTATCTCTTATATAAATATGTGAACGAGTAATGAATTATAAATTTAAATAATTGTTTAATGTTGATTTTTAGACTTTGTTTACTTTGAGTATTTGAATTCTAATTGTCAATATTACGTCTTAAACAATTATCACTATATTGCTAATTAACTTTAAACAAAAATAGAGCATTAAATTTTGCTATATTTAAATTGTTTACTTTTAAGTGTAAGATTGGGTTCATATAAGTTCATTATTTCTGTTTATGTAATACAATTGGAAGTGATTATTAATTGACTTTGTGGTGTACCTATTGTGTAAGGACTGTAATAAATTATCAAATAAAATAACTTTCCAGTCATTCAATCATATTTTATTATTAAAAGTTCTGGTAATGTTTAATAATGTTTGCATTATTAATTCTATTGTCGATTGATTTTTGATTGTGAATGTGAGTAGTCATTGAAGTGTTTGAATTTGCTTTGTAAGTACGCAGTCATATCACCAAACAATTACTTATTTTAATTTTATTTATTTTATTTCTTGCTTTGTTTACAGTATCTCTACATGTACTAATTAATGCATAATGAAGAATGAAACATTCAACAACAATTTACAAATTAATAATGCAATAAAAATCACATAAAGATATAATCAACTTTGCAAAAGAAGTTCACTCATGCAGGCTATACATACTATAATGATAAGAGAATTTAAAAAAAAACTATTGTTCATCTTCCTGTTACATTATACTCGCACGTGATTCATCATCAACAGCTTTTTCCAGTTTTATCAATTATTGTCGTTGAATATTTAATGTCATTTATACTGCAAAGTGTCTGCATAACATTGCTATAAATCTTTCTTTTTTGCTGGAGTGTGACATAATAGTGTTTTAATTTTTAAGATTAAATTAGAAAAATAATTTCATTTCTAATAACTAAATTACTCAAGTAAGTAGTGATTTCTAAAATATATCTTTATGTCCCAGACGTAATTATTGTTAATTTACGTTATAAATGTAAACAAAGATTCATACTGTAATGATATAATAACTTCAATGTAATGATTTCCACAACATTTAATTATAGTCTTTTTATGGGCCGAAATTGAATTTTATTTATCAAAATTTTAAATTAATGTCAAAAAATGTTTGTTAATTATAGGTTAATGGTTATGACATTAACTTGTGTCAATGAGATTTGTCAGCTTCTATTATGAATGTCAAGATATGTTTGTCAAAAAAATTTATAAATTGATAATGATCAACTCATTCAAAGAACTTTTACATTTTTTTTTTTTATCTAACTATACTAACTACACAGTTTTATTATTTTAACTTTCTTCCTTTTTTAGTAGTTAAGATTTTACTTTATTTTTTATTTTATTTCTAATTATACCACCTATAAACTTTAGTAGGTCCTCTTCCTCTTCTTGGGTATCCTTTGTTCACCTTTATAGCACCCGGTCTCGTCTTCTCACAATTTTGCACTTTGTATCTCATCCAATAATTGTTCACCACAGTGAAACTGGGAACGCACACCAAGTCACTCTACTCATTTGCTTCCTTCCTCATTTTTCCATTTACTGTACTGATTCTTCATTTCCATTTGGTCTCTCTTTGTCGATATTTTTTTTTTAGTCAATTAATGATAAAAGTCCATTTATTTGGTGTACCTTATTTTATTTTATTTTTGATGTACTTTTCTTGTGATAACATGTCACATTGCACATAAACCGCAATAAACATAACAGAAACCATAAAAATAACAAATCTTAAGAACCATTCACATAAAAATCTTAATAACCATGCACATAAACATCTTAACAACCATATAAATAACGAATATTAATAACCATTTACAAAAATAATCTTAATGGTCCATATACATTTCTTTTTTATTATTACTTCTTTTCATTTTTTAAAAGAAAAGACTTATTTCACAATTCTCTATTTTTCATTTTTTTTTATCTATCAACAACCATCCCTAGATACCCCTTTTTTTCCATTTTTTCTTTTACACAAACTTCCCTTTTTTCCTTTCCTTTTTTTATTATCTAGCCGCCCACTCTATACAACCTACTTTTCGTTATCTATTCCTAATCACAAAACCTACTGTACATGCACTTAATTATATTATATTCTTTGAATGATTAACCCTTTTTTTTTAAACCATATAGTTTTGAATATCATTACAATACATTGCTTGTCATGATGCAAGACAAAAAATAATATTGTAAGTAGTTACATCGAACTTGATTGAAAAACTACATTCAAATCTAGTAGTATTTTAACACAAAATAAATCTTTATACTGCAAACTTTGGCATGAAAGCCTTGTGCAAACTTAAGTCCCATGCTCTACTCAATACTTTAAGAAATTTTTCTTATATGACCCAGGAGGGTTATTCTTTTTATCAATACCATTGTTGGGACAATAAACTTGTCATCAAGGGGATGATGAACTTTCCTAAACTTGATGGATTTAAACGGTGACCATTTTGACCATCTTCCCGAAGAGATATGAAAAATGAAGACACCGCGTGTCTTTAGTTTTTGACATAGAATCCAAATCTGAAGTCAAAATTCCAAAATTTAAAAAATTGCGGACGGACAGACAGACAGATTGGAGTTTGTTGAAAATCATTTGATAGGTTACTGCAAAAGCTAGCTCTGTGCATGTAACTACATTTTGAAATATCTTTATATGGAAGATTTCTCAATTTATAAAAGCTGAAGTATTATAGTATCTGTCAAAATGTCTTTATTAATGCATACGGTAGAGAAGCATTTCTCACTCTTTTTGTCTAGGCAATCCTGTTTTAAACCAATGTGCAGGCTAAAGTCTTTCGGATCAAGTTTACCTATTTCTTCTGAAATAAATATAATGCAGAACCTAAAAGCCTTTTATAACTCAAAACGATCTCTGTCTAAAAGCTTCAATAATCTGAAATTACCACACTGGCATGAAAAGCCAAACCAACCCAAAGGTGCAATATAGGGAATGAGCACAAATGAATGTAGCACTAACTTTTAGCAAGTATGCACGGATGAGCAATTTTAGATTTCGTTACCTATCATACTATGCAGCATTCACAATGTTTCTGGGTCATATATGGCTGTGGAAGAATGACAGTTTGAGTATTGTAGACTGGGCTGTTTATTTATTAACTCAGCCTGTAAAATCTTATTGATGTTTAATGTGCTTTAAGATTATGATTTTATGACAGTTTAATCTCACGCTGTTCTTTTTTTTGTAACTGTAAATATAAGGAAAACTTGATTTCTTTTTAACAAAACAAAACTAATCAGTACTAAACGTTTATGCAAAATTTTTGATCGTGCAACAGCACCAAATGCAGCCGCAGGTATGACAATTTTCAAAAAAAAAGAAAACACTTCCAACCTAACAAAATGGCCTATTACAACCCATAAACATTGTGAATGGTGTATACTAGTAATTTTCTAGTTGTTGCGTAGTGGATGCTTATTTGAGATTGTTTTTTATAAATTATGGCCTACTTTAGACTTTTTGTATTTTTTCATTACGCATCAAACTATCTTTCTATGGTTACATTAAATAAACTTCAGTTTTCAAATTTGACAAAGAAAAATATTTTATGATCTAAAAGTAATATTTATTATTGGTACTTCTTGTCAATTTTAAGCTTGTGTAAAGTATATTAATGTTAAAATAATACATATCTCAAGTTTGTAATTTATTTCTCTTTTCTTTTCAGACTTGATTTTGATGAAAGTACATTTTCACCACCAGAAAACGACGACAGTTTCCTTTATATTCGCTACCCTCCAGTAGTAACAAAAAAACTGAAATCGCCTGTTGTTGCTAGAAAAAATACCACTGCAGCTAGCAATTCAAACATTGGGAAATTTGAAGTAGATCTTGTAAATCACACGGCGCCTTGTAAGCAGTACATTTTAAAACCTGGCTGTAAGGCTTTTTTGTGTTTGTTTTCTATACATGAATGTATTTTGTACCTTGATTTTGCTTTTATGTTTTATTCTCGTTTTTTAATAATACCTAATTGTATTAATTTGTTGTAGATCAACCAACTATTGATTTTACAAATCCAGCTGACGTAAAGATTAAATCGAACGGAACTGATGATGGATTTAAAGGGGAAGGTGCAGCATGTGGTAGTTCAGTAATAAGAGTAGCTCATCAAATGGTTTCTGGAAAACTTATTAACAATAGTGCCTCAGTTGACCAAGACCCATTGAGGCCAAAGAGTTTTAACCCTGATAAAAGAAGGGGTAGTAAATCGCTGCCTGTAACCCCCATGAGTTCACCTCAGACTTCGCCAAAAAGCAGACGTCGACTGGCTAACAAATACTTTACAGGACCATTTGTTGATAATGAAAATCATGGTGGTAGTTGGATATTACAAAGTTTGTTAAGTAAAAGAGAATTGTCACAATCGGTTGGATTTATTGCTGAAGAAAGTACAAAAGGTGAATTAGAAAAAGCAATTTCTGATTTACGTGTAAATGAACCTAAACCAGAAAGAAAAGTCAAGAAAGAATTTAGACCGAAACCTTCTGAATTTAGAGAACTTAATTTTTGGTCACCTACATCAATGTAATTTTTAAAAGCTTAGATTGTAATTGTCATTCTCAAGTTTATTAAATTTCTAGTTTAATAAAATAAGATATTAGCATATTATTAAGGTTTGCAAATTGATTTATATAATTTGTAAATACATTTATAGAAGTATTAGTATCATTCATAATGAAGAAAAAGAGAAGAAAAGTAATTATTACATGTATAAAAGACTTGTAAGTGTCTCATGATGATATTGGATATTTTAGAATTTATTATTTATTGTTTTTTTCTCGTTTCAAAATGTGGGGTCATTTTTTCATTTAATAACTTTTACATGGGTGAGTTAAGTTTCAAAATATACTGTATTAGATTTCAATATTAGTTAACAGTAGGAGGGGGGTGTAAAGAATGTCCTTTACTTATTATATTTTTATCTATGTTCTTTTCTATTTTAAAAACAAAAAGAAAAAAAATGGAAGTTTGACTTGTAGCAATGTTACATGTTCATAAAATAAGAATTGTGTGTATGTTATTTGCTGGTATGCATGGATTATTTTATTGTGGTGTATAAAAATTGTAAGATGTAGCTTTCTTGTGGATTTTATAAATCTGTGTCTATGTCAAAGTTGAATTTTGCAAAGTTACACGTTTATTTTTTTAAATGGAAACTTAAAATTGCATAAAATTTCTGTTAAGAATTGAAAATATAGAAATACTAAGAGTCAGTTGTTTCAATTATCTGTTATCCCATTTTAGTGCATAGGTTGTTGTATGCTGCGGGTCAAATTTTAGATGCAATATCTTAGAAACAATAACCATATTGCGATTTTTCTTATTCTTTTGCTTTTTATACAGGGTGTTTGGAAAGTAATTGACCAGTATTTAAGGGTAGATTTTTGGAGTCAAAATAAAACTTCATTTTAATATTTCTAGACTCGTGGTTATTAGGCTTTCTTTATTTTAAGCTCTAGAATATGCTTGTAATGTATAGCTGAATGTTTTCAGAACACCCTGTATACCCACTTTCCAGTTATGTATCTCATAATGAATACAAATATGCTTATAAACACTATTGATATCAACAGTAACCTGAGGAAAGAAGTTCACCTGTAAAAAGACCAAACTCAAATCAATTGATGACCACCTGAAAACATTTTACTTCTGTAATGAGTAACTGCACTTTACTTTTCCATTAATTAAATGGTTGCAATCACCGAATGCCAATAATTTTGCTGCTTCAGTTATTCAGTGATAAAATAAGTTTATGATAGATAAAGAAAGTCAACTTACTCTTAGCAAATCCAAAAGCCTATGTTTATGCATTGACTTGCATACTATTTGTATTTATAATTTGAGTTAATAGTCCATGTTGAAAACGTCAGTTTTTATGAAATGGTTATTTAAACGCATTACTTCAGAATGCATCAGGAAGATGTTTCTTATGATTTGAGTTATATTAATTGTCTAAGAGGCGAGTGTACCAAGTACCAGGAGTGCTGAAAGCTATTAAAATCTAAAAGTCTAACGTGTGAATACGAATTATGGAAGAATAGTATTGTCGCTCACCTTTCATTTCTTGAATGGACTCCTTTACTAATTGCTCAAATGAATTTTTTGTAAAGCACTAAATACTTTAGATAGAGTTCAAATGTCCTGGTGTTTAATATTCTCTAACTTAAGATTTTCCAAATTTCATAGGAATAATATGAGTAACATTCATCAGTAAAGCTTAGAAGTGAGACTCAATGAATTGTGCAAGAAATCGATTGCCCAAAAGATTCTAAGTATGACTTGTCTTTACAAGGTGAGAAGTACCCTGCGAAAGAATTTTCAGCTTCAAATTAATTAGATTTACTTCAGAAACAGGAGGGAAGCACTGAGATTATTAAATTATATCTTTAATACAAAAAATTTGTGTCTTGAAAATAATTAATTCTGAATAATGCAAAAATTCAATGGATTAATGTCCAGATAGGATGCCAGCTATTCTTAAGCTGTTATAAGATTTGACAACTTTTCATAAAACCAATGTTGCATGTTCTTTGCTTTATGCAAAGGAGTACTATCCATTGATACATGTTTGGTATGAACTAGCAGAGGATAGCCATATATCATAAAAACAATATTTTATGTGAAAACAAAATGATGGAAGGAATAAGTAAGGGTAAATAATTGAATATGAAAAAATTGTTTTGTTTCAGTTTTACCATGAGGTAGAACCTAGAAACAAACAACTTTTTAAATAGATTGGCCTACTTGATCTTAATATCATTGAATATCTTTTTTTAACATTGTGCAGAGTTATTCTTTTATTTTGGAAGTTAGATATTAAATAAAAACCATTTCTGTGTAGAAATCAAGCTATGCCACAATCAATGGAGAATATACACATTTTTTTGTATTTATTTTTCAAAGCAGTGACACTTAACAAGTCTTAAAAAATCATTTAAACACAGTTTTGATATGACCACAAGAAAAACAATTATTGAAATTCAAATGATTTCTTCACGCACGAAAACGTCTAAATTCACAATGGCCGTCGTGTGACGTCACTTGATATGTCCAGAGTTAACTAGATTGATTTTTAAAATTAACACGTTATTTTATTAAATTAATAATTTCATCAACGATGGAGTTAAAAACTTGACTAATTAAATTACATTTGTAACTTAAAATTGATATTATAAAATAACTGTTCACAAATCTTTAAAAACAGATTAGTTTGTTTTAATTTTATACATTAGGTAAGCTGTCAGCGAAATTTAATAATATATGTTTTTATTATCTAGTGCTTTCAAATGGCTTATTTACGATATTGTTGCCAAATGGAAGCAAAATAAACAAAATTTGACATACTGACATAACCTCATACAGCAATGATAACAAAACAAAGAGGTGGGGAGGGGTCTAAATATTTTCATATTTTCATTTCTAATTCTTTAGTAATCCACGCATCTCAAATAATACAAAAACGACTAATATTCTTTAATTAAAATTTTTTATTATTCCCTATTTTTGCAAACTTTGAGAGAAAAAGTACAAAAATGCATGAAATGGAAACTAATTGATTTAGAGCCACCTTAAAAATGTGAAATTGTTTCAGTTGCAAAAGGAAATATTCCCTGAGATTACACAACAGTAGATAAAACCAGAACAAAAGAATATTCTCAATCCTTGTATAAATTAGTATAATTTATAAAACAAAAAGACATGCTATTCTAAAACTTTATTTAGGGTTTGCTTATACAGGGAGTATTTAAAATAATTAGCATCCTTGAAATGAGAGATGGATGATGATGATTGATGAATACTCAAATTCTTCTTAATGAACCTTTTTCCAAAGTGCTATAGTTTCTGAGTTATTTGCATTTGCAAAATTGGGTCCAGCTCTGCAACTCCTATAGCAGTCAATCCTATTGAAAAGAATAAAAAAATAGACCAGGAAGTTCTTACATTTTAAAGGTAGGTATTATTGTTTATCCTAGTCAGACATTTCTATTACGCCCTGCTACCCTGCACAAATACTACATGTGATCAATCTTGACTTGTATCATTTCACCATTTTGTCTTTGCCTAGTTAGGTAATATTTTTTAAACCCTTATTAAGTGGGTTGGGTCATCTCTTAACTTTTAAAACCTGCGTTTAGTTAATAATTACCTATTTACAATTTTATCTTCCTGTAAAATGAGAAAGTACTACTCCAATGAAAATGTTTTAATTATTAAAAAAAGAGGAAAACTTAGGGGTCTTGCGTGCAGTTTGTTACAACTAGGTAAAACATTCTTTTTATTGATTTAGTTTAATTTTCTGTGTTTATAAATCATATTTAATTATATTTTAACATATTAAAGAAAAAAATAAAACGAAAAACCCTAAATGATTTACTATTTACTTACCGGTTGTTTTATGTTTAAAAAATAACAGCCAGATAAAGAGGAATATTTATTTTTTATAGAAAAATACTGTACAGTTTATGATAATAAGTTTTTTAGAACTGCAAAGAATACTCAGCTTTAATGATGACTTCATGAGTAATATTTACTTGTTTAAGTTGGGTTAATGTGCCAGATTTTAAGGTCAAGTCAAGTATTACAAAAACATATCAGATTTCATCAGCAGTTCAGTGTTTTACTTTTTAATTGTAAAACTGTTTTAACTACTATGTACATGCATAGACACATATTTTATGATTTCTTTTTCATAAAATATTCAAAAGATTTTTAACAGCACGCAACTTTTTTTTATTTATTGTTTCAATGGTACTAGAAGTTTTACCCCCTGAAAAGATGTGCACTATTTCAAAAACACCCTATATAAGAATAATATAAAAGAGCTGGTATTTTCTATTACATATAGTACATAGTAAACCGAATTTGAAATTCAGGAGTGTTCCCAGAGGAGATAAAGAAAGCCAAGATCATTCTTATAAATCTGGAAATAAAACCATACTATTCAATTATAGGCCATCAATAGCATACTTCCCATTTTATCAAAGATTATAAAGTTAGTAGCAGTAGAATATTACATTTTTTTGAACAAAATAATCTTTTTACAGATTCTCAACATGGTTTCAGAAAGGGTAGGAGTACTTCAGCAGCATCATGAAATTTGTAAAATATGTCACACAACACTTTGAAAACAAGAATGCTGTCTTGTCAATATTTACTGATTTAAGTAAAGCATTACCGACTGTGTAAACAGGAATATATTACTGAATGGGTGTCAAAAGGTTAACATCCAGTGGGTGTTTTCAACCTGTCAAAAATTATGATATTTCTAAATGGGTGCGATAATTAATGACACCTGAAGGATGTTTTGAGTGTTTTTCTTAGATGTCATCAACCACTTTCATCAGAACATACATGTTTCTCAGTTGTTTTTTTTTGTCTTGGTTATCTGAGGCATCTATGAAAATTGAACTGGCTTAACCTGATCACTCTTAATCACCACAAAAACAATTTTTCCAACAATTGTTTCCATGGTTATCTTGACTAATCAGGTTAACCCAGTTCGATTTTTGTAAATGCCTTTTGGTTATGTTACAGCTTGCGCTAAAAAAATATTATCTATTATTAATTTATTATTATTCCTAAAGGAACCTTGGTTATATATTGCCTTCTTTAACAGCTTTTGCCATTTTTTATAGGTACAAAAATTAAATCTACAATCTAAATTAATTTGAAAGCTTTTTGAAGCACAAGTATCATGTATTTGGTATTAAATTTAATGTTTTGACACCAGCAATTCAAATAATATATAAAAAAACCTCTTGGCACCCATTTGATACCCTTCCTAAAAGGGTAAAAGCCCTGGCACCCTTCATAATTTTAAACAGCTCTATAAAAAAACCAATTTATAAAATTTAAATGATTGAAAGTCATATTAATAATTTTGAGTAATATTTACACTTAATTCTTGTTCTTTATACATTTTAGATTTTGCTTTGACCGCGTAACATTAGAATCTCCTCAATATATTGCCAGTAAAAAATGTGTTTTAAAGTGTCATCACAATGAGATTCAAATTGATTTTTGTAGATGAAGTGACCTGTAAATCAAAACAAACTATAATTGAAAGGAGTACTGCCCAGATTATATACTGAATGTGATGAAACTTTTTCTGATTGTTTCATTTTCAGAAAATTGTATAAGAGATGAATTAAAACTTTACTAAACAAAAACGATGTGAAACACAAAAATACATAAAATGCTCAGAGGCGCACACTTTATATATTTAAAAAGGTAGTTTTCAGTAATACTCTAGACTCAAAATAGAGACTTAAATAAAGATTAGCAGATTTTTACAGTTGACGATTTATTTTTCTTATCATCACAACAAAACTAAAAGAAAACCTTATTTAAAACTAATCATTTTAATAATATCAGAAGGTACAGTCTGGCCACTCAAACTTGGTAAGCTCACCTCATTCAATTTTACATAATAGAACTCCATTCAGAAAAGTAGCTACACTACTAATTTAAATTATTGCTGTGTTATGCCCTATTTAACTACAAAATTACTTACACCTCTGACGAGTGATGACAATCATGACAAAATAGGCATTAGGCATTACCACACTGCACATTTTAGGCTCTTGCCCAGTTCCAGTGGCCAGTGGTATTTTCAAAGAGTTACCTACATTATTTACATATTTTAATAACAAATAATAATTAAAGCTGCTATAAACACTATAGTCTGAATTCCTTTTCAAATGGTTCATAAATAAACATCAAAGGTCTGTTACTGTAACAGAAAAATCTTTAAGATTCTTTTAATTTGACACAATTTTTGATATTCTCTTAGAGCTTATTACTATAGGATCTTTTTTAACCTTATGATTTCTCAGAAATCTATTATGAAAGAGTTTATGATACATTTATCATGTATTACTATGCAATATTTCCTCAGAACTTTCTAATTTACTTATTTTATTAGTAATTTGCTTTTCTTTAAAGTGAGTCTTCATGTGTCTATTTAAATGACTTTTATGTGAAGTTTTATAATTGCAAATTTTACACACATAAGGCTTTTCTCCATAATGACCTTTCATATGCGCACATAAATTACTACTCTGTGAACATTTATATTCACATAGTTTACATTTAAAGGGCTTTTCTTCATTATGAATAGGAAGATGCCTCAATAAACTACATTTTCTGGTAAATTTAGTAAAACACAATTCACATTGAAATGGCTTTTCTCCACTGTGGGTATTAATGTGTTTTTGAAGTATACTCTTTTGAGAACTTTTATAAGGACACAAATGACATGCAAATGGTTTTTCTTTAGAATGAATACGGAAATGTCTAATTAAATTACTCTTTTGAGGTGTTTGATACTGACATATTGCACAACAATATATTTTATTTGATCCAGGATCTTGTCGAATTAAAAGGTTTTTCTCTACAAAATCACATTCGATATGTTCATCAACATTCACCTATAAATAATAATTGTAAACATTACTTATAGTAATTATTAATAAAGATACTTTACCCTAGAGCTATCATTAGATATCACTTCATTTTTTATAAGAATCTCTTCTGTGGGTTCAGGTTTTATATCCTCATTCTGTTCAGGTTTTACTGCAGTCAAAGTATAATTTTCTAAAAACCATTTTATTAGATAGTTTCACAACAAATGCAGTACATTACATACCATTATGAAATTCGGATTTTATTGACGAGGCTTGTGAATGATCATAGTAACTGTTAGTATCGTTATTAAAAACTGAGAATTCTTCAAAGTTAATTTCACTTTTAATATGGTAATCCAGTTTTTGATCTGTTTCCATAATCTTTATAGCCACACTATATTACTATGCTTTGTTATTTTGACAAAATATGGAAAAAATTACAAACATAAAAAGTAGAAATTGTAACCTAACTTCTGAGTTATTTATTTACTACTTTTTATAGTACAGCGTTGCCAATCTAGCAAAGTCTCCAGAAGCTGGTGGTAATACCATTGTCATTGCCACTCAGAAACCCAGAAAAAGAGTAAAGTAGTATGATATGATGCTTGAAATTACCGGGTGTCGTAAGACCATAACAATAAGCAATCAAATTCTTTTTTAAATTTTACAGGTAATGCGGATGATATCAAAATGATAACAATTTAGCAATTACTATTTCTTATGGTATAAATTAATGCATTCTGCAGTACCCTGGACTGCACGATCACCTGGTCTAACACCGTTAGATTTCTTTCCTCTGGGGTTATGTCAAGAATCATGTGCTCAACCAAAATTTTGAATATGAACAGCAATTATTACAGTTGGTCACAGCAGTGTTCAACACAAAAAAATCAAAACCAAAATAACCCTATCATGTTTACATCATTAGAATCGTGACAACAAGAGCTATTCAAAACAATTTTCAATTGTTTTCCGCCTATTTAAAAAAACGAGGTTGATGATGGTTACTCGAAACCGAAACGTTGTACAGGAATTTTGTTAGCATATTTTAATAGAGAACAAAAAGTGGCAATGAAAAAGTGGTTTTAGTTTTCTGATATCTCTTTTATAAAGGAAAGAAAAAATAATAACGAAAATCGAGAAATCTACTTTTTTTTAAATATCTCTGAAACTATCCAAGATATCTAGATTTTGCAACAAAAAGGTCCTATAAATAGTCAACTTTCATCCCATTTAACCGATGCTGTATCTCTTACCGTCTCCAAGATCCCCATGCTGTGCACCCTTATCTTGGACATACTGTATATTTCTATTATTTCTTCTACTATCAAATAGCCTAAGCCTTCAGAAAAGAAAATAACGATAGATAAATTGGACTTAATCTGTCTCAAAAAAAGGGACAATAAATTAAAAAAGATTAATATAGCAGTCTCGTCTACCATTTAATAAGTAAATAAATTTCTTTTATTAGATGATTCCCCACATTCAAGACATGACGAGCGTGCTTCAGGTTCAAGCCCAAATTGTGGTATATTACGTCCCATACACCTAGTAAATTATTACTAGACTTCGTGGGTAGTTTGTATGCTACACTTAGAATTTCTAAAAAGTGCAAGTGAAAATATGAGTTATTCTAAAATTTTCTACAGATTCTATTATTTTAAAGTTTCCAATGCAGAAATCTTTCAAGAGGGGGTGGGGCAAAAACCACTGCCAGGGAAAGCCTTGTTCCACCTAGCCTTCCCGTAGCTACGGGCCTGGATCTAGTTTCATTCTCTTTTTTGTCTTAGTTGCACAGAATTTGCTTTAAACACTTTTCTCTCTTTTTGTCTTCTTTCAATCTGGCATAATTTACTGCCGATTCTTCTTGTAGGATGTAGTCGTGAAGCATCATTGGACACCCAGTGACAAGAAATATTGTGTTTACCTTTGTACTTATTTGGTAATATTTTTCTAAGTAATCACATTACGGAAAAAAAGATCTGAGAAGAAATAAAAGAATGTTTAATTTTAATTTCAACATATCTCAGATTTTTATATATTATAACAATGAGAAGGTTTCAAATTTGAGAAAGACTTTTATAGGTTCTCAGGGTTTCCAGGAAATTTCTGATTCTATGTTAATTTGCGTTTACTGTTATGTTTTACCCACTTAAATAATGTTATATTTATGTATCCAAGAATCAAGATTACGTCGGCTTGATGGTCTGGCCACTTCTACGGAATTCATCTTCCTTTCTAAGCTGTCGTATATTGACACTTTAAACTTGAATTTTGAAGATGAAGTTTTGTTTTGTTAGTTCAGCTGATTACAAAACGTAGCCCAACACAAAAATTGCTGGTTTTGGATGCTTAATTTTGTTTGTGTTAAGAATGGTTTTAAGGACTTTGATTACCATTCTCCATTGCCGGAGCCTTTGTGGAACAGCTCTTATTACAATTACAATGCTAATATAAACAGACATCGGGTTCTCTGGTCGAAAACCTAGCGGTTAGACTGGCATTTGGGAGATCCGAGGTTTAATAATTTCCAAATGGCTTGTTCTCACTAAGGTTTTGCATGGGTTTTACATAGTTTTTCTTAGTGGTGAAAGTCAATACCAGAACTGTCATTTCTACGAATTTTTTTATTACGTCCTTATAAGGTAGAGAAAGAAAAGAAAATACCCTGTCAAGTAGAATTAATGAAAGGGATATCCGATAGAGTCGTTTATGTACTTATCGAAACATCAAATAATCAAAGAATAAAAATAATACAAGTATACATGCCAACATCTACACACGACGACGAAGAAATCAAATTGAAATACGAAGAAATCTCCAAAGCAAGAAAAGAAAACAAAAGCGACCAAGACATAATAATAGGGGATTTCAACGCCGTAATAGGAAAACAAATAGAAAAAGATTAAGAGTACGTCGGAAAATATGAATTAGGCGATAGAAATGAAAGAGGACACATGCTCGCAGATTTCCTCGCACAAGAAAGACTATATGCAATGAACACCTTCTTCAACAAAAAAGCGCAAAGAAAATGGACATAGATAAGCCCGGATGCCAGGTCAAAAATGAAATAGGCCTAATACTAACGTCAAGTAAACAGATGATTTCAGATGTAACAACGCTGAACGCATGCAACATACGAAGCGACCATAGGCTTGTCAGAGCAGAACTAAAAACAGAAAAGGTAAAGCATACGAGAAAAAGAGGAACAAAGAAGGAAAAAGTTCAAATCAACACGGAATTATTATGGAAGAACAGACAAACCTATAAAGAAAAGATTCAAGACAATATAAAAGAAGCTGATAACGCGCAAGACATAAACAAGATATCAAAGGACATTAAAACAGCATTTATAAAAACAGAGGTAGCGAGCAAGAAAAAAGAAAAGAAAAACAAAATAAAGGGGGAAACGATAAAGAAAATAGAAGAACGAAATCAATTATACCAAACAGGACAATATTCCACAGACTTGTACAAACAAACAAGAAAAGAAGTAAGAAAAATGATTCAGAAAGAGTTCGAAGAAAACTATAGAAACATGACAAAAAAAGTGATAGAAAAGAACAAAAATCTAAAATGTCTAAGAAGAAGCGAAGAGAAACAACAAATAATAGCTCTGAAAGACTAACATGGGAAAGAAATCAGGAATAGGAAAAACATCATAAATGAAGCAGAAAAATACTATAAAAACTTATATAACACACAAATAAATAGACCCTCAACACGAACAGATATCAAAGTAATAAATGTAGGATCGGAAGATATACCAGACATAACTAAAGAAGAAATCCTCTTTGCCGTAAAAACAAAAACAATAAAAAATAACAAAGCGCCAGGAAGCGACGAAATCCTAACAGAAATGATTGAAGAAGCACCAGATATAATAACATCAAAACTGGAACACCTCTCTAACAGCTGCCTTGAACAACACCGGAAGACTGGAACGAAGTCATTATAATCATACCGTTCAAAAAAAGGAGATAGAAAACTCCTGAAAAACTACAGACCAATATGTCTGATATCACATGTACACAAATTATTCACGCGAATAATAGCAAACACAATAGAAAAAAAAACTTGATGAATATCAACCAGCAGAACAGGCAGCATACAGAAAAGGGTGTAGCACATGCGACCATTTGCTAACGATGAAGATATTAATCGAAAAAGCAATTAAATTTAATCTCCCAATATACATGACTTTCGTAGAGTGCGAAAAAGCTTTCGACTCCATAGAAAACTGGGCAACAATGGAAGAACTAGATAAAGCGGGAATAGATCACCGACTTACTAAAGAACATATACAAACAAGCCCCAGCAGTAATAAGATTACTCCGACTCAGATAAAATAGAAATAATTAGAAGAGGAATAAGACAAGGAGACACGATATCACCGAAACTATTTACTCTAACATTAAAAGGAATTTTCAAAAAAAATAGCATGGGAAGAAGTAGGAATTAATGTTAATGGTGAAAGACTGTCTCATCTGAGATTTGTAGATGACATAGTCTTGCTTGCTGATAAAGAGGAAGACCTAAGAAATATGTTAATAAAACTGGAAAAAAAATCAATACAAATAGGTCTAAAAATGAATATGGAAAAAACAAAAATGATGAGTCCGAGAACAAATACAGATCATATTAAACGGCAAAACAATGTTCGGTATAGCTCTAAGCGTTCAACGCTCTAAGAGACAGAAAAAGAAAAGAATGAATCAGACGGAATACCAAAGTCGCCGACATGGTGAGGACAACAACACACTTGAAATGGGACTATGTTGGGCACGTCACAAGATTGAAAGACAACCATTGGAACAGAAAAATCATTGAATGAAGGCCTTGGGCACGAAAAATAGGAAGAGAAAGACCAAACATACGGTGGTATGATGACATAAAAAGAGTAGCAGGACTAAAATGAATATAAGTTGCACAGGACAGAGAAAACTGGAGAGCCAAGAAGGAGGCCTATGCTCTATTCTGGGCGCACGAGGGCCGAGAAGAAGAGAAGAATGTAGAGAAAACTTTTTGGAATTCTAGTGAAATGCTTTAATTATAATTGTCTGAATTTAGTTAAATACTTAGATTGTGGGATTACAGGCAATTAATCTTGTAGATGTAGCAAATTTTCTAATTGTGTATAACTTATACAATTTCAGTTTTAATCTTGATAACTTCAGGAATTGATAGAACATCGAAAAAGAAGTGCACTTTGCCGTATAAACTTATATCGACAAACGCTTAGTTCTCTCTTTCAGGTAGGTTCTCTTTAATTACTTTTAAAAGTTAGCCTTGTAAAACCTCGGCACCTAATGCAGCAAAGCCAGAACAGAATATTGGGCCAAAGTAAATTGAAATTCTTAATTTTTCTTTATCGACCACTTCCCACTAATGATAATGGCATTAATTACTTTTAGCTTGCGTATTTATACAAACCTTGAGACATAGTTATAGAAAATCTGAATACAGGCATGTTCAATATTCATTCATGTACACTTACAGTTTTATCATTTATTATGACGAACCTAAAATTCAGTCATTAAGATAAATGAATAAATAAATTGTCCTAAATGGGTGTTAAAAACATTTTCCATTAGGAATTTTCTGTTATATTATCTAATAAAAATTGTTTTTAGTAAATAAGTGAAAAATCGTTGCGTACCCCTGTGAGATATATTTGCAATTACAATACTTTGAAAAATAAAAATGTATCTAATAAATATATTTATTGTATTTTGTCTTATAAAACATACTTTGTCGAATTTAAATGTTTCACTAAATCAAGAAATACGCGAAGACTTAAAATATTGTGTTAACTACATCAGTGAAAATTACTTCTTAAACGAAGATCTTATTATAATCTTAAACTTCCAGGAAAATCCATTTGCAATAAACAAGCCTGCAGTGTTATACAATGATTTAAAATATTTCCCACGCTTTTCTCCAAAGAAAATCGATGTCTATATAATCTTGTCGAAGAACGAGATGAATCTGAAGTCAATTTTACAATTTCTTTCTAATACACCAAGCTGGAATCCCAGAGGAAGGTTTATTATCAACTTGGAAGGCAAAAATCTAACAGAAACCTTTGGCATCTTTCATTATTATTTTGTATTCAATATTGTTATTCTGAAAAAAAAGCCTTGGCAAAGAAATTGAGATATTTACATATTTTCCTTACAATTATTCCGATAACGACACAATGAAGCCTTTGCTAATAGGCAGTTGCACGTTGGATATTTTCAATGCATCACTTCTTTTATTCCCAAATAAATTTCCAAAAACTTGGAATAATACCGTAATACGCATTGCTACAATTCAGTATAGTCCATATGCGTATAGGAGACAAAACAATGAAGTTAAAGGATTAGAAATCAGAGTTTTGAATATTACCCAAACGATTCTAAAATTTAAGATTAAATATTTAAATCAAACGTATAAATCATGGGGTGTATTACAATCAAATGGTTCATACAATTACGCTTATGGAGACCTTCAAAATAAAGAAGCTGATTTAGGTATTGGTATACACAATTTTTGATGAAAAGTTTCAGACTGCAAGTGCACATCAATAGCTAGCAGCTCCACAAAAAGCTTCATAAATGCACGATGCTAATTATTATTATTATGTAATCGTTTTACAATCACCTATATTAAAGCACTGCAAGCAGTTGATTATCTCTATGTACTTAGTATTTAGACTGTTTCAGTTATACCTTCTTTAGTATAAAAACTGATTTTTGTTTGTTTCAAAGTCGATTGTGACATGAATTTTTAGTATTTTACGCAGAAATATTTTTTCTCTTTTGATTGACTGATCTTCATTCTTATTATCTTGCTACATTCAAACACTACGCTTAAGTTTCTGTTAATAATTCAATTAATCCTAAATCTCTCAACCTCCTTGACGCAAACCTGCATCCCTTTCAGAATATTCAACTCAGATTATATATGTTTTGTGCTTCTTAAATAAAGGCCCGGAGCAAGAAACATAATTCTATTCAAACTGTCTTAAAGTAGATGTGATGGTGGTCATTTATAGGATCGACTCACCCTTAAATTGGCGTGCATAATTATTTAGATTATTATTTGATAATTTGTACAGATAGTCTGCTTACTAGTGTTTCATGAATTCTTACAAAGTTTTACAATCGGCTCTGTAGACATTAAGACAGAGATCAAACTTTATGTATTGAGAAGTACCCATGATACAGAGAATTCCTAACTCTGTTGATATGAAGCACTAAATTGACTGTTTATTGTCGACCTGTTACAGGGTAAATATCCGTTAACGTTTTCAATTGGTTTTTATAGATCGATCCGTGTTTGTATTTAACACTCTTAAGAAGCTCAATATGTTTATGCTGGTATTTTTAGATAATAATTAAGCCAAGCTAGAACTAGAGCTCTACTAAGACATATTGTAATATTTTGTAGTTGAGACTTAACTCGAAAATAAGACCTTGTACTTATGCTGCATGCTTAGATTCAAGGTAAAGAAACAAGCGATTTAAGTTTAGATTGTGAGCCGAGCATTCGTACTAACCCAAGGTGTGCTTGCTGGAATTAAGCACAGATTCGTTCAAGTACTGACTATAAATACTGATATTAAAAAGTTAATGGAAGAGTGAAGTTTTATCTTGGGATACCGCAAATAGCTCTTTGGTAAGGATGTTCCAATCTGTGTTTGTAACAGCTCTCTTACGAAGGTTAATAGAGGACAAGTTGGATCATTGTAGGTAATTTGTAAAAGGACATATTCCAATTCGTGTTCATAGTTAGCACCTTGAAGACGGTTAGTAGAGAAGGTACACCTACTCTCTTTTAAGAAGGTTGACGGAAGACGAAGGGCAATCTTGGGTCATTACAGGTGGTTCATGGCAGGGCATGGCATGACTCGTGTTTGTATTTAATGCTCTTAGAAGATTAATGGAAGACCAAGCTCATCATTGAGCCACCCCAGGTGACCCGTAGAAGCATATATACTGACCTGGGTAAGTATTTAGCACTCTTAAGAAGGTTAACGGGGGGCGAAACCCGTCTATGAGACACTGTAGTTGGGAAAGCATAGTTCTACCAGTGTTCGTATTCAGCTTTGTTAAGAGATTTGACGGAGAGTTAAGCGTAATTATGGGCTAGTGCAAATGACCCATGGAAGCACATATCACAACCCGTGTTTGTATTTAGCTCTCTTAAGAAAGTGCAACCTTGGGCCATTACGAGTGGGCAAAGCACGATCCGTGCACTTATTTTTTCTTAAAGAGCACTTTTAAGAACTTAAGAAGGTTGAGCAAAGGCAAATCCGTTTGTATTGAGCACTTTCAAGATGACTAATCTATGACGTAGTTAGACCAGTCTATGTTTGTATTTAGCTTTCTTAAAAGGTCAATGGTGGGCCAAGTCCGTCTTGGACCACCGCAAATGACCCGTAAGAGGACATATCCCGACCTGCGTTCGTATTTAGCACTCTTAAGGAGGAAGGTCAATGCTACCCTGTAAAGCAAAAAAGCCCTAACTCAAAAAATAAACAAAGCAAGAAAACCCTAACATTGTAGGGCCGTTTTGCTTTGTAGGGAGAATGGAAGGAGTAAACCTATCTGTGTCTATATTTGCATTCTTAGAAGGTTGATGTAGGGTATAGCTTGACTCCTGTTCGCAATGGTGAATAGTGGACGAAGCTTGACCTGAGTTAAAGGAAGAGGAAGGCTACAGCGTGATGCGTGACCAGACCACAGCTGCATATAGGAGGCCTCATAACATGGCGCAGCAGATCTCTAATTTTCTTTTGTGCGCTGATGTTACTCATATAAACCTTCTTTTTGAAATATGGATAGCGAGAAGGGGTTAGAAAGTTGTTCATCAATAAATTATTATTAAGTATTATATCAAAGAACTAAAGGTAAGTAAAAGCACGTTTTCTGTTAAACTGTTTGACACCTCATGAGCATCAATTCCTCCTAGCAAGTTGTGAGGCCAGGGTTAGCGTTTACCTGCTTTTTATAGGATGTATTTCTTTGTCGCACTACATAACTCGTAATCTAGATCTAGATTGTGTGCAACAAACATAGTGGCATTTGCAAGCGCGATTTACTTTAAATGTGTAGTAATTACACATTATGTGTTTGTCACAATTATAGTGCCTCTCTGCATAATTAATTTAGACTTTCAGGATTTGACAATATTTAAAAAATTGATTTTTCTTGCAGGTATTGGATTTTTTCGTACAGATTGTCCACAAAATTCTATTTTTGACTTAACTTACCCGTACATGGAAGATACTTTAAAATGGATTGTGCCAGCTGCAAAGCGTTTAAGTCACTTAGATAGCATCTTTTCTATCTTCAGCTTGACAGTTTGGATTCTCTTATTATTATTAACGATTATAATTCCAGTTTTAGTCTATTTAGCAGCTAAAAAACGCCCGGAAGAAATTAAATATTTAAAAACATTTCAAAACTGTTTCATTGTATGCTACATGTCAGGCTTAACTCAACCAACATACCCCCATCCAAAAACAGCTTTGTTAAGATACATACTTGCTTTATGGTGGCTTTTAAGTTTGATTGTGCTTGCAGCATATCAAAGTCATCTTGTAACTTATTTGAATTTTTATCGATACAGTAGACCTTTCAATAGCATTAAAGAAATAATCGACTCTGGAATGAAGTTTGGTTTTAACGAAGAATTGAATATTTTATTTTCAAATTTTACTAATAAATACGAGGAATATATTTTTAGAAATTACGAGAAATGTGAATTAGGTTACGTTTGCTTAAACAAAACAGCTTTTGACAGGAATTTTGCTACTGTTTCGTCTTTCAGATTTGCTTCTCGAGGATCATATTATTTGACTTCAGATGACGGATTTTTACTGCATTTTATAGAACCTAAAGTTAGAAATGTTTTGGTAAATATAGTATTTACTAAAGGACATCCTATATTTGAAGATTTTAACAGATTATTGATGAATATTAGGGCTTCTGGTTTTATTGAGTATAATTACGAAATTACAAATCATGTTAATAGTTTGAATGCGTTTAGGAAACCTGCTTTAATCTTGAATTCAAATAAGTTAAGTTTAGATGAAATGTCTGGCGCTTTTATTGTATTGGTAATAGGATTATTTCTAGCTTTTGTATTTTTTTTAATAGAAGCTTTCTGTCAAGGCCGATCCATGGTGGTTGGCGTACGTGTGCAAAAGCATCCTAGAACCTACAATTCAACCTCCAATGTGCAATAAAATAATAAGACTTGTATATTGTCTCAGTCAGATTGATTGACACAGACTTGAACCTTGCAAACTTTAACAGAATGTTACTTTGTTGACAGGGACGTTGGAACAGACATCCGTCGTAAATTTTATGCCTGGTTGCCGTGTGCTATATAGCATATGACTTGGACAGACATGGTTTTCTTTGTAATATATATAGATTTACTGTGTGTTTATAGCATTAATTTAAACAAAAACTATAGATGTCTGATTATGAAGAGCTAGTAGTGTGTGTTACATTCGATTTTGGTGTTAAATGTTGATAATGAACATGACTTGTATAAAGATTAGAAAGAAACTTGTAAAGTAGAATAATAAAAACATTGTCTATTACACTGCCTTCTTGTCTGCACTCTTTTAACCAGAAAGTTCCACCGAGAACGGCTTGCTTAGGTAGTAACTAACACATGGGCTGAAAAGTCCCAGGCCTAACAAATAGATGGCGCTAGTTCTATTGCATTCACCGCTTTTTCAGTTAGTACTAACCTTCAAAAGACAGCTGTTAAAATTTCATGATATTCTATTCATTATTTTGTGAGTTATTGTGCTAAGAGTGACGCTACTTTTGTTATTTTCAAAACAATGGATCAAAAACAATTACGTGTTTTAATTTTACACTGCTTCTTGATGGGCAAAAATACCGTTCAAGCGAAGCAATGGCTTGAAAAGTGTTATGGGGACTCCGCTCCATCAGAAACAACAATAAAACGTTGGTTTGCTGACTTCAAACGTGGTCGTAGAGACACCGATGATGCAGAACGCAGTGGACGTCCAAATGAGGCGGTAACACCAGAAAACATCAAAAAAAATCCACAAAATCGTTTTGAATGATCGAAAAGTGAAGTTGCGTGAGTTAGCTGACATCGTAAAGATATCAAAAGAACGTGTTGGCTTTATATTGCATGAGCATTTGACTATGAGAAAGCTCTGCTCAAAGTGGGTGCCGCGTTTGCTCACTGTTCACCAAAAACAAGAACGTGTTGATGTTTCTGAGCAGTGTTTGGCCATGTTTAAACGTAACAAACCGGAATTTTTGCGTCGATATGTGACAATGGATGAAACATGGATCCATCACTTCACTCCGGAATCAAAACGATCGTCATCTGAGTGGACAGCAACTGGTGAACCTCGTCCAAAGCGACCGAAAGCACAACAATCGGCTGGAAAGGTTATGGCCTCGGTATTTTGGGATGTGCGTGGTGTAATATTCATCGACTATCTTGAGAAGGGAAATACCATCAACAGTGAATATTATATAGCGTTATTGGAGCGTTTGAAGGCCGAAATTGCAAAGAAACGACCGCATATGGCAAAGAAAAAAATTTTGTTTCATCAAGACAACGCACCGTGTCACAAGTCAATCAAAACAATGGCAAAACTACATGAATTGAACTTCGAATTGCTCCCACATCCACCGTATTCGCCAGATTTGGCTCCCAGCGACTACTGGCTGTTCGCAGACCTAAAAAAAATGCTTGCCGGTAAGAAATTTCGCTCGAATGAAGAGGTTATCGCTGAAACTGAGTCCTATTTTGAGGCAAAAGATAAATCCTTCTACAAAAGTGGTACTAAAATGTTAGAGCGGCGCTGGAATGATTGCGTTGTTCTTGATGGAAATTACGTTGATGAATAAAGCTAATTTTGAACAAAAAAAACCGTGTTTTCTTTGTTAGGCCTAGGACTTTTCAGCCCATGTGTTAAATTGAAGGTAGGAGTTTCTAAAGTGCTACTCGTCGCGTTATGATTTTGGTACCTCATTCAAAAAGAAGGAAATTCTTTTAAAACCGTCAGCCAAAGTTGGGGATCGAACTTGTAATCCCAGCTTTTATAGTTACATGTTATCTAGTTTATCAATATTATAATGGTTTGTATCCTTGTATTTTGTGGAGCCATCGGTGACTGTGTTCGGTTAAATGCTTGGCGTAGTTTGATTTATCTAGATTTGACCACGTGCAAATGTTTTACAAAACGAAAGAATTAACAGTGAAAGACTAAATTATTTTGGTAACAATAATGCTATCTTCTTGCAAAATACTTTTAAAAAACCCCGATTTAGAAGAATTTAATGATTTAAGTGCAGAAGATAAAATAATCCTACTTATAATAGTATCAGCCCTGATAACTACCTATAACAATCCAATTTGAAAATAAGTCTCCAAATTCTAATAATCGGGGTTTTAGTGGCTTAGAGGATTTATATACGATTTGAAAAACAATAAATCTATTGTGACAGCTCTTATTGCAAAACAGTAGTTTAAATTTCAAAAGTTAGTACGTACGAACTTCTTATTTAAATTTTTAGCTTTATCTTATTAATTAGTAACATAACGTGCGTAAAAAATGAAACTCTACCGTCACACTGTTTGTTTATCTGATTAATAAATTATCTAAATATCTATGTGGGTCCTGCATTTATCTGACCTCGAAAAAACTTACTCATTATTTTGCTACATATAAAAAATACACATTTTAGGTTGTAGGTCAATACATATCTATATTATATTTTTTTATGATTGAATTCCCTACAAAATCAGCTTTTCTGATTGACTTCGTAACTCAGTGTTTTAGATAAAAACTATAATGTGTACATTAATGCTCTTTTAATGGTTAGTTTTATTAGGAAATAAATTTTCCATTTCGTTACCATTTGTCTATCAAGTCTGTCAACGTAGAATAATAAATTGTTCTATTTGAATACTAATGATGTCAAATAAAATTTTGTAATTTTGCGATTACCTTCCATTATTAATCGAATATGTTACTGTATTATAAAGTGAAAAAGTAACATTTTTAAAAGGAAATTCAAAAACTATCAAAAATTCTTTTTATGGTGATAAAACTGTGATTTTTATAGATCATATGTTAGATATTCGCTTTAGTTTCTGCATACGTTTCTGATTCGAAATTTTAAATGAATGATAATAATTATGTTACTACTTGTGTACTTGTTTAAATACATCAATTGAAAATTCTTTCCCGAGTTTGTATCTACGTATAATGATCTGATGCTCTTACACAAGAGAAATAAATATTATTGATGTCGCTTAATGCATTATACAAAGTGTTTATAAAAGTTCCTGAGTCCAATTGGCTATGGAATCTAATTTTGATGTGTCGCCTTGTTGATTTATTTCAATAACTAATACGTATTTGTTTTCTGTCATTTATTAATTACAAATATGTCATTGACTTGCATTTAGCAATTTAGTTAATCTTGTGCTTAAATTTTCAGCACCATTGTAAACAATGGTCTATACTGTTCGACAAGACACGTTTATCGTTATGTCTTATTACCGGAATGGTGTAGTTCAAGAGGGAAATTGGACATATTCTATTCAAGCTTGCCAAGATGAATTTAGAATCCGATTTCCTGATGTTAATGGTCCGGATAATGCTTTAGTTGCTCACATCGAAGATGTAAAGGGTTTTCCAATAAGAGGTGTTATTTTGAATAGCCCGCTATTTCGGTAGATGTCACTTTTGAAGCTATCATTTTTTGACATTTGACAAGTAGAAACTACGCCATTAATAAATATGGAACGATACACGCTTCAACAACGCATTGAAATTATTAAAATTCACTATAAAAATGGTGAAAATTTGGCAGAGACGGTTCGTAAAACTCGAACATTTTTGGGTCACCGTGAAGCACCTTGTCGGACGGCAATACAGAAATTGGTGAAAAAATTCGAGCTCTTGGGACAAGTTAGTGATGTGAAGAATAAAACCCGTGCACGTCGCTCAAGAACAGCCGAGAATATTGCTGTTGTAGCCGAAAGTGTTAAAGAAAACCCAGGTTTGTCCATTCCTCGTCGTTCTTTGGAATTAGCCATTCCACAAACGTCATTACACCGTATTTTGCATAAAGATTTGGGTCTTAAGGCTTATAAAGTCCAGTTAACGCAAGAACTCAAGCCGGCCGATCATCAACAACGTCGTGTCTTTGCTGATTGGGTCGTTGAAATGCATGAAAATGATCCAGAATTCCATCGAAAAATCATCTTGAGTGATGAGGCCCATTTCCACCTCGGTGGCTTCGTCAACAAGCAAAATTGTCGGATCTGGGGCACAACTTCCAGAATTAAGTCCTTAGAATAAAACCCTGAAAGAAAAGGTAATCCACACAAAGCCATATTACAAACGTTAAAATAACAACAAGTTAAAGGCATATAATTAATTAAACCACCCATAAACCGAATATCCTGAGTATTAGAAAGATTATGAATTATACACCCCGCACAATCCAAGAGTTATTGTTGAAAAGTCTCTCTATCCTCAACGTGTGACTGTTTGGTGCGGTTTATGGTCCGGCGGAGTCATTGGACCTTACTTTTTCGAAAATGAGGCTGGAGCAACAGTTACGGTGACTGGATTGCGCTATCGAGAGATGATTAACGATTTTTTATGGCCGGAATTGGATGGTATTGATCTGGACAACGTTTACTTTCAACAAGACGGCGCTACGTGCTACACAAGCAACGAAACCATTGATCTTTTACGGAAAAAGTTTCCGGACCGTGTTATCTCTCGAAGAGGTGATCACAATTGGCCACCGAGATCTTGTGATTTAACACCTTGCGACTTCTTTCTTTGGGGCCACGTGAAAGAGAAGGTCTACGCCAACAGCCCAGCGTCGATTCAAGACCTCAAAGATGGAATTCGTGAGGCTATCGAGGACATAGGGCAGCCACTTTGCGATTTGGTTATGGAAAATTTCATGAAAAGGATATTGTCCTGTAAGCGTGGTCGTGGTGGTCATTTGCCTGATGTTATTTTCCACTATTAACGGCATACCTTCCTCTTTATAATGAAATAAACATCCGATCATTTATATTAAAAAATGGCACTTTTCTTTGAATATCAAAATAACACCTCTTATTGGAAAACCCTTTAGTTAGTCGATTTGCTAGAACAGGATCTCTTGAGAAGGTAAATCTTCAGGAAGACCTGCTGTGAGGGCTGAAGCTGTCAAAGAAGTGAGACAAGTAATCGAAGAAAATCCACAAACTTCACTTCGCAGAATCTCACTTCAAACGAATATCCCTTTAAGTACATGTCAGAAGATTGTTAAAAGCAACTGAAGTTATATCCTTATAAGATAACGACTGTGCAAAAATTTACACCACCAGATTATGGTAGTCGAAGAGAATATTGCACATGGTTTGAGAACAATACGAACGACGATTTGCTGGATTTGTCTTTTTACTCCGATGAGGTTGGCTCCATTTGCATAAACTTTATTAATAAATCGCAGACCATATTTTTTATTTTGTAATTATTCTTCTTTATTATTAGCTACTGACATCGAAAAGAATGTGTTCTTTAACACTTTATTTTAGATTAGCTGCATTCCTTCACATTAATTCTTTAAAAAGAACATAAGACTAGGCAGCCATCATAACAACGATACAATGTGTGTGACGTGACAAACATTCTAATACATATCCTGCTTTTCAAAAGACGGCAAATGCAGCCGCAAGATTAATTTCACAGCCCACTGGACCAGGAACTTTTCTAAACACTTTGTACAGTCCGCACATTTTATTGCTTTACATAGGGATAGGCAACACAAATTGCAGACAATGAAATTTCAGAGGTAACTTTCCACGATTATTCATCTTCAACTCATGACAGACTGATATAACATTGCCGATCAATAACTTTTAAAAATCTTTTCACGATTATTCTTTTCAAAAAATAAAAATTCTGGTCGTTACTTACGAAATCAACCATATGAAAGATATGCTTCTGCAATTTGCGTTGCCTATAAATATGTAAAGCAATAAAATGGCCAGTTTGTATTTAACAAAATAATTCAATTATATTCATTGATTATTTATTGATTGCATATCTTTTAAGTTTAAACAAACTAGTTTCACTAATAGAATTATTGAATTTGTATATTAAACGAGTTTATAACAACAATGCTGTTGAAAACCTGTTATTGCTTAGTATTACTTTTGGAGAAAAACAAATTTACTACTAAAATTGATGTCCCGTAATAATGTCATCTCAAAAGTTAAACTATTTAAATGGCTTATTAAGTGCCAGCATCTCATTTTGACGTCACGATAAATTTATAACCACATTCATTCTAAGAATTAACAGTGAACAATTTTAAACACATTAACAAATTGTTTTATTTATCTTAAATAATGTTAAATTCAAATTAATGCAGTAGAATATAATTATTTTCCGCCCTTATAACATCCCAAGGGCTGTAATGAATCATTACGTTCCTGTTCCAAACGAAAATGAATTTAGTTTACGGGCGGAAAAAATGTTGTACTCCCACGGGAGTAAGTAATATTACAGTCTCGACGTAATTACGCCCTCGGCGTAATAATCATATCTTGACTGCAACAAACTACTTTCTTCCCTTGGTACGTAAATAACTATTACGTAAGATATAAATGAATTTGCGACATTATTTTGTAAATGTGACTGTACCAGAGTCTTCCAAACACGACCGCGTCAACAACAGCTGCATTGTATGAGATCTACTTATTTATTCAAGCAAGTTGATTGTTATCCTTTTCTAACTACAATCGATTGTTATGAATAAAGATGGTAAATACTAAAATTGGTATATTGCCCTCATTAAATTAACATTATTACCGGTTTATGACAAGTCAATTCTATAACTTAGAAAAAAGCAATACAGTGTCAGACATGAAGTGCAATAACCAGCAAACTTAATTTAGTAAAAAGTCTTTCCTTTCTAGAACCGTTAGAATTGCAATTACATTACCGTAGAAATTTATACACTTCGACGGATAACGACGCTTTGGGAAGCAGCCTATCTACAGTCGCGCAGTCAAGGTGCCCATGCTTACCAGGTTTGTTCTGCATGGAATGTCAAGGTATGATGCACCTGCTAGTAGTCTTCATTTGGTCGTCACATACCGTACTCCATCACTTTGGTCGTTTGAGCACGGTTCTGAAAACCAAGATACCGTTTTCTTACCATCCAGGCCGTCAACACTGTCTTATTCATTTTAATTCATTATTTCGACAATGATGTGCTACACTAGCTGAATGTTTTTCATATTGTTTATGCACGATGACTGACAAGTATCATTTTGCTAACAACTTCCATCATCATCCGATGAAGGTCTACAACTTGCTAGCTTTTTCCTATCACACCATTCAAGTATACCAAGGGGCGTCCGCATACACAAACACTATGTCATGAGTTGTGCGGACGGATGAGAACTTTGGCAGTGTTCCATCTTGTTTCATGTGAGTTCAGTTCGCCACCCTAACTAGAGTTTAGCCTTTTCAGTCTTGCGATAGTTGTTTTTACCATCTGCTCTTAACGCTCATCTTAGGTTTGAGCCCAACTCTTTCACAGCAATCTGGAAGGACGACTACGTTGCAGGAACAAAAACTATCTGCAGCGTCCGGGCTAGCTTTCCGTGCTTTGCAAGGATTTTGTGATGGGAAGGTCTACTAGATGAGGTTATTACTCTTAACATCCTCTGGACCTCGGACCAACCGCCATGCCAGGTTAGTTGCTTTTCTTTGTTATACGTGTATGCTATGTATGTAAGCTAAGGAGAAGAGCACCTCACCCTACATCAACTTACTTTCTAGCTTTTTCTTAAAATACCACACTTCTGCTATCAGCAGCCGACGGTTGGTTGCGGGTCGTCTGGTTTGTGCGAACTTTATTTCATTCATTCACCAGCGTACTTTTGTAGTTAGTTGCCTTTGTCATTTTCCTAGACAACAGAGAATCTTTTTTAAACTCGATTCATAAATCTTCAACTTTTCATCGTCCTAAGTTCACGTTTAATTATAATTTTCCAAACATTTGAAAATTTAGTTTGGATTTTTTTTATCTAAATCTTTTGTTAGGCGTGAATGCCGTTATCGGCAGTCAGTACTAAGGTTTTCTTCCGGGATTTGATTAGGGTTTTTCTATCTTCTGGTACCTTTTTAATTACGGCCTTTAGCTGTAGTCCATATGGGATCGTTTCCGACCACCTTCTTTTACTCCGTTCCGGAGCAAACTTTCTTTAATCTAGTTACTTAGATTTTTTATTACTTTGTACTATAGTCTGAAACAATTTTTTTAAATAATGCTAGTACTTTATCAATTTTTTTGTTGACCTTATTAGGGCCGTCATTTTGTGATCGAAAGTTGACAATTGTATTTTGTTTCCCGGCGAGACACAAAGTAACTTTTTCTCATTGTTGTTCATCAGCTTTTATTTGGCCTTTTGCTTAGATGCGTTTTGGGTACCATGGATATCTCTTATTATTTGCAAAAGTAAGTTTCTTTTAGATTTTTTACAAATTTTTTAAGGTTCACGAAAAAGTCGTAGCTAAAACTCTGGAAGAAAGTGTCTTTTTTCCTCATGCACACATGGGAAAACATCGCTTTCTTCAGTAAGTATTAATCAAATTTGCGATCCGTATACTTTAAAATTTAATCTATCATGTAATCACGAAATACGGTAAAAAATAACCAAGATGGAACACTTTTCGAGTGCCATTCTTTTGTTTGTTGTTTCAAAACGTATACAGATTCTTCTGCAGGGATCTAATTGCGTGTTAGTTTATTTGCAATTTTCTTGCGGGTTTCTTCCTCGTTTACAGTTTATGCCCCGCGACTTATTGTATAAGTTGTTTCTTCGGCCAATTAGTTAATTAGTTTTTGTAATCTTGATTTAGCAATGTGGTATTAGCGTTTATTAAATTATAATAGATGCTTTTTTCTAAAGTTTTGCTTTCCAAAGATTTTTTTGGTTTAAACAAGATAAAGTGTTAACATCTGTTGTTTGTTTACATTTTTCTAAAGTTAATCAATTTATAGAATCTGTATCATATTTTAAAACATTTTTGTTTATTTTATGTTTGTTAAATCTGCTTTTTGGCAGTTATACCAGCTTCTTTGGAACCTCTTTGTAATTTTGATGATTGATTTATTTCAAAAATATATATAAAATACTCATCTGTTCATAACTAATTTAGTTATTTTGTACCAATTTTGATCGTTGATACTGATTTGATTTCAATATATTTGATAATTATAATTGTGTTTTTTATTGGATATGCAATTCTCTTACCTACGCTCAAGGCTACTGCTGTGTTTAGTTGGGCTAAAATCAAAATGGGCATCACTGTAGACTACTGACTAACTAAGTATAGGTATTGTAATATAGAGTTACGCTGTGGAATTACGTTACACTACGTATTGCAGTGTAGGGCTTTATGAAGCTTCTCCCTAGTATACATAGCATCATCTGATGGATACTGCTTCTCCGCGATGTAGAGTGTTGTCATTATTGTGGACATTTTCTGAATTTTCACTGGCCGCAAGGGACTACACGTCTATCTCGCTGATGGTGTGTACAGATTTGATTGCAGTTGTCAATCACTAAATGCTTTGCTATTCGTATTGACTTGACCATATTAAATTTCCGCTTCGTGCGAGAAACATACCCGACCGTGCGTTAATTCAAATATTTACCATACGGCGTGAAAAAAGGATTTTGTTTTTCTTTTAATTTTTCTTTCAATAAATGAAGTTTGATATGTTTACTAAGAACTTGCGTTTTGCACTAACTAATTCCTGGAATATTTTCAAATCTGGTCAAAAAATCAAAAATACCGATTTGAAAGGTGCAATATTATTTAAAGCTCTAAACATGTCTAAAATACTATAACTAAAGAATGGCTAATGCAGCGAAAGCTGCAAGCGCCAGATCCAGAGGGCGAGAAATCCCTCAGAAGAAATAACTCCCAAAATAGCAAAAATATACAGAATGTTCCACATTAGATTGAAAGCAGTATAGGTGCATCAGGCGGTGGGAAAGCACTTGTCCTTCTAGTTCAATCTGGCACACTAAGAAAATTAGTTAGGCAAAAAGAGCGCAAACCCTAATTATGCCTCTAAAGATCTGCATGTTAAAATTGTTATTACCAACTTTATTTTTATTATTCCAAACTTATGGATCTCACTGTAGAGTTCAAATCTAGAAAGCCTTGTAGCAATGTATTTATTTAGTTACATATTCATAACATAGATTTAACAAATAAAAACCAAGAATTCAATTCTCGTGAAATTCTCTAATCATCATTCAGCAATGTGAGCAATGAGCTCATAATAACAAAGAATATGCAAACGTGACTTGTAATTGTTTGATAAAATTCAAATCGATGCATTTGCAAACCAACAGAAATATTACTGGTTTATACTACCAAGAAAACTATTATACGGAGTAGTTAGAGAATTTCCAATTGCAATATATTTCTTAATAAGGCACGTATGGCTGTTTTAAAATTGTAGTACAAGTACCTTTTTTAAAAAATAATAAGACTGGTAGTAAAGTATTAAATTTTGTTCTAAAATAATTAATTTCTTCTTGAATTT
>VTPC01090971.1:102398-117977 GCA_011009095.1 Ignelater luminosus
AGGGTTGTTATTTAGGAGGTATCTACTATTGTGTACATTTTACTCTCAAAGAATGCCACGCTTGCTTTAATTACGTTTAGAAGCAAAGAAATAGGTTCATAAATAAACCTATTAATAGTATGATAACCCATATCCAGTTTTTAATAATTTTAGAAACTTGCATGTAGTGTCATGTTAACTAGAAAGTGTAGTGTAATTTATAAAGCAGGCGACAGAAGAAAAGTGTTTGAAGACTGCTATTAAAATCGTGATATAAATTTTACTCGAAAACGATGCAACCTATGAATAAGAAAATTAGAATTCTGTGATGATATAAAGTTTTACTAGATAGTTTTATTAGGTATATGGATCATATTTTCTTATCTCAATAGTACTAAACTAAATATTATTTAAAGTCTGGATTGAAAGAGACATTTGTAATTTGCATGTTTCAGTAGTTCTTTGTTCTTATCGCTGTATACTTAAAAAGGATACACCCATGTAATTTGAATGTACTTGAAGTATTATTGTGATTAATTAAGACTTTCCTCTATGTCTGCATCATTTCCAGAAACCTCATACCGTTCTCAAGGAAGAAACATAATATTATCCTAATTACGGATAAATGCGTTAAAAACACTATATTACACACATAATAATTAAACAACCATTTGTACTGCTAATTATCATAGATAGCAACAAATTTTGCATGTGTTTTGAAAAAAAAATCTTATTGTAGGCTCTTATTATTTCCTGTCTTTAAATTGTTACTTCCGGAATTACGTACTTTTCACAATTTTTGAAATGCCTATTATAAGCGTTATCTCTCTTACTACCGTAAGTATTTAATGCTGCAATTAATACCGGTATATACTTCAAAATTGGTGTTACAAATATATTTAGTATATAGGTATCTTAAAAAGGTGTAAAATAATTCATTACATTTTGAACAGTACGCGCGAAAACATGTACTATAAAATAAGTATTTCGGTTATATTTATCTTGAAATTATCTGCCCTCGTTATTGGCTTTGAAGAAACCAGGTATTTATTTACTTTTTTTCCCACTTAATACTTCCTATTCTAATTAGTAGCAATTAATTAAAAAAGAATTAAAAAGTAGCGTTTAAAACTCTTTTGGTTGCGCATGTATGAATGTGTAGTACTCTTTAATTAAACAATTACTCTATATAAAAGATGACCTTTGAAAAACTAAATTAGAAAATTACAACTGTTTGATGGGAATTCTTTACAAATTCTATTTATACATTTGTTTAAAAAAATATTTTGTATGTATTTTATATGTCAACTAAGTTTTTTACAAAATTTAAATTAAAATTTAATTTTCCAGATAACTTTGAAATTTTAGTGTAAATGCTTTATTTCAATTTAATTTGTCCATTGCAAATCAGTGATAAACTTGAATTTAAATAAAAATAGTGTTCGACTAACATTAATAAATAAACAATGAGTAATAAACGTCAACGTCCTTCCTGTAGTCAGTAGTGGATAGTTATTATTAATTTTTTTTACTTTTAACAAACACTCTTCACCTGAGTATGTCAAAACCTTTAGATTTTTTAATATTTATAGAACGACAAAGGTTCTTTAATAGTTTACTGGTGGTTGTTTGTTATATTATTATTAACTGTAACAATTTATATTTTTGTTTGCCTCTGCAAGTATTATGTATATATACAAGGCCGCAACTAGGGGCGGGAAGGTTTGGGGGTTCAAATTCCTCACCCCGAGATTCTAGCTAATTATTGTTTTAATAATCGTATTATTCGTTACAAACTGGTTTTTTTTATTGAGCTCAGAAGGACCCCCATGGGTGCTCGTGGAAAACCCCCCGAAAAGTCATACTATTTTTTTTACTTCATGTATTTTCTATTATATGATTATAGCAACAGATTGAACTGAACTAAAATTAAATTCAGTTGTCAAAGTTTTTCAAACAATTTAAATTGTTAGGGGAAATTTAACAGAAATTAAGGTTTTCATTTTCTTTCAAAGTTTTCATTTTTATTTTTATGCAAATAGCATCTGTATGTATAGATTAGTATTTTTTTAATATTTTAATATGAGTTTATAACAATAAAATATGTTTATTTATAAAAAATGTCTCTCTATACAATAACACAAAATTTAACATTTGATTTTATCTGAACACAAGTTTGTTTATATATCCATTTTCAAGTTTAGTTAAGACATTTATTATATTAACATTGACAATAATTTATAATTTATTTACTACAATGTGTTCTAACCTTTTTTTCTTGTTATAAGATGGTCATTCACTAGACAGTGAAAATAAAAAAACAATAAATTCGATGTAGGCATGTTATGCAAAATTTGTACTAGATGCAAACAGTTCTCTTGCTCCTCAATAAATATTTTATCAGGTCGCTGAGCGATGAAAGTTGTTTTGCTAACAAGTGTTTGCCCAGAAATATTTTTTCCAGATGCCCTAAACTAATTAAATTTTAGATAATAGAATTATTCACATAAAGTTTCCTAGAAAGTCGTATTGGCGACTATTCTTCTTTTTGCCATTGTTAAAAAGATTTCGTTAGAAGAGATTTTTATGGTTCGTGCATAAGCTTTATGTTCTTTAAGAAAGGGTTCGCAGTTTAATAAAAAATCAAATCGCATTCCTAGTGGAAAGATTTAATTTTTGACTAACTTTCAGCTTTCCAGGTATTTAAATATGATAAAACAGTTGTGTTCCGTGAAATAATCTCTGCCATGGAAAAACTTATTTTGAACTAACTTTCTAGATCTTGGTCATACCTAAAATATTTTAGGCAACCGTTATTTTTGAAAAGAGAAAACAATTCTTTACTTAAAATAAATGTAAGTATTAGTTTCCCTTACGTCAGTTTTAATGTTTATGCTTTATTCTCGTCTTAGAATTTAGATGTTAGCAAGCTTTACCATTGCTGTGATAACTGCAGATTTTGAGAAACAACATTCAGGTCATTTTGTACATTGTGCTTATATCTTAGTTGTTATCCCGGTTATAAACCCCACCTTTACAACAGATTCAGGTTTTATGAAAAGTAAGAATGATGACCCAAACCACAACTTAATGACTTCATATTGTTCCAATGGTAGATCTACATAGGGCAATTCCATGTTAATTCATCCGAATTTAAAAACAATAGTGACATATATCTCAGAAAACTTCTAAATCTTGTACAAAAACAAATAAGTAATACGTTCATGGATTACCCTGAAGCTCCAGACCTCTGAGTTTTTTCTTTTTCTTAATGCGCAGATAAACAGTTGAAAATGAACATATCGAAGATTTTCAGCTTTCTCACTGGTAATAATACAAATGTTTGACAAGATATTCAAAAGTGATTAACATATTAATTTCTAGAGCTACCAAAAAAATTGGGTCCTTTTGTTTTACATACACTTTTTGACCTAAAACTAATAAAAGTTTAAATGGCCAAATATTACAACAAACATAATTATTTTCAATGTCGGACTTGCACACCCAAAGTTTCTTTTGTTTTATTTCTAACATGAGTCTATAGTCTTTGGAAAGACAGGAAACCAGATTTTGTTCTTTTAGTCAAACATTTATTTTGCCCCTATTGAAAATCTGTAAAAACCGGTCATATAGAAAAATACATCCGTTGTTTAATTGATTATTTTGGCACCTTCAGTCAAAGATTTATTTTTTCCACTTTAGAAATCTTCAAAATTGGTAAATGTATGTACATAGATATTGTAATTAGCAAAAATGACACAATAAATTTTAAAGGTAATTCTTTAATTGAACTTTCACTTACACTAAGCAGATTTCATTTATAATAAAATAACAATATTTAAGCAATAGGGAAAAAGACCAAAATTGGTTTCGCAGCAAAAATATTATTTTGTAATTATAAACCAACCAAACCTGAAGGGTTTTCATTTTATTGTAACTAGACCAACGATTTAGAATTTGAAATGCAAATGTGTTTGAAAATACTTATTTGCTTCTTGTGATATCCAAAACTCAAAACTTTGGACGTCATTGAGATAAAATAAATTTGAACTGTGTGCATAGATAATTTACTTGTAAACAATAGAAGACAAAAACAAATGTATAAGGATGAAACGTTCAGATGCAAATACATGTTTATTCATACCCAACACTCACAACTATAGCTTGAAATTTGAAGGTCAGTGTCTTCTCGATCATGTAGGAGGTCTAAAAAGTGGAAAATCCACGAATGACCATCAATCAGCAAACCGTTTTTGACATATCTTTTATTAAATATGTTTCTAGACCTTTTAACAAAAACAATGTGAAATTGATAGACTATACGGTAAGAAGATTGCAGATCATCAAAATTTGACTAAATGAAGATTTAACACTCATGTAAGAAAGCAAAAATTTTTGTTGTTTCCAAAAGAGAGAAATCTGCGTTATGCCCATTTGGATCTTAATTATGTTATATTATGATTCACAATAGCTAAGGCCATCTTTCTATAAAATTTAAAAGTGAAAAAGTCCTTTTAATTGGCGAATCTGTAAATCTGTAAAAGAAGAAACAATATAGGTATTTGTTAATGTTTTATTGCAAGAAGAGAAACCACATTAACTGTTACTAATAAATCAGAAATCAGTTTTACATTGTTTTTTGCAAAATAATCTCGCAATAAGAGAATGGTGATACGAAAGATTAACAATTTTTAAAAACTTTAAAATATAAAGCCCTTTTAATCCTTCATGTCATATCATCTATTGTTTATTTAATCTTGGTAGTATTAACGAAACAATAGCTTTTTCTGCTGGTTATTCTTGTTTCACTTACCAGATAGGAAAAATAACAGCGCGATTTTATAAAAAAAAAATTGATTCAAGTAACTACTGATAAATTGTTACATTGTTATTAAGTTAATCCTTTCTAAATTGGTTAGTATTAATAGAAATCATTTTGTGATGTTTTGATATAGAATAATAAAGCTAACAATTTTTACTTATTATCGCTATTAGTGCGACTGCTTTCTATTGTGCAAATATTTGTGTGAAATAATTTAGAGCAAATTGAATACAAATCGTGCATTAATACAGTATCTCAATATTTACATTATCAATTATTGAGATTCCTAACTGGATATTCAATTATTTAAATTTTCTATATCTTTTGATTCTTTACTCCAACCATGTATTGTATATCTTTTTTAATTCTCAAAACAGAAAAATTCGAGTAGTCATGCAATTAGACTTCTGGGACAATGGTGTAACTTTGTTTCACATTCGTATTCGTACCACATTTCTTGCAACGGGACCTAAATGAATTATAACCAATTGACATCCTTTAGCAATTTCAACTAATGAAGTATCTTGCAATTTAATTTCTCATTTTTAGAACTTTAGCAGAAAAATAACTCGTCTTGTTTAGTATTTTTCCCTATATTTCCCAGGAAAAAAATTTAATTACGTTTTGTTGTTGTTGTTGTTTCGTGGCTAAGGCTTCAAATCGCAATGCTCTTGGACCTCGTGGTTTCAACTACTACAGTCATTTCGCCGCCACTAGAATTTAGCTGAACCCAAAGTTTCCCAACCCCTGTGAATATTTTTAACGTGCAATTCATCGTAGTCATACGGGAACCACTGTTCCCGGTGAGAATAATCGCTCAATTTGAGCGGCTTGCCTTAATTACTTTTAAACAAAAGAATGCCTTTTAAATACGATAAATTCTCTTTTTGAACTTTCCAATCTGGACCATGTCAAACTTAAATTGGAACTCAATTTCTTGGCGTTCTTTTTCTTTTTCTATCTTCCTGAAAAAGTGTTTTATATTAGCAGCAAAAAAATGTTGCGTTCTAATCCAAGCTTATGGACTGAAAGTCTAAACTTGGAAGTGCTCTGACATGGACTCTGAATATAATTTTGAGTCGCCCAGTTCTAAACGCAAATTGAGATACGAGAGTTGCTTTTTATAGAAATGCATCCACGAATTGTTGAGAAAAACTGATGTATATAACAATGAACTGAACTGAGTTGTGGAGGAAGTTTAATTGCGTTTACAGCGCCATCTGTTACGAATCGGAAAATATGTTTTAAATAAATTATACGTATTTTGCGGCTTAGAATCTCAATTTGCAATAAAATACAAGAGTTTCCACTTAAAATTTTAAAGTTGCCCCCCCATCTATGCGCAACCTTAAACACTTGCTACTATATTTTGCGCTCTTTTATCCTGTTAAAAAACCTTTCCGAGTCATTTTTATAAATTTTAAAGAGTTTCACACTTCATTTCCAATTTTTCATTTTACATCAATATTGGATCAAAAATGTCTTCCAAAAATATTAAAGTATGAGTTAGCATCAATATTAATTAACTGAAATGTTGTGTTTTTAGACCACAAAATAAGTCGAATTGAATATCATTTTATTCACAACAATATACATCTATGTCACAGTTAAGAAACAAAAGCATTATACATGCGTAATTAAAGGCAAGGTTACATGTCGTATGAATCATTATTACGCATACATTTTTACTGACGGTACATTTTAAATATGAATACAACAATCATCCCGCCCACAAAAAATATTCGAATGTAGTATAATATTTAACATAAACACATACAGGTAACTATAAATGAAATATTAAATGTAAACTTAACATTTAAAACATAGTAACATGACAATCTTTAAAAAAAAAAGAATAATAAAAAAATGATAAATTATTGAACATAATCACTAAGGTAAGTTGGTTGTCGCCTGGGTCGCTCGGAACGTCGGACCTCTGCAGGAGTCTCTTCATTTTCTATGGCAGGTTGTTCTTCAGGGTCTACGATGACGTCTTGATTACCAACTCTGTCTGGAGTGTATGGAACCATCATCATCAATTCTGGTGGAACGTCAAAATATGAAGTTGGGTCGTGCTTCGGTACATCTTCGGAAAATGATACCCGTTTCTTTTCCTTCTTTTGCACTTCGGTTCTTCGAATTTGGTTAATGTGGAGCTTGATATTAAATCCATCATCGAGTAAAATAATATAATGTAATTGTCCTAAAATCTTTGCCACTTCTCCAAAACGCCATATTGGTTTTTTGTTGTGAGGATACCAACGGACTTGGACTCTTTCACCTATTGCTAGTTGTCGGACACCTTGTACTTTGGTCCGTTGATTTGTCGACGTATTTGATTTACTGGGAATAAGGGCATCTAAGCGCGTGCGAATTTGACGCTTGAGATATAACTCTGCCGGTGACCTTCCACCACAAGGAGTTGCTCGGTATCTAAATAATATTTCTCGTAATTGCTGTCTAATTGGCAAGTTTGAATCATTCATTGCATTTAGTTTTGCTTTTAGCGTTTAAACATTCCTTTCGGCTAACCCGTTAGTAGATGGGTGGTTAGGGGCACTAAACTTCTGAATGATTCCATTTCGAATACAATATTCTTTAAATTGTTGATTTGAAAATTGTAGTGTTGTCCGAGACTAAAACCGATGAAAAACCGTGTGTTGCAAAGATATCATTGAGTGCTCCAATTGTAGAATCTGAGGTAGGAGCACTTGTTTGAGTCCGCACTTCTATCCACTTAGACTTTGCGTCTACCAGAACCAGGAAATATAAATTCTTGAAGGGTCCTGCGTAATCAATGTGAACACGTTCAAAAGTTTCTGCAGGTTCATCCCACTGATGTGTGACTTTTGCAGGGTTCTTCTGTAATAGTGCGCAAGTTTCACATGATCTTGCAATTCGTTCGATGTCTTTGTCAATTCCCTTCCAGAACACATACTTTCTCGCTAATTGTTTCATTTTTACCATGCCTACATGAGTGTGATGTAATTCTTTCAACACTATTAGGCGTAGGCTTTTTGGAATTACTAGTCGGTGATTTCGAAAAATCAGCTCGTCTTGAATCGTGTATTGCGAATCTAGATTTACGGACGAATTTAGTTCTTCTTTGATCTTAGACAGTTCTTCGTCATTGAGGGATTCTTCTATTAATTTTTCTCGCGTAACGACGTCTGTTGTAATCTGGTTAATGATTTGATCACATAACGTTGAGACTTCATTGTCTAACAGTTGTTCCGTAGAATTATTATCTGGATTCGGTGCTCGGGAAAGGCAATCCACATTTACGTGATCTTCAGCTCTTCTGTGCTTTACTTCGTAGTCGAATTCTTGAAGAAAAGATGCATATCGAAGTAAGCGTGCTGAAGTCATGGCTGGAATCTTTGAATCTGGATGTAGAATTCTTGTAAGTGGTCTATTGTCTGTGACGAGTTGAAATTTTCTTCCAAAGATATAGACGAAACAATTATGGACAGAGAACATTATGGCTAAGGCTTCTTTGTCCAGCTGACTGTACTTTTTCTCCGTATCAGTAAGAGATCGAGAAGCGAAGGCAATGGGTCTTTCGACACCATTGATAACATGAGATAGTACTCCAGCTATTCCTACCGGGCTTGCATCACATGCTACTACAAGTGGTAATTTTGGGTTATATGGAGTCACTTGAGATTTCATTCTTTAATTTTACAAAAGCTGCTTCGCAGGTTCCAGTCCATTTGAAGTGTGCTTGTTTTTTCAGCAACATTCGAAGAGGATATGTCTTGGTTGAAAGAACCGGAATAAACCGTGCGTAATAAGTTACCATTCCTAGGAACCTTCGTAGATCATCTGTGTTTCTTGGTCTAGCCATTTCCGTAATTGCCTTAATTTTATTTTGCGATTTCGAAATCTTATTGTATTCGATAACATGTCCTAGGTATTCAGTTTTTGTAGCGAAAAATTCACATTTTCGACGATTCACATGCAGGTCAAAATAACGTAATCGTTGAAGGCATGCATTTAGGTTTTTTGAACATTCTTCTAATGTTTCCCCGTGAACAATGATGTCGTCGAAATAAGACAGGGTTTTCGGGAGATCATTCAATATCTGATCTAGAATTCTATTAAAGTCTGCTGGTGCAGTTTTAATTCCAAACGATAGTCGATTCATCTTGTATGTTCCGCGGTGAGTGGTAATTGTTTGTATTACTGCACTTTCTTCATCTACTTGTAGATGCAGGTAAGCTTTGTATAAATCAAGACGGGAATTACGAAGATTATTTAAAATATCGTCGATTCGTCGAATTGGATAATTTGAATCTACCAATCTGCTGTTTACTCCAACCTTATAGTCAACACATAGGCGTACCTTGCCATCTGGTTTTGAAATGACCACTAAGGGTGATCCCCAATCACTTGTTGATATCTTGCTAATAATACCATCGCGTTCTAGGTTATCTAGCTCTTGTTCGACTTTCTGTCGCAATGCATATAGAACATCACGTTCTTTCGTATAACATGGTTTAACACCTTGACGAAGCTTTAACGAACATACTATGTTTGGGATTTTCTCTACTCTCTCTTCAAACACTTCCGAGAAAGTTTGAATTACGTCTTCAGCATTCTTAATTAATTTAACTTGATTGACATCAGAATTGGTGGTTTCTACACCATCGATGGTAGCAAGGTTGATTTTCAAATGTCGAATCCATACTCTTCCCAAAAGGGGCTCAAATTGATCTGGTACAATATAAAGTTCTTCTGTAGATGTACATGAATTGTACTGAGCTTGCACTGTTATACGACCTACTGGCCGAAACACGTCACGAGTGTATGATCGAAATGCTATATTTGTCGGTTGAATTTTGACATCTAGGCACAAGCAATTGAATTCACGCCGTGGAAGTAGTGTATATCCAGCTCCAGAATCTACTTCAAAACGCTGAGGTTTTCCTTCAATAAGGACCGTTATAAAAAATTTGGTTGCGTCGGCTGTATTCTGATGGGCAAAAATGTCTATAACTTGGTTAATGTTATTTCGAGGTAGGTATTCTGTAATATTATTAGTATCGTCTGAACTCGAAGTCTTTTTCCGAAGAAGAGTTGAAATGCATACTTTTGCAATGTGTCCAGACTTATTACAAGAATTACACTTCAGATTTGAACTTCGACAATTTTTTGCTGTATGATTATCGCGACCGCAACGAAGACACAGGTTTTCTATACCAAGTTTTTTATAATCAATTCTGGATATAGATTTTGATCGAAACCTTAATTGCTTCTGAAAACTCTGAGAACGATGTCGAGTACTGGTAGTGGGGTTATTTCTTCTCGAAAGGTGCTGGTTCTTTGCTACTTTATTTATGGAATCGTTCTTTGCAATTGAATTATTTAAAACAGGTTCGTTTCTTGAAATTTCCCTACTATCAATCTTTGAAGATTCAAGAGCGATGGCTTTTGCGGTTATTTCGTCAAATTCCGACGTGTCAGACTGTAGAAGTTGCTCACGAATCGAATTGTCACGGATGTCTTTAATAAATTGGGCTCGTAAAAATACATTTGCAATTGAAATGGCACAGTCGCAGGGTGATTTAAATTCACATGCTGTAATATCTGCTCGTAATGCTGCTATATAATCCGTAATTGATTTTGATTCTGTCTGATACGTTGATAAAAATCTGTGTTGTGCAACCAGTATATTTTGTTTTGGACACAAATGCTTTTCCAATGATGTAATTAATGTTGCGTAATCTAGCTCGTTTGGCATTTTTGGTGCTCCAAGAGATATATATTATATATATATATATATTATAATTAGAAAAACCGATAGAATTTAATAGCATCTGTGCACAACAATTTTTATCATCAAAAATATTTTTCATGCAAAGATAATTTTCAAATCGTTGTCGATAATATTTGAAATTTTCTTTTTTGCTGTCAAAATTTTCAAACGGGGACAATAATGCGGCATTAACTGTAGGAGCTGGATTTGTTATTGCTGTTCTTCCGGGAAGCAAACGATCAAGCAAATCTTGCTGGTTTTTATTCATTGCTTGGATGAGTAGTTGAAATTGATTGGCATCCATACCGGTTATTTGAAGTTGAGAGTATGGGAAAAGAACTAGATTTCTTAAAAGGCAGATGCGCAAAGATATAAATGGAATGGCATTTGGTACGCGTGTACGTAGAATGGTAAATCGGTTGCATGCGTATTCAAATTGGAATAAATAATCATGCAGTACTTTATTGCTGTGAATTCCTCTTATGATGTCTTACTGACTGACTGACGGTACATTTTAAATATGAATACAACATGAAAGCTGCATACCTACCATCTTTTTGCTGTCTGCTGATTTATTCAATGTTTTTTTTTCAGTAAGAGAACAGAGCGGGTACTTGGAAGACATAAATTTACCCCTTATTGGAATATTCCCACATTTCAATGTGCTTCGCACAAAATCTATTTTACTGAACTAACAAAGAAATATAACATTACTCAGAATGACGACGATACATTTAGAGGTGATAAGATTACAATACTGTATGATCCAGGTGCTTTTCCAGCCATTTTAACTTCAAGTAGAAGCAAAAAGGTAGTGTTAAGAAACGGTGGTGTTCCTCAAGAAGGCAATCTAACCTTGCATTTAGAGCTTTTTAAGAAAACTATAGAAGAATTAATCCCAAATGAAGAATTTCCAGGTAATAAATAAAGATATACACAAATGATTCGTAATGATATAAATATTTTGTAATTTCAGGGGTTGGAATAATTGATTTTGAAAGTTGGCGTCCAGTATTTCGTCAAAATTTTGGAACTTTAATACCATACAAAGAACTATCAATAGATATCGAAAAACAAAGGCATCCATTCTGGCCCCAATTCTTAATAGAAAAAGAAGCTGAGAGAAGGTTTGAAAAGCATGGAAGAATCTTTATGGAACAAACATTGCTTTATGCTAAAAAATTAAGGCCGAATGCTATTTGGGGTTACTATGCTTATCCTTATTGTTTTAATATGTCTCCAAACAATATGAGAACAGACTGTCCTAGTGAAGTTACCAAAGAAAACGATAAGTAAAGTATTTGATTAAAAAACAAAAACTTGTTATAAAAATCTGATTTTCAGAATTGAATGGCTATTTCTTGCAAAAGATAATCTATATCCATCACTATATGTGCGTCAAAACAATTTAACACCAAAAGAAAGACTACAGTTGATTATTGGAAGGATCAATGAATCGCATAGAATAATTGGTTATATGAACAAACCTATAGATCCCCTGATTATTCCCTATTTTTGGTACAAGTACCAGGATACTGATCAATTCTTAACTAAGGTTTGTATAACATAACTAATATAACTTTATTAGGCCAAAACAAGTGTTTTCATTTAGGATGACATTTACAATGCCTTCCATACTTTGAAAAGTTTAAGTATTGATGGTCTTATATTATGGGGCAGTAGTAATGATGTGAATACCAAAGAAAAGTGTCAAGCTTTATATAAGTATATTGATACAATTTTAGGTCCAGCCTTGGCTAGTTTATAAAGTACTAGATTTGTAATAACGTGAAATATACAAATTGAATTGTTGTGTGAATATTCATTTAATGTTTATTTTTTCTTCTAAAATAGTATTGTTGTAAAAGTACTTATGTTATGATTTAAATAAAAATTTTATTATTGTTGTATATTTTATTTTAGTTATGTTTGGATATAGTGCGTATAATGCACAACCATGGCAAATGTAGGGAGGTGGTATTTTCCAGAGTGAAACTTTGTATGAGCCCAATGAAGAAGTTGATGTAGAGTAGTTCTAGAATTTTTCCTAACTTTACTTTTAGGGTTGAGTAATTGCTTAATTATTAATGTACTGTCCAAAGAAGTCGAAACCCCGTAGAAAAGGGCAAATAATTCTATTGTCTCTAGTAGCCCCTAAATAAGATCAGTATTTGTTTTTACCTAAGTTGCCAATGTTGCAAACTGCAGTTAGTCTTGAATTAAATGTAGTAGGAAGTAAGGTTATTACTTACAGAAACGTAATTTACAGTATAGGTCTTTCAAAGCCACCTTAAATAACATCGGTATTGTTATTAATTTTCACAAACTGAGGATTATTACAAAAAGCAGGGATCGTAGCTATGCGTAATCTAGTATCAATCATAAGGTAATTAAATTATGTATCCAGCCATATAAAAATATACAGTGTTTTATTTAAAAAAATAAAATATCAGGATTCAGAGCAACTTTCTACAAAAGAATAGTTGAAAATGTAACTTTTCATTTTAAAAAAGTAACCGAAAAGTAACCTTCATATTAGCTACCCTGACAATAATGTGTATGTAGTTATTTACAAATCAAGGATTGTAAACGTTAGTTTTCCAGTCGAGATAAATCTCAGTTACACCATGGTCTCCAAAATTAATTTAGATCAGAAAATATACCTATGCCCTAAGGCATATACAACACTTTTTCTACGATTTAACTCCAATATAATAGAAAATTCTGTTTAATTTTAAATTAATTTATAACCTTATTATCCGTTTCAGATTATAAAACAGTAGGGTAGGCCATGATTTATTTTTGTTGACAGCACTGCAAAACAGGTTATACACTGGTGGGCAAAATATTTAAGTCACTTTGAAATTGAGTTGCTTTTTGTTATTTTCTGTTCTAAATTTATATTTGAAAATTGTAATTCATTGTTAATAGTCAATATTGAATCGGAAAGCACGAGCGCTGGCCAATCAAACCGCCTAATGCCTACCCCATCCAGATATTCTCTGACAACTCTCGCTACGTGAGATCTCTCATTATCTTGCATGGAAATGCCATACTCGCCTATGGTGACCATGAAAGGCATAATATGATCTTTTTGAACTTCTGTAATGTATCTGTGAGCTGTTAGGGAGCCATTCTGTATGAAGACTAACTCTGTGTGTGCTTATGAAGAGATTCCTGCTCAAACCATGACCGACCCACCGCCAAATGGATGTCGCTTGTCAATACAAACTAGAACATATCTTTCTCCTGGTCTTCTCCATACAGATAACATTTCTCCAAAAACGAATGAGTAATGACTCAGAGCCTAATAGTACGATGATTTACATTTTGCAAACATAAGCTTAGAACATCACAATTTCAAAGTGACCTAAATTTTTTGCTCGCCAGTGTATTTTGTTGAACGACAAAACTGAAAATTTTGTTTCTGTAAGTTGTTTACTATTTTTACCCCTTTAATTTCAGATTTTTGAATTTAACAAGAACACCATTTATATGTTACTTTTCACAGTTCTTGTAACCAAACAAAAGAAGAAATTCAAACTGTTCCAACAGAATTAAAGAGAAATATGTTTTTCATTTCAATTTTAAGAATTTTTCGTTTTATGTTTGAAAATAGTTCAAAACTGAACCTTTTTCAATGAAAAAGTAATAAAAGTAACTGGGATATGAAAAAAGTAACAAAAAGTTACAAATCAGAGAAAAAGTAACCTTTAGTTAAAAAAGTAGCTAAAGGCCGTTTTACATTATACTTTTTTGCGTCTAAAACTTTGACTAAATTAAAAACTAGCTCGACTTGGATAATGTAAATCAGAACAATTGCTTCCAAGTTTTCATGCTAGATCCTAGATTTAAAACTAGGTTGGGTCCTATTTTTCAACGTTTTCAACCGAGTTTGTATACTAGACCTGCGCATTAGAACGATTTTCCGCGGTACCAACCTTTCATAACTAATAAGAATGTAGTAAGAAAGAAACACACACTTACTAAGGCTAACTAAGTAATTTTAATTAATAAAAACAAAATACAGAAAAACTTAAACTTATAAAAAAATAACTCAGAACACTAAATATACGTCTTATCGTCTTTGTCTTCGAAAGCACACTCCCCGTGTCGTTTGTTTTTTTACGCGCTCTTGTATTTTTTTACGGCTGTGGCCCAATTCTCACACTCGACCTTGCTACCCTAGAGGACGTCCTCGTCCTCAGTTCCGAACTCTCCAGTGCATCTTTATTTTCAGACTCTTCGGTTGAAGTGTCTTCTTCCTCGGGACTACACCATCGCTTCAGTCTATCTGAAGAGTACACAGATTGGAAAGACTTTTGAGTGCGCTCTGCTCCCGGAATGTCTCGTACTTCATAGCGATCGTTGCCTAGGACCCTTCCTACCATATAAGGCCCTTTGAAACGTGGCAACAGCTTTCTTGAGGTTCCGGTCGCCGCTAATTTTCGTCGCGTTATTACTAGATCTCCCTCGTGATATTTAGTTGGTGGCTTTCTTTTCTGATCAAATATCACCTTGTCCTTCTGCTGCTGGTTTTGAATTTTTTGGAGTGCTTCTTGCCTCATTTTGTCTAGATGCTCTGGTAACTGCACACCTTGAAGCGCCAAATTGTTCTGCAATGCGTCGCGTGGATGAAAACCAAATAAGAGTTGATGTGGCGTCCGTTTGGTCGTCTTATGTTCCTTATCATTTAAGGCAAACTGGATGTTTCTCACGTTGTGATCCCAATCCTTACCATCTTCTTTATTATAAGTAGTCGTCAACGCGGTAAGTAACGTCTGGTTTTGTCTTTCCACTTGGCCATTCGCGCGAGGGGTGGCTGTAGCATTTTTAATATGATTAATGTTATTTTCCGCACAAAACTTTTCGAACTCGCGAGATGTAAATGCAGCTCCTCTATCCGACATTAGTCGCGTAGGTGTACCGCAATAGCTAAAAATGCCCTTTAACACGTTAATCACCGGTTTAGTTCCCGCGGTTTTAACTGCTCGTATGATCGAATACTTCGTAAAATTGT
>VTPC01090971.1:122977-158487 GCA_011009095.1 Ignelater luminosus
TTCTTAAGAACCTCCCACGTGACTATACCTCTTTCTGATTGAATAAATAATTTAGGAGTGCCCTTGAGTAGTATTTTTCCAAAAATCAACTTTTGTTTTTCATTCCAACCCATCAAGAGGGCGCTCTCTTCAAATTCGGTGATCCAATTTTCGATTGGGTAATCGTCTTCACCCCCGAAAACGCGCATTGTATCTTCAATATCTCTCAATGTCAGTACAAACTTTGTATCTTCAGGCTGGTGACCCATTTTTTGCGTAGACACTTCTGATCCGTCATCCGACGTGTCGTCGTCTTCTTCGCTTTTCGTCCTCTTAAATTGATTCCTTCTACTCATCTTCATCTTATTCTTCTTTTTAATACAATTTTGCTGGTAAAATTATAAATTTAATAAAAACTCGAATTCTAAGGATTGGCACACAGCCCTCGCTGAGACGGCTAACCCTACTTAACCCTCGGCGCGGCGCCTGCGATATGTTATACACACATATATGTTAAGGTACACTTGCTGGTTGCTTTTGTTCTTTGTTTAAAACTTCGTCATATTACGTCTTACTTCTTTCTTCGTGGTTTTATGAATTACAGGCAACACAAATACCAATGAAAATAAGCATGCATATGTATATTCTAACTTACAGTTTCTGCTTCTTCTTTTTTTGTTTTGTGGCGTCTTTTAGCACTTATCTGCTCTTTGTTTATTGCAGTTTGCGTCGTGTCGTCCGAAGCTCTAGCTACTGGCTTCTAATAATTATTTTTGTTATTTATCCCACCGCTGCTAATTATGTAGCAAAAAAGAAACACACACACTCACTAAGGCTAACTAAGTAATTTTAATTAATAAAAACAAAATACAGAAAAACTTAAACTTATAAAAAAATAACTCAGAACACTAAATATACGTCTTATCGTCTTCGTCTTCGAAAGCACACTCCCCGTGTCGTTTGTTTTTTTTACGCGCTCTTGTATTTTTTTTACGGCTGTGGTGCAATTCTCACAAGAATAACTTTGACGCGCTTTTGATCTCTGGAATCGAAATTTTTTATTTATTCAGAATATAGTGTTGGCGACATTGACAGCAACTTTGGCAGCTACCTTTAAAATCTCCTAAATAGAGGCGGGAAATTTAAGCTCAATATAGTATGCAATATAGTGTAGTAACTAGTTTAGTAAATAGTTTAACCGAAAAAAGTATAATGTAAAACGGCCTTAACTCTGAACCCTGAAATATTCACGTTTGAAAAGTTGGTCAACTTTAAACGTTTCTACAGCTTGACCAACCTCAGAAAAGCGCTGAGTGTAAGTACACTCGCATCCAAAAATCTTCCGACAGGAAATTTATAAAAACTAAACACTGCCAATAACATATAATAGATTTAAAACAACTTTTTGTCAGTTAATGTACTCGAGTAAAATTACGCTTCTGATTGATCGGCGTTGTTTATTTTTGAAATTAGTTCGCATATTTTCCGGGGCTTTTCTGAGGTTGATTGCGCTGTATTTGACATTTGTTGGTGATTCCGACAGTCAATTATCATAGTCACATACGTGCAAAGAAAAAAGCTCTGTTGGTTGAACAGCTTGTGAACCACAACCCACTAATGCCAACATCCGCAAAACGCGAAATCTCTGATTTTTAAAAACAGATGATACATACAGGCAGACCCTATATTGATGGACAGCAGACTCTATGGGAAATGGAAATATAATTATGAAAATATTAATAATACCGTATTTAAGGTAAAAAAAGGGAAAATAAAATTAGTCGATAGATAATCTAGTGTTGAAAACACTGCTTTTGAATTTTCGACTTTGCTTTATTAATAATGAAGTTTATGAAAGAATTCGGCTTAAGTAGGACGCTGTGTATGTTTCAGGGTCACAGCCAATTATTTGTTTTCCAAGCAAGATCACAGTAATTATCTCCTCTAACAGGCAAGGGCCCAAGTGAAATTCTCCTTTACATTGTATAGATGAACTTATTGCAAAAACTGAAATTGCAACAGTACTTAGCAGTCTTACTAGATCAAACAGTTCTTTTTTTTGCAGTTATACTTCAGTGTAGTTGAGCCATAGAAATGCAGCAGCAGCTTTTAAAAAATCATTTAAAAAACTATTTATCAAGTTACTACAGCCTGTAAATTGTTATTGCATAGCTTTTCTATTGATTGTTCAAATTCATTTCGATCTTCAGTGAATACAAAGAATACTAAATAAATCTTCAGACAATAACTATGCAAAACTTTTTTATATAACATTTAGTTATACCTTTATGACTTCACTTTAATAATTTACAACTCAGAAATTTGACATTAACTAGGTACTACCTACCATGTACGTATAATGTAATGTGCATGCACAAAATTCAATATCAAACTGAATCTTATTTATTGACATCTTTGTTATAATAATGCAGATATAGCTCATAAGGCTGGTACTTGGTACCAAATAAAATTTTTCTATTTTTAGAAAAGGGTAAATTAAGATTTGTTTGATCAATTTATGATTTATGATTATGGATGCTTCAATATCAGCTTCTGCTGTTATACTTTTTTTTAAGTAAGTTTTTTTATCATTTATCCAGGGGAAGTCCCTGTCATTCTATTGTTTTATTTTAATTTATTGAGTCCTTTTTCAAGGTGAATTCGGCGAATTCGTTTTGAATGTAGAAATTGTCAGTTTGTTGTGAAACCACCAACCAAACAGTTGTATAATACCTAGTGTTGCAAATTTTGTATATTGCAAGAAGATCAAGGCTTTTGTTTTATTATTTGATGTTGAATATTACTAATGGAAAATCTAGGGGAAGGAAAATTGTTGCAATGTAACTATTAGTTACCGCTTACCATGTAAACATTGATTGTTAGTTACATATTTGATTACTACTAATAAAATTTTTACATTCCCATTGGAACTAAATCCAAGTGAGCTCGGTAAGAAAACTTAAACCCCATGTTTATACTTAATAATAAGTATTTTAATCGATTGTGTTACTAATTTGATTGGAAATTCTCATTAATAATTAAAATTTAATTTAATTGCCGAATGAGTGAGGTTAGATTGGATTTTTATAATTTTTTTATTTCTGGAGTTTGCGCTCAAATAATGGAAGTGGTTAGCGTACCGATTGCACAACGTTTATCTGCCTAACGTATCGTCCCGTGAATGTAGAAATTATTTTATTTAAATTATTAATGTTATTAATGTTGTAATAAAATATGAATACATTTTTCCAATCAAATGTGTAATAAATTTTGCTTTATACAAAAGTATGTTAATGTTAAATATATAAAAAAAATATATTTAACAGGTGTATCCGAAATTGATTCTATTATCAACAGGAATTATAAGGAAGGATTCTACAGATTTTTAAAAAGCAGAAAGATATTGTTCTCTGTCCTGTTATAATGTTTAACAATTAACAACTAAAGCGTTATTATTAGAAGGAATTATAGGTCGATTAATTCAGTTAGTGACATTTAAATATAATTTCAATTGTAGCTAATGTTGGTTATGTAAAAGGATATTTCTCTTTTGTTTTTAATTATCATTTGTTTGCTTTCACAGCCTACTTTGTTTAAAAGCAATAAAACGTTTACAGCACCATTGGTTTTAGAGATAGCAATGACAAATTCTGTATTGTCAAAAAGTCCATAAAGATTTTACTTTAAAAATGTCATGTCTAGATGACTTGCATTGGGAATAAATTACATTCCATCATAATTCAAATTCAATAATCTTTCAAGCTTAAACTATGTATTACAAAAATACTTTCTATTGTTTTCTGTAAAGCAATTTTTTGATATTTGAACATTTTAATTTTTTGTTTAATTATTTAGCAAGCCAATGATAACTGAGTTTATAACCTTTGTAAGTTTTTGCCATTAAACAATGATAACAGACTCACCCTGTTTCTATACAAATGCATGCAGAGAAATAATAATCTATCATTTAGTTCTCAGAATTATTTGGAGAAAAATGTTAAAAATTTAAAAAGAGTTTTATATGTGTGGATTAGTTGACAAGCCAAGTTTTCATGCTCTTTTATGTTCCTGTCGTTTTACTCAAAGAAGTTCTTTGTAAAAGCAAACTAAGTATTAAGTTTCAGTGATACTGGAAGGTCTTATTTTGTCAATGCGTTTGCTTAGAAGTCTCCTAAATCATTCTCGGGAAAATTGTTCTTTAGTGTTTTATAAGATTTTGTGTCATATTTACAATGTTACTGAAGTAGTAAATTGCATACCGCATTTACTACAGGAAAATAAATATTTGAATATTTTTCAATTTAATACATATTTAAGTAGAATGCTTATAATTATAAATTTTTATTATTGCATTCATTTAAAGTACCATTACTTTAATCACATCAAGTACTTAATTGTAGTAAACTCCTTTCATTTATTAATTGAGTTAAATTCCTTAAAATCTATTGTTAATGAATACAAATGTTTTGCAATAATGTAGAATAACAATGACATTAATATGGCTTCTAGTTGAGTTTAACAACAAGCAAATTATCTAAAAATGAAATTTAATTCAAAATTTTAATAAAATCGTCAGCTTTTTTTCTACCTTTTTGTTTTGCTAATATTAATTTGAATTACTATATAGATTAAAATTAGAAGTAAATAAAAGAATTTTTCCAGGAGTACACCCTACTCCATCCCCAGGATAATATCTTCAGGAATGAAATAAATGATACATTTGCAAATAACGATCAAGATTGAAACAATGGACGAACAACAGAAAAGTCAGCGACATCCATCGGTGGAGAGAAGATTGGGACAAAATGGGATAGTTCAACCACTTCTTACCGACTTATACCAAATAACAATGGCTTATGCTTATTGGAAGTCTGACAAAGCTGAAGATCAAGCAGTATTCGATTTATTTTTTAGGAGAAATCCCTTTCAGGGGGAATTTACAATATTTGCTGGTTTGGAAGAATGCGTCAAGTTTTTAGAAAAATTCAGTTATTCTCAAAGTGATATCGAATATTTAAAGAGCACACTTCCTTCTACTATTGAAGATGAATTTTATGACTTTCTAAGCACCCTAAGTGCTAAAGATATTACTCTGTATGCTATTGAAGAAGGTTCTGTGGTTTTTCCTCGAGTTCCCTTACTAAGAGTTGAAGGACCTTTAATTGTGGCGCAATTATTAGAAACTACTTTCTTAAATCTAGTAAACTATGCTAGTCTGATGGCTACCAATGCTGCTAGGTATAGAATAGCAGCTGGTGAATTAAAGTTGTTAGAATTTGGTTTGAGACGAGCACAGGGTCCAGATGGTGGTTTATCTGCTTCGAAATATTCCTACATTGGGGGTTTTGATGGTACAAGTAATGTTCTAGCCGGAAAATTATTTAATATTCCTGTAAGAGGCACACATGGACATGCATATATTACTTCGTTTACTGGCTTTTCTGATTTGCACACAAAAATATTGCAACCAAAAAATGGCGGTGAACCACAAGATTTATTAGAGTTAGCATCAAATTGGAGGAATGAACTTGTTCCTATGTTTAAAGTAGTGAGCTCTGAAGAGATTAATAATGGAGAATTGGCTGCTTTTGTTTCCTTTGCCATTGCTTTTCCCGATCAGTTTACTGCATTAATTGACACTTATGATGTACAAAGAAGTGGGTTACCTAATTTCTGTGCAGTTGCTCTAGCTATGCATGAATTAGGTTATCAACCATTGGGTATTAGAATTGATAGTGGTGATCTTGCCTATTTATCTATTGTTTCTAGAGATTGTTTCATAAAACTAGGTAACAAATATAATATACCATGGTTTAAAGAACTTACAATAATGGCTTCTAATGATATTAATGAAGAAACAATTTTAAGTCTTAATGAACAAGGACATAAAATTGATTGCTTTGGTATTGGTACACATTTGGTAACTTGTCAAAAACAACCAGCTTTAGGTTGTGTCTACAAACTAGTGGAACTGAATGGACAAGCTCGAATGAAATTAAGTCAAGAAGTTAATAAAGTTACTATTCCTGGAAAGAAGCAGGCTTATCGTTTATATGGTGAAAGTGGTCATGCTCTTATTGATTTGCTACAAAAATCAGATGAAGATCCTCCTCAAACTTGCCGTAAAGTACTGTGCAGACATCCATTTGAGGAATCAAAGAGGGCGTTTGTTATACCGAGTAAAGTTGAAAAATTGTATAAAGCTTATTGGAAAGATGGTAAAATATGCGAAACTTTACCCAATATGCAGGAAATAAGGGATCGCGTTAAAGCCTCCATGAAGACTTTGAGATCTGATATAAAAAGGAATTTAAATCCTACTCCTTATAAAGTTGCTGTTAGCGATCGATTATATAGTTTCTTGCACGAATTGTGGTTGGAAAATGCACCAATTGGAGAATTATCTTAAGATATGAGCTAATAGAGCAGGTACAGCATTCCATTTATGAGCCTTAAGATATACATTTACATTTTAATGTTTGTTTGTTTTAAATATAAGTAAAACATATTGATTTTGTAGAGAGATGTTAGTTCATTTTTAAAAAGTAGAAATAAAGATAAGCCAAGGTTGATATTTTGTACCTGCTCTATTAATAATATGAAAATAATGCTTTTATCAATAAATAGCTACTGTATAACTGCACAAAAGCTTTTTTTATTGTTGAAAAAAGAGAATAATATTGCTTTCAGCCTTCATTACTTGTACTTATTTACTCAAGGTATTCTATGTTTATAAATCAAAAAATTATCGCCTTACAAACTTACATATATGCACATATGCAATTTGGATACTTGTGAAATGATATGTATAAATAAAAAGTATTTCTTTCCTATGTATTATAAGAACCATATCTACATAAATATGTGGTTGCTATTTTTATATTACTACTTATTATGTACAATTATACTTCTTTTGTAAGAATTTACGTAAATAATAATATTTTGTTTAATTCATTTTGTTGTTTGTATAATTAAAGTATAAACATACATTTTACAAAAGATCTGTGACTGATGATTGTAAACCACAACCATCACAGTGTTAGGACAGAAAACAAAGTGATTCCTGTTTATTTACATGAGATGTTATATTGATTTCTGGATGTGATGAACTAGAGCTGGGTAGTAATTAATTACTTTGTAAATTACTAATTTAATTACTATTCTACAAAAAGTAATTCTAATTAAATTCTTATGCGTAAAAAGTATTTAGTAATTTAAAAATTACTTTTATGCTAAAATAATTTATAATAAATGTAACTTAAGTAATTGAATTACCTAAAAGTAATGACATTACTTAAAAAATAATTAAATTACCTGAAAAGTAGGTGAATTACCTCAAAAGTAATCAAATTAATTGAAAATTTTGAAACAACCTAAATTTTTAGAAAAATACAAAATAACTAATTCTAACAGGTATATCACGCATGCACGTCATTCCTTTTTAATCTTGGAAAAGGGTGAATTGTTTAGTATATTATTATTTATGTGTAGTGTATCCCTCTGTCTGTGTTGTCTTGTCTGTATCCAAGACTCATTCAAGAAAGTTTAAATCTGTGATTTAAATATCTGTGCAAGTGCAAGGTAAAGTGATACTTTTTATAAATTATTAAGACAGAGTAAAGATAATGATAAGTTTAAGTTTTAAACTGCTGCCATTCTGTAGCGTTTTGGTTTTAAAGTATATACAGCATAATATTTATGAATAGAGAATTTAGAATGATTTTATTGTTGAAAATACAATCAATAGGTTTGCAATAGTATATTAAAATACAAGTTGCAGAAGGCATTTATTCCAGCACGAATTTGAAATTCCGAAACGAGCCGCATAGCGGCGAGTTGAGGAACAAATGAGTGCTTGAAGGACCTTCTGCAATGAGTGTTTTATACTATTTTTTCTATTTTGCCGCTTTATACCATTTTCTAAATTAAAAAATAAAAATTTTAAATCTAGTGAATTTTACGGTGGTTGATGACATTTATGTGACGTAATTTTGGGCGGCTGTGAAAAAGCTTCTTTTTGATTGTTATTTATTAATTTGCTACCAACATCAATACATTAAATTTTACTAGTCTATTCTATCACCCCAACGACTTATTCTAACATTCAAATGACATCATTGGGTTGCTAGAATAGACTTATTTTTAACGCAAAATAGAAAAAGTAAATTTCTAGTATAGTCAGCATTAATCTAAATTGGCGGGTGTATCAATTTGTATTTGTTTTACACATCGATCACGATTTCGCGAATATAGAAATTTTGCGAGGTATGTCTAATAGCCTTCCTTGTCTAACATCATGCGACAGAATAATATTCTACGTAAATAAGACAAGGATAGGTACATGGCAATGCAATAGTTATCCAACACAACTTTCTCATATGAAGGAAAATAGTTAACTTTGCACTGACATAGTATATGCGACCCTGAATGATAAAACACACCTAGTGTGTCAAAACGTTTTCGAGAAAAATGCATTTAAAGTTATCAACTTCAATTATGGTCTTGTCATTTGATTTTGATCACAACATTTCGTATCCTAATAGCCCACAACTAGTGGGCTTTGCTTACTGCTGGTCGCGAATGCAGCAGTTTTGGAATTCTTGATGAGAAAACAGGAATACAAACGAACTTCCTAATTGACGAAGCAAGTAGTATAAGCATGTTACATCATTTACCTAGAAACACATCCATCAGTTGATACACTAATTCTATTTGCTGATAACCGTGTGTCCTAAAATAAATATAATGCGATGTTGCACTACCTCGTATGGCGTAATATATGCAACAACGAACAAAAACTTGAAAATTATGTACTTCCTTCTCACGGGTCATACAAAATTTGCGCCAGATTGAATATTTGGGCTCATTAAACTAAAATTAATTAATCAAATACAAGCACATCAGACCTTTGTGTATTGATTGTGACCTATAGTAGCACCTAAACCAGAAGCTGAATTGAACAAAAATAAACGAAAGAAAAAAGAATTTCAACAACTTATGCTTTTGTGTAAATGTAGTCCATGTATTAACTTAACGAATTTGCACTCAAAATGTGGTAAATAAAAAAAATGAGCTATTGTACTTGAATTTGTGTAAGTTTAGGTATATCCAAATCCATCAATAACTCAAAAACGATATTTTGACACGCTAGGTGTGTTTTATCATCCAGGGTCACATATAGAGTTTGGAGGTTGATATTATTTTCATTTTAAGAGTGAGCAAAAACTGCCATTTATTTCGAAAGAAACTGTGACGATGTTGCTTTTTCTAATGCAACACTTATTCTTAAATGACTGTTTTGTTGGGGGGGGGGGGGGGCTAGCGGAGGAAGCAAGCGGGGGATTCTTGCGGATTTTTGATTAAATACTATTAATGTGAATATGACCTAAACATGTACCAAAATTCAGCTTTCCCCTAATTAGTTACGGGTTGAGTCAAAATTTGACTTTTATCTACTGGGCTGAAAGGTTAAAATCTGACAACGTGTGAATTGGGCCGACGTTTTTTATCAAAAAATTGCAGTAAATAACTGGATCACAGATTAAATAAAGATCAGATATTTCACTTCGACAAATATGTGGATTATATTGCTCTCTCTCTCAAAGCAACTCTTAGAGCTTGCTATTTTGACATGTAAGCGCGTAAAAGAGTAGGCGTGGTCAACTCCCAGAGCTGCAAATGTAAATGCGCAGAGACAAAAAATGGGAACATTGGTGGAATAGGGAGTAAAATATCTGACCATTATTTAATCTGTGACTACAAAGTTAGGGTTGCTAAACGTCTTTTTAGCAGACAGGTTTTTATGTGCATCTGGGATTTTGAGCTCTAGCCGAAACTTGCTTAAAGGGGATCACAACACAAAAATCATAATTTATTTTTTAACATATTTTTGTAGGTCATTGAAATGGAATTCGAATGGTCTAAGTCCCGTTTTGATACTCGGAATAGTTATGTAAATATTGCTGTTTAAAGATTTGAGTATGACGTCAAACTGCCAGGCGGCCGTGTTGTTGTTATGTGCCGCATTATATCAGGAACCGATTTATTACAATCTTAGATCAAATTACATGTTGCGAAAAAATACATACCAATCCCATTATATTACGCTGATTCTTTCAGTAGGTATTTGAGATTGTTACCATAAATACATAGGGATGAAATATTCATATTTTGAATTTTTGTTTTTAAATTGTAAACCTTCGTAAATTTAATAAAGTGTAGAAGTTCAAGTCGTTCATTTAGATTGTAGTTTTTTAAAATGAATCCATACCTATTAGACCTTACCAGTTTGAACCTACTCGTGAGAATTTTGAGGAAGTAAGTGATGACAGTGATTCTAATGAATATGTAGATACCACATCAAGGGCAGGACAAATTAGTTGGTGTAAATGTGGAAACTGTAAAGAGATGTTGATTGATGAGGAAAGAGTGTGTTGTAGTGAACTGACAACTTTCGTTGTGTTACCGAGTGTCCACAATTTTCAAAATTGATTTTAGATAAGGACGTACTGCAGTTGGCTAGACATAGTCTTGCTTTAAAAACAAAAAGTCGTTTTAAGAAGCAATTGCTAACTGCAGAAAGTGTTTTAAATTAAACCTGGCGCTATATAGCATATAAACAATTTATTGCTTGGATAAATGCATGGACAACAATTGGAAGGTATAATCGCATTGTAATACCATCATGCTCAGTAAATAAAATTAAGCCCAATTCACACCGTGCGTGCTCACGCATGCAACTATTGCGTGCGTTTCTTTTGCATTTCGTTGAAGCTGCGTGAAGAAGCATGGACCTATTCACACTGAGCGTGCTGCTACCTTTTTTAGGATTTTATGGTTTAAAATAAGGTTTTAATATGTTGGTAATATTTAGCAGAATAAAAATAAAAACGTCACGTGTTTTTTTATTTTGAAAAAGGCGCCATCGTGTGAATCATTTTTTTAAAACAATATATGAATATTACTTGATATGAGTCTATAATTAATTACAGTATACAAAAAACAAACTACACAGTTCAAGAACACGACATGTTAAATGCTACTGCAAACGTTAAAATGAAAATGAAAAGACTTTAAACCACAGTTTTAAACATTCTAACCTAACAAACCTATTCAAGTTTTGCAGTTTTTTCCCACAGCGATACCAACATTGTTATTTTAGATTGGTATGAATAAAAATACCAAGTTTTTCACTAGAAATGCAGGAAAAATTCAAACAAGTTCTAATTTCGTGCGTCAGCACGCGGGGTGCTAACGTATTGACGAGAAGCATGGTGTGAATGGTGGAAACGCATGCAACTAGATTGCATGCAATAATTGCACGCGTGGGCACGCGTAGTGTGAATTGGACTTTAGACAATGTTTTCCTGAAGAAAACGGGAGTTATGTTGAATTTAAAAAAGTGAGCAGTGGTTTACCAGCTTAGGGGTAATTACAAGATTAAAATAAGTAAAAACAGAAAAACACAACCGTACGCACTACAACTAGGCATTTTAAAATGAAATTTAAAATCTGATAAAAAAACTGCTTGTAAAAACATCACTGAATGCGAACGCAATGCATATAAAACTCGAACGTTTGTCGCGGTCACCTGGCAGTTTGACGTCACACACATGTCAATTACTGCTCATAACTTCCTTATCCTATCAGATAAAGTTTCGAAAAATTGCACACCAATATAATTACCTGAAAACTTCATTTTGAGACAAACTTGTTTTTTTGTGTTGTGATCCTCTTTAAGCTCGATGGAGACCTCCCCGTGTCCGGCTTGGAGTTCGGAAAGCCCTCAAAAAGAACCCCTCCCTGAGGAAACTTACTGTTCTAGTTTTTTAAATAATTTGTCCTAATTAGGTGAAAAAAGATTTGCCAACTCATGCGTATAGCAGTGGCGGCTGGTTACCTAACTTCAGGTGGTGCCAAAACCACGTGATCATCGCTTGATTGGTTAAAATTGTCAGATTATACAGAAACAAACCAATCAAGTGACGAACACGTGGTTTTGGCACTACCTGAAGTTAGGTCACCAGCCGCCACTGGCGTATAGTTAGTTTCAGGTTTAAAAATCACAATGTCATATTAGAAAACAATGCTTGTGTCCACGAGCAGGCAGCACTGCTGATTGGTTGACATATGACAATCAATCAGGAGTTTTTTTATTGGTAGCATTGTTCTGTTCTGTTCTTACAAATGACATTAATTTTTCTGTCATGTTTTAAAAAGTTTTTTGAACTAAAAACTTAACCATCAAAGCACGACAGTAAAAGTAAATAAGAATTTGGAATATTTAAATTATTGAGACGAGTTTATGCTTGCATTATTATGAAAAATGCATTGGCATATAGGGTATAATATAATTTTTCACTAATCCACTGTGTCCAATGTCAGTTGCAGCATCTCAGATAAACTAATAAACGGTTTGGGTCGAAACAAGTGTTGTCAAATTAAACATTCAGACCTGAAACACTAAAGATGACTGTGCTAATGTCCGAACTTGTTACTGTTAAATAAAAGGAAGTTTTGCATGATAGCATGATCGCAAATGTGTTTGATTAATTAATTTCCGAAACAAAACATACTGAAGTATAATTGCTTTATTTTTATCAGGCTACAGTATAATAATACTTGTTGACAGAATAGTTTAACGTAGTAACAATACAGGAATTACCAAGAAGAATGTAACTATACACAGCTACTACATTAACCAATAAGTACCAAAGCTTCGTAAGGATTCAAGACAACTGGTTGTTTCGAGTCGATGGAAGTACTAGAAATAATCAAGATTGTATTATATTTTGTGAGTTTAACTGCTAAGAGCTGCCTACCCTGGTTCGCGTTTTGAATCAATACTTGGAATTTCTACATGTAATATTTCTGGTATATTGTCGAAATATTGCAAATTGGCCGCTTCAGTTTTATTACCAACGTTGAATAACAACACAAATGTTGGATTGTCCTCTAAGCGGCTGTAAATCAATAAATATATTAAACTCGTCTTTCTTGAATTAATATATCGATACTACGTAGATTATTAGCTTACTGTATAATATTACAATTTTTCATATTTTACGCAGATAAATGTATACATACCGCCTAAGTCCTAGAACATTGCTGGTTAAAGCTAATGTCTCAAGATCACCATACTTTAAGGTATCTGTTTTTTTTAGTTGTAAAACCTTTTGGTATATACGGTAATGGCTTTTTAAATTATTAACCTTTTGCCTTTTGAGATTTAGATCTTCATAATTTTTAGCAACAGGTAGCCAAGGTTTTTTTCCTTTGTTAAAACCCGCATTTCTTGTACTGTCCCACTGAAACGGTGTTCGCTGAAAATCTCTACTATTCTTTTCCCAATCTTCTTGATTTCCATTACATCCTTGAGGATCATCACCTTCTTCCCACGATACCTCCCCATTTTCCATTCCAATTTCCTCCCCATTGTACGTAATTGTAACACCTGGTAGCAACATAGTGAGCATTGCTAAGCCATCAACATGTCCACGAGTGTACCGATTAACGACACGAGGTTGGTCATGATTTCCAAGCTAAAACGATCAATTTATTTTAAATGCATGTGTTTTTAATAGTAAGTAAGTTTATTAGTCATTACCACCCAGTCTGGAGTAAATCTATGTGGCATGTAAGTCAACCACTTATCAATTATAGACTTAATATCTCTTGCATCAGAATTCTTATTTAAGTGTTGAATAAACCAAAAATTAAAAGGAAAGTGAACTCCGTTATGAGTTTCATTACCATAGTATGGCATTATCTTATCTACTTCTGAATATGATTCGGTCATTATTATTCTACAAAGTTTTTTTCCTTGTTACATTTTTTGATAAATCTGTTTACCGCAGTTCTTACCTGGTATCACCTGGATGTTCTTCTTGATAATCATCTAAAAGTTTTCTCCATTGGTAAACCATATCGTAAGTTTCAGGTTGGTCATTTCTATAAACATGATGTGGAAGTGGTCCGTCAGGAAACTCTGGATGTTCAAATAATGCTGAAATAATATCGATTCTAAAGCCATCTACGCCGATATCCAACCAATAGGTTAGAACGTCCTAGGCAATTAAAACAAAATGTTAGTTTAACAATATTTCTACATCAGTATTATATACCTTCATTTCCTGCACAACCTTTTCATTTCTGTAGTTTAAGTCGGGTTGATATGTTGAAAACTGATGTAAATACCATTGCTTACGTTTCTTGCTGTATGTCCATGCTGGTCCGTGGAAATAACTTGTCTAAAACAAGAAATCACTAATATCATAACAGTTATCAAATCATTACAATTTCTTATAATTCTTTTCTTTTTAATACGTCTGATTTAGTAATCTTAATTTAAAACAATCTGTTGTCAGACTATTAACTTTGCAAAGTAAGTAAACTAACTATAGTTTCGACATCATACCCAATTATTGGGAGGTGTATCACTAGGGCCATCTATCCAAATATAATAATCTTCATACCCAGGTTCTTTATTTTCTGATTTTTGAAACCATTCGTGTTGGTCGCTTGAATGGTTGGGTACAAAGTCCAGTATAATCTTCAAACCTGTAAACACAATACGGATACAGATGAAGTGCACCTTGGGGTACAACAAACTATCTGTCTCTTTCTTATCAATTACAACCCATATTTCTCATCTTTTAATTGCATTAGTAACTAAAATAACCTAGAAAATTAATAAAGGATGCCAAAACCTGGTTTGTAATTAATAAGAAAGAGATAGAGGGTTTGTTGTATAGTACATACAAAGTAAGTGTTTGGAAATATTTATTTTGCTTATTTGGATTACTGTTATTATATATTATGGACCAGATATTTGAAAATAAGCTATCAAATTAAAACAAACCAATATTTTTCTCAAACTAGGGAAACCTTGAATTTGAAATTTTCTTTATGTAGTTACTTATCTGTTTGCTGCTGTAGAGCTTTCTATTTAGAATTTTTCCATGTGGCGCAAGGTTTATTGTAATTTCTTCAATCATGATACTTACTACCTTAACGCAACAAAACACATATTACGAATTCATGATATAATTTAATAACTACATACTTTTGAAGTCGTTGTATTAAAATTGCGAAAGAACCGAGTTGCGTTGAAACAAAAATATAATTGTAAGTTTGCTATAGACATCGAGTTTATTTTTTGCTGAAAAGTATATAACAAAAAGTAATGGGGCCCGCCGATCTCACCAAGATAAAAATTACTTGACTTCGCCTCTAAGTACTTTTTGTTCAAAATCCCAAAGAAGAATTCAAAACTAGTCGACCAAAGCACTCTAAGCGATTGTCAATGAATTGGTTATCAGAATGAAATTTTAATTGTAAAGGACAAAAAGGGTTGCAAGGTCAACATCCAACTAAAACCATAAAGACATTTATCTGAATCAGGGTCTTGAGAAGTATGATTTGATTATTTCTATGGTTTCACTTACTTTTGACTGAAACAGAATGGCTGAGCAGGTTTGGTCCTTGTATATAATAAGCCAAATATAAATGACTAGAAACGATTTAAATATATATGAGTACGTTTAAGAAGATATTTGGTGGAACGTAAAGTTTTCAGTATGAAAATGATTTTGATTTGTAGGTCTTACCCAGTATTAGTTAGGAATTTCATTAATACCTATTTAAAATTGCAAGAATTTATTGGAATTGCGTGCATCCTACTATCAATGTTATCTGAAGGTGATACAATAATTTTACCTCACCCATTGACCTATCGTTCCTTGTTTTTCTATATTTTTTTGTTGATTATCGATTCGATATCTACATACTAACAATTAATTACATATGTCATCTAAAAGCCTCTCTCTAGTGACTTTTTAAGGTAAAGCATTATTTTGTAATGTTGGTGATATAAAAGATTCAACATTAAGTAATACCATGTGTATCAAAACCTCAAAGGCTTATATGGTCTTTTAAACATAAACAAATTTTGTATTTCTCTCTGCTCTATTGTGAACACAATAGTATTCCAACAAACAATTTGATCAAATACCTCGTTGATATTCTAAAGAGCTATACTGGAACCTCTTTAATATCTTGAATTCTACAGATTTTGTTCAGCTGATATACAAATTCGCCCTTGAACCAAAAGTTCTTTTGGTCAGTTTTGATGAACTTCTCTTTTTACTTAAGTTCCTGTCTTGATTTTGAGGTAAAATAAAAAATCAGCCGATCTAGCAATGTTACTTTAACCTATACACCGTTTTGCAAAAAATTCTATCAACAAGTCTCTAGGGCTGCTATGGGCCTCCTATATTCTTATTAGTGGTATAACGAGGTTACCAGAGAGAAAAAAGAGCTATGTATACAAATATTATATCATCTAGTTTGAAAGTCTTGCTGAAACTAAATTTTTTCTAAAACCATTACCTTTTTGTTTGGCCTGAGAAACAAGTTCTTTAAAATCATCCATAGTTCCATACGTTTCATTGATATCTCTAAAATCGCTTATGTCGTAACCATTATCTTTTCCTGGGGATTTATAAATAGGTGATAACCATGCTGCTGTCACACCTGCGTCTATAAGATGATCTAGTTTTTCTATAATTCCTTTTATGTCGCCATTTCCATCATTATCACTATCCTAAAAAAAAGGTAATAGTGAAAAAGACCTTTTGTTAACAAACTATTAATTACCTTAAAGGATCTGGGGTATATTTGGTAAACTACTGCATTTTGCCACCAATCTAATTCTTTTGCTCTGGTTGGAGGTGTCCAACTAATAGCTTGAGCAATAACAATTGAAAATATTACAAACAGTGTATTTTTCAGCAGCATCTTTATTAAACTGATTAATGCACGTAGCAATTTACCTTTTATTGTATTAAAATAATGTAATTTGTTATCAAGAACTTGATAGCATTTATCTGTATTTTTATATATTTTTTATCGTGTAACTATGTTATAGATTACTCTCAAGAGCGCTTAAGTATTACAACGAATTACTTGATCATTATCGTGCAATTTTTTGCACATGATACCTAAATATTGAATTAAAATTTCATTGTTTTTTTTTCATAATTTTCTTAATTAAATCTGTGCAAGAATTTTCCAATTTTCGGATTGAAGCGTATGCGAGGTTTTTGAAGAGACTTTTGATATGTTTTTGCATGACAGCTAAAGTATCTTCATTAAATTAGTCTTACTCAACCTTACTTTCTTTTCCTAATTTGCCTATGAGCTACAAGGATAAATTAATTTAAAAAATAAATAAACAAGTTGTCACCGTGATTGGTTGCCAACTCGATCTTTGTTCAAATCATCCAATAATGGCGAATCTAATCTGTGTTTCTATTTCTGTTTGTAGGACATCTCATAATCGTCATGTATTTATACGCAAAAGCTTACAGATATGCTGTATTATTTTGTAGAGTTATTGGATGATTGTGTTCAAGTAAATGCTTGGCATAGTTTGATTCACCTCTAAGTGGTGGAATTTCTAAGTGTCTTTGTCTACCCCAGTATACAGAGTTTCAAAAAGTAATAACATCATATATTATTTTATTTTTGGTGTTACTAATGTTGTTTCTAATTGCTACATTTGGTAACTTTCTGCCAAACCTTCCAGTCTAAAAGTTACGAATTTCAGATTTCGATAATACCATTTCCATTCATCTTCATAGTACAATAAGAACAATCCTAGAAATACTTGTTTCATATTGTTGGATAAATCTTTCATTACATTATGTGTACTGTTTTTGTTATTTCTGATAAGACAAACAGTAGACACTAAGGTACGTTTAACCTACATTATATGATCTAATGTTTAAAATAAAAGAAACAGGAACAAATACAACATGATTCTATTATAACGTAATTATTTATTCATTTGTTCTTTAACACAAAAAGTTTACACTAACAAGCATGCAAATTACACTAATTCCAAGTGTTAAGAAGAAGATAATACCAAAGCTTCGTAAGCATCCAATTTAACCAGTTTTGTTGATATAACACTCCTGAAACATGAACTAGTAGATAAACACCTTGTGCTAAAGCAAGAAAACGGAGACTTACCCTGGACTTCTTGAGGATGTTATACCAGGAACTTTCACTGTTAGATTGAGCGGCAAGTCTCTAAAATAACTTAAATCGACAAGTTCTTCTTTGTTTGCAACGTTCAATAGCAACACATATGTTGGATTATCTCTTAATTGCCTAAAAGAGAATAGGTATCTCTTATTAAAATAGAGATTGCCTAATTTGATTAATATCACCTTGTCAACCCTAAAACACTACTGGTTAAAGCCAGAGTTCTCATATCTCCATATTTCGATGTATTTGATTTTTTAATTTTAACCATTTCCTGATAAATACGGTAGTGACTTTTGAGACCTTTCACTAGTTGGTTTTTAAGGTTTGATGTTTTATAATTTGAAGCAACAGGTAACCATGTTCGAGTACCTACATTAAAACCGGCATTAACACTATCGTCCCACTGATATGGTGTTCTCTGGAAATCTCGACTATTTTTTTCCCAATCACTTTGAGCTCCGTTACAACCTTGAGGATCTTTCCCTTCTTCCCAAGATACCTCTCCATTTTCCATTCCTATTTCTTCTCCGTTATATGTAACAGTAACTCCTGGTAATAACATAGCTAGCATGTTTAATCCATCTACACGGGCAGATCCATAACGAGTGGCCACTCTAAATTGGTCATGGTTTCCCATCTAAAAATTTGTGTTTTAAATATCGAGATTTTGTGATACTACAAACATTGAGTCAATACCACCCAATTTGCTGTATTCTCCAATGGCATGTACGTTAACCACTTATCAATGATAAATTTAATATCACGGGCATTGGAATCTTTATTTAAGTGTGTTATAAACCAAAAATTGAAAGGAAAATGTGCTCCGTTATGAGTTCCATTACCATAATACTTCAACACTTTATCATAGTCAGAATAAGATTCAGTCATCATAACCCTTTAAATAGATATTTCTTAAATATTTTAATTCGAAACAACATTAAAATAATTACCGAGTATCTCCACCATGCTCTGCTTGATACTGTTCTAGAAGTGCTCTCCATTGGTATACCATATCATACGTTTCAGGTTGATCGTTTGTATAAATATGGTTCAAATATCCGTGTTCGGTTTCTTTAGCATTTGGATTGTTTGAACGAGGTTCGTCTAAGAATTCGATATCTTCAAACAAAGCTGAAATAATATCTACTCTAAATCCATCAACTCCAAGATCTAACCAGTAACGTAAAACATCCTAAACAATAATGTCATTTAATAAAAACAATAGACTAATTCTAAAGATGTAAACCTTCATTTCCTCAACAAGTTTGGGTTCTCGATAATTTAAATCAGGTTGAGCGTCTGCAAACTGGTGTAAATACCATTGTTTACGTTTTTCACTGTATTTCCAAGCAGATCCATGGAAATAACTGATCTATAATAAAAACAATAACAGTGTAAGAATAATGTAAAGCGTAAAGAAATTGCTAAAGTAGTTACCCAATTATTAGGTGGTGTATCAGGATCTCCATTTTTCCAAACGTAATAATTTTCGTATCCTGTTACATTGTTTTCAGATTTCACAAACCAATCGTGTTCATTGCTGGTGTGGTTGGGAACAAAATCCAATATTACCTTCAAACCTATTTCAAAACATTTCCGGTAAGGTAGATAATAGAATAGGTATAACGACATTATTAAACACTTATTCCCACAAGTTTTGTTCTAGTTGGGAGGACGTCAAAATTCTAAGTACTAGAAATGTAATGTTAAAGATGTCTTATGGTCTTTACGCTGTTTAAGATATACATTAAGTATGGTAAGGAACAATAGTAATGAAAATAATCAGACCGATGTTTGGTTGTTTGTGACATTCAGTGTACGCGGTAGAAAAACGAAATTGGTCACTAGTGGCGCATATATTAAGTGAGAGTATTGAGCAGAGTTGGACTGACTGGGGAGACCAGGAGTCCAGATACTCTGGGGTCAAACCAGTCTGAAGATCGAGTAAAGCCGAAATTTAAAATTTCAACTTTTTGTCAGGTCTAAAAATAAGTAATTCATGTTATATCATTATTTAGGGATCGCATTTGTGCGTGTGCTCTCCACTTAATTTATCTCCACTGGTTGGAGAGGAATCAGCCTTTAAAGAGGCAAAGAAACTAGCATAAATGATAATCATGACATTTGATGTTGCCGTTCAACAAATTGAAAATGAAATTGGGTTGTTGACCACCACCGTATGTTATTGTTATTACATGACGCAGACTTCTTCAGCACGTTATTGTAAAAATCTAATGTCGTGAATGAGACGTTCACACACCGAAATCAAATTATAAATTCTTTATGTACTACCTTAGTTGCCCTTGATGAGAACAGTAGAGAGATCTAGAAAAGTCGTTTTTTACGGCAAAGATTCCTTCATGTTGGTGTGAACGGGACGCTGTGGTTTTCTTGCTTGACCAACAGAAACGCTGCTTTCTAAAATCGCGCATTTTTATAACTCAATTTGTTTGACGCGGCAACTATAATTAGGCCAATGCCTTGAAATGACAAAAGCAAAGCGTAGAGACTCGCAGCGTGAAAGCAAAGGTTAGCTGAAGGAAAGTAAAATCAAAACACGGAAACTGCAACATGAAACCTTGCTTCTAAACCCATAATCTCTAAAGAAGCCAGCATCAAATAACTAAAGAACTTTCTGAATTTTGACTTCATAAGTTCATTTCAGCTTTTTCAAAGAATTCATTGAGGTCGGCAAATCTGTCTAATATAACCAAAGAAGACAGTTGAGTGTGTCAAACAAGTATTTTTGCAAGACATCTTGCTAATCTTCTCTAACAACTGACAGTTACAACGCGGTAATGAAATATAATGTGCGGTAATATCGACCTTTACAGTTCCTAGATAAACTGCAAATTCGACAGTTCATCAAACCATGTTATGTGTTCTAATAGTACGTCCTAGTCCTATTGGTCTGTTCTTATCTATGAGTCATTAAACAGAACACATTGAGACTTTTCTCCAATTAAGTTTCTTACTGCTTTTTCTATTTTATCGTTTTGGTATTTAGCAACTTTAGTCAGCTTTAGAAACACAAAACTAATTTGGAGATTTCTAGACGAAAACATAAATAGTAGTGCATAACCTAGAGTTGCAATAATTTATTACTAATACTGACAATAAGTAGGTACAAAATTAATTCAAGAGCTGATGGAAATAGAATACAGTTAGAGAGAGAACACTGTTCACTGCTTAAAGACTGTTATCAATTGCTACTGGTGTGAGCTACCAGATTCTAATTTGTTTTATTCTTTTCGAGGGCAGTACCAATTACTGGAAATAATTAAATGCACGCTTTAAAATCAGATTCTGCCTAAACTTTCTTTCTTTTAATGTTTATATTTTAAAAATATATCAAGCAGCTTTCTAAAGGCATTAAATGAGTGTATTTCCTTGCTTTATCTAAGGTATCTATGTACAGCACGGAACATTAAACTGCCTTAGTCCTGCATCTTGAAGGTTTTCTCTAAAACAATATAAAACAGAGATAAACACGACTTGTATTTAAATAAGAAATTAAATGTGATTTCAAAACCGTTAATTAGAAAGTGTTTGTAACTATTACCATACAAGTGTATTATTTTCGTTGTTTTTTAAATTCAATTTTTATAATTATTCTCTTTTTTTACACTAAGAAAGCTTTTGCTTTTAAACTAACTGAATGAAGATTAGTAGGATAATTATGATAAATAGAAGGTAAGTAAATGTGAAATACATAGGTATATTGTTACTAGTTAGAGATAATTTTTTAATCTAACAAAAAAAGGTTCTAACAATTAGGTCACTTAATATACTCCCAAGGTTAAATAGTTTGTATAATTGTAATAAAACAGAAATGTTTATAATAATAAGCAAAGGAGATATGAATTTCCAATTTTTAAATAAACTAATAACTACATTTTTTCTTCATGGTTATCTCAAATACTTTATCTACAGAGAAAAAAAGCATGATAATTCAATTTTTTTATTTAATAGGCCGACTTTGAACGAAGTATCAAAATCTATTTATAAATCGCGCTTTCGTGTTTTATCTTCATGTTTAATATTATAATAGTGATTCAGTTGACAACAAACACCAGTTTTGGTTGTGTTGTTCATGTTTGTTGATAATCTTTATAACTGTTGCTTTCCATTTTAGTAATAACAACATAAATTCATTAAAAAACCCGCTGTACATACCAACACAACATAGCAAACTCAGTTAAATAGAGATAGGTATACCAATAAAATATCAAGGTTAACAAAACCTTAGTTAAAATAAATTTTATTCTAGACGGCAGAAAAATGTCTGGATCTGGAGAACTAGAAAATCTCGACCGTATCTTCGATAAATTAGCTGTTGAAGATCAAATACAAGTAAAGAGAATTTTATATGGAACCAATGTAAAGTAAGCATCTATTATGACTGTTATTATCACATTAATCAATGACTGATAAATATTTCATAGATCACTAGATCTTCCAGAAGCTAAAGATATCGCTAAAACTTACAACATCGAAATCGCCGGCTATCATTTTATGGGAAAATCTGAACATCTAAGAGCTCCTCGTTTAGTGCGAATTGGTGCATTTCAGAATAAGTTACCATTACCTCCAACAACACCAATTACAGATCAAAGAAATGCGTTGTACAAATTAGCAGAAAACGCAATATCTATTGCTGCTCAAGCAAAAGTTAATATATTTTGCTTTCAAGAAGCTTGGAGTAAGTTGCAGTTTTTTTTCTTTTTAGGTCGTTTTGAAATAGCTCAAATTTCGCAATATGTGCCTAAAAGGTCCTACGCAAAATTTTAAATAGGTACCTAGTTCTATCTTTAACTTTTATTAAGATTTTGTTGGTTTTCTTATGATCCTTCCTTTAGACATTCACCTCCTCAATTTCCTTTCCACCACAATTTCTATCTCTACCTTCTCTTCTCTCTACCCACCCTTCTTCTTTTTTCTTGTTATCTTATTTTTCTCCTTCCACAGCAATAATTAATTCAGGAATCAAGTTTTGCTTTCCTTGTTTATGTTAATTCGAGAATCTCTTTAAAGTTATTCCACTGTAGTTACAGGGAGAATTCTTTTTGCAAAGTCTTTAAATATCTCACTATAGCTCATTATCCATCTGTGTTAGACAAGTATCCCTGTTCAAGCTAATCTTAATCTATTTTTCATGCCCTTTTCTATCCTAGAAAGAGCTTTTTTTTGCTCCAGAAGTATGTCAGTTTAGAGCGGTTCATAAACCACCAAAACCTAGAGATCACTAAACTAGTACGGGTATTGAATTGAAGATATACATTAAAAACTTTGATTTAATTAAGATAAACTATGTAATTTTACTTCGTCAGCTTATCAAAGGTCATTGAAAATTTAGGAACTATCGAATTTTTCTTCATTGATCCAGATCAGAGATACCGTCCAGGTATTTTTATTTTGCACCATGATTATTATCACTGTCGCAATCATATTCTGCTAGCTGTTATAAAATGTGACTTTTCGGCAAGAAATTACTGTTATCTGTCACTCACAACTGAACTGTTTCTGAAGTTCTTTTCAAGGTCAGTTACACGCTTGAATGAAGAGAGGCGGTAATGACCAAATGAGGGCATCCTTCGACACACTGTTCTATCGTTTGTGCAAAGCGTTGTACTTGCTAACGAGTAGAATGGTAGTTTGTAGACAAATAAAAGGTACCTTTGCGTACCAAAAAAAAAATAATACATAAAACTTCGTTATTGAGCTAGGTAATAACTATGTTGTTTCTTGATTGATTGATTGATTCCAATTGAGTGTTTTTAGAAAGATTAGTCGTGGGCAACTTGGTGTAAGTAAGCAACGACTGTATGCTCCAGTCCAGTAAAGGAGAAGTTCAGAGAAAATCTTCTGTTTTGTATAAAGAGGAAAATCATGTGGGTTTTGTTTGGATTGGATTTTATCCACCATTGCTAGAGTTGAATGCGTAGAAAAGCCCTGCACACGACGATGGAGAAACGTGAGATTCATGCATGTCGTCGGCCATCTAAGGAGCAGGAACTTATTTCTCTTGTAAATAAAACTCTGTTTTAGTCATTTCAATATTTTTTGTTTTTGCCTAAGAACGGTTCCAGCAGTATATTAGTCTTGAGGGTCACAATTTGAAAAACACTGCTGCGAATCATCTTCCTACATCTTTTTTCAGGGCAAATGAGGCGTCCTCGAAGTCATTCTTTACTTATACCTATCGCAATAATTTTTTGCATTGTTTAAGGATTTATGGTTTTTTGCTTATTTTCCAAAGCAGTATTAATGATAGTTTTTTAGGTTTACTACTTAAAGTATATCTAAAACTTAGACATGATACAGGTTTTCTGAAGCTAGTTTTGTCAATTTAGCAATATTTTTGGTTTTTTTGTCCATTCCTTCTAGTGACATTTTCTGATGTGCTGAATATTTCCTGCCGTCATAAGTTATTAATTAATTTGATGCAAGCAGATGTCTTAGGATTCACTATCACAAGAACCAGAATATTCTAGCATTGCAATGCCACTTAGTTGGTTTTTAGACATCTTGAAAATCAAAGTTATGCTAAATGTATTATTTGTGATTAAATATACCACAACTCTGTAATGTTGCATTAATCTAAGTAGTACTTTGTACCTTTCTTATAATTACTTTGATTAAAATTCTGAAAATCCCGTTTCGTTAATTATAGATATGCCTTTTGCATTTTGCACAAGAGAAAAGCAACCATGGTGTGAATATGCCGAATCAGCAGAATCAGGCCCCACCACAAAGTTTTTGCAAGAAGTATGTCTTTTTATTATGTTAAATATATAACAGATTTACTTTTCAATAATTAATTTAATTTTAGTTAGCCCGGCAACATAATATGGTAATTATAAATTCAATTCTGGAGCGCGACGAGATTCATGGCGATGTTATGTGGAATACCTCTGTAGTTATTGATAACCATGGAGATGTCTTAGGAAAACATAGAAAAAACCATATCCCAAGAGTTGGCGATTTTAATGAGTCCATGTACTATATGGAAGGCAACACAGGTCATCCAGTTTTTGAGGTAAGACTAAACTTGAATAGTGACTGTTTCAGTCACTTAATTTATTCTGCGAGACTAATTCTACAAGTTTAGTTCGTTTTATCTTTACTACTAAATACAAACTTTTATACTAAAAAAAAGATTTGCAAACAGTATATTTTGCATTTATTGTTTAAAACACTTTAAAACAGTTTTGTTTTTATTTTTTAGACTGAATTTGGAAAGATTGCCATCAATATCTGTTATGGACGTCATCATCCATTGAACTGGTTAATGTTTGGAATAAATGGGGCTGAAATTGTGTTTAATCCTTCTGCTACGGTATGATTAATTTAGATATTTATATCGTCTACTTTATCTACCCCTAGATTTTTTAACAAAGACGTCAAAAATTATCAAATGGTGAAATTCTAGATCGGGAACCTTAGCGAACCGCTATGGGGCATCGAAGCTAGAAATGCAGCTATTGCTAATGGATATTTTACCGTGGCCATTAATAGAGTTGGAACAGAGGTATACCCGATGGAGGATACTTTGAAAAATTTTGGACATTTTTATGGTTCTAATTATGTTACTGCTCCTGATGGTTCTCGGACACCTGTAAGTATCTTGAGAAAACCATAAATCCAATTGTCTTTCATTTTGTTAATGCAACATTTAATGTTAATATTTACTTATTAATTAAGGCTTTCCAGCAAAAGAAATTTTTTTCATGTTTGGGTCTTCTAAGATGATCTTAGTCTTCATTAGCTTTTATACAAAAATAGAAAACTTTGGGACAGACTAGAATGATTAGGAATAGTAAAGAAAGAACACCCAAAGAAGAAAACAGAGAATATCTATTGCAGTCTGTTCAATTCAAATTTAAATTATACTAATCGATAGATCTCCGGTGTTTAACATTAAATCATATAAAAATGATTAAATTGATAAAAAAATTAAATTGGCATATTAAGATTGAGTCTCCTAAAATCATAGAGCAAGCAAATCGAGGATTAAAACTACACAGGAGTTTTTTTGAGGTTTCTAGGAAAGACTAAATTGACAATGTAAGATAGAACTAATGGTTGTAAATGAGCTTAAGTTTTGCAAGGAGTCACGCAGATATTAATATAAGTATAATTAACTCAACTAGTGCATTTAACAAGAAATTTGGTTTTGGAAGTAGTATGTTTCTTCAGAGTGTTAAGCAATCCTAGTTCTGATTAAACAGATCGACTGCATTAACATGTCCAGTCGTACTACAGTTATAGTTAACAATTTACTCTAGAATATTACAAAACCGAAGCATAACCGTTATATGGGGCGAAAATTACGTTGACTTTGAGAAGAATCTGAACTGGCTAAATCTTTGAATATAGAAGTTTTACTAAAGTCTTTAGAAGTTCAATGATTTTTTACAATACTACTGGGTTAGATACTTACAAACCAAGCGGACCGAGTCTCTGCGAAATCAACATAATGTGATATGTTATACACCAGTTTTGTTTGTAAATATGACTTGGTTCGTGGATTGCGGAGAATGGAATGATGATTCCTTGGTTTGGAATCAAAATAAGAATAATATGTTTCCCCCGCTTAACAGCACTAAGACCATGTAGACACAAGACTATAATAACCATGATCCATTAGATCTAGAAAGGGTGATTATCAACAACATAAAGTTTGATTTACAATTTACTTTCGTTTCACATGCTACACACTTTATCCAAATGAATCATACACTTCAGAGCAACTCATTTAAAAATAATTTTTTTCAGGGATTCTCAAGGACAAAAGATGGTCTCTTAGTTGCTGAATTCGACTTAAACACATGCCGACAAGTTAGAGATCATTGGGGATTTCAAGTAAGTAAAGACTGGTAAAAATATTTCTCAACAATCTTTGGACTGTTGCTTGTTTTTCAGATGACCCAACGTCTTGACTTATATGCCCGGTCATTACAAAACGCAATCAAGCCAGACTTTGTTCCACAGATAATTAGAAAATAAAAATACACCTATGTATCGTGATAAGAAGTGAAACTTGATTGATGCACTAAATTTGTTTTGTTGATGATAATCTGTATATTTTGACGTAAATATATTGTGTTATAATCATTATGTTTGTTCATGATCATTCTCTTACACAATATCAGCTTTTTGTATATAGAATAAGCCATAAACTTATTTCAGATTGTACCAAGACAAATTTTATCTCAATTTATTAGCGTGTGCACACCATGCATCTTGTTAACCTTTCATTTTATATCATTTTTTTCATCGGAGGTGGTTTTGAGATTAAAGAATTTTTCATTTGGAAGAACATAGTCATACATAACTTATTAATCTTAGAAAGTCCATACAAATGATTGCTACATGAACAGTTTAACTACAACTTTTCTTCTATAAAATTAGCATTACAATTCACGTTGAAACAAAGAAAAACCAATTCCAAAAATTGATTTGCTCGTCAAATATTAGTTAAAGTAGCTTATTTTGGCATTTGCAAAAGCAATTAACATGTAATTGCAATGTAAATGTAAATTTTATCATTTTTAAGATCTTTTCATATTTTTCTTTTTAGGAAAAACTTCTATGTAATTCTGATCGACCATCTTCTTTAGCATATGAATTCCCAAATTGGTAGCTGGTTACCATAGTCTACTAATGAATATAAACTTAAATTATCTTTTTAGCTCTTGTAACTATCATACGATTTTGTCATCATAATAATTTCGTAAGACACTGCTGTGGATATTACACTATAAATATGTGTTTATGGAAATTTTGAGAAGTTTTGAGAATTATTATGTCTAGCCATTCTTTTCGTTTAGGCAAGTAGCTAAGCTTTCCAAGAAATCTTTGTCTAACCCAAATACATCGGCATATTTGAAGTTTTAAAGTTCGTTGAGTACAATGTGTAACAACGAAGAATGTTTTAACTCTTTACGACACAGAATAGTGGATCATTAAAATCTTTCGAAAGTTTTCTTTAACATAGTGTCAAATTCAAGTATTGCTCAAGAAGGACGAAATTGTACAAAAGGTTTGATGACATAAAACAAACCTTGCGGGATGACAAGCAGCTTCCGGAGGTTTCGTTGCAAAGCATCAGCATGGAGCTATTCTAATCTGTAGTGCGAATCTTAACAGTAATTTAGAGAAAGTCATTGTGCCATTGTGATCGCCAGGTTGTTTATTGACCAAAATAAGTGTTTTTGGTGTTTGCATCAGAATCATAATTAAACTCTATAATTCATTACTGCAACTCTTTTTGAGTGTCAAGTTTGTACAATTTTTTTTTCTGATTTTGACATGGCTTGCATTTCACTAAAACTTAAATTCTCAGCTAAGGAGTCTTAGACTCCAAACAATCTTGGAGGTTGTTTTTTCTTAATTCCCCCCCCCCCCCATACGAAAGTAAGGTCCACTGTCTTGTCTGAAGCATGTCTGGCATGGGGATGTCAAATCGACATTTTTATCGTAGTAACATCAAACAGTGTAACAGACAAGTTTTAGCATGATTACAGCGTTTAAAATGTTCATATCTGCAAAATCTCGTAACCGTTTCATTACCACAACTAATATTTATTAAAGCAGCATATTTCTAATAATTATCTGTAATTATGTTATATACAGCAAAATCAACAAAGTATTCAGGGTCTAGTTCGATGTTTACCTTTTTGGGATGACGTCAGAGTTTTTCTTTTCGTTTAGTCTTTTATTTCTATAGAAATTCAAAGTATTGAAAAGCAATCGTTTCGTTTTGAAGAAGATAAAAGTGCCTCAGATAAGGTGAAAGAATTAGTAGAAAGTATGCATTTTTATCCTCGTAAAGATTATTAAAGAATTCAGAACTATTTTTTCAGTATAATCCAGAGGTAAGTTACTACTTTTGAATTTAGAATTGTCATGAGATGCAAGTGGTTACACCATAAACTTTTCTAAATGCAGTGGAGAAAGGTGCAATACTGGTGATGCAGGATTACCATTTCTAAATTATTTCATAATCCATACTTTTTCATTGGCTTATGAAGCTAGGTTGCGTTCAGAAATTGTACACCTGGTGTAAGTGTGTACGTCCAAGGCGTTCAGAAATAACAAACTCATTTTCGAATGTTCTGCTGTATTAACCGTTCAGAAATTCAGTTTGTATACACACACTCCTTACTGGTATGCTTGGTGTATACCTCAAAATAGGTTCACAATCACGGATATTGGCGTATACACAATTTTGACAGGCATCTTGAAGTATATACATGAAACGTTTTCAGGAAAGTTAGTTGATGATAAAAGTGGAGAGGCTGTAAACATAATCTCAAAATATAATTTGTTTACAGTTAGTTAGAAACGTAATCATCGGTTTTAGTTGTGGACACTGTCCAATTTACCTTAATATAAAGAAAAACAAATTGGAGCTTGCAGAAATACCAATACCAATAGCTCCTAGGACCGAAAACAAGGACGGAACGATGAAAAATTTTTGACAAAAAAACTCCTTCGTAAAAAAAGTGTGGAGGAAGTATCCCTCAAAGTGCATCATCGCACAACCCCAATATGGGGGACTTAGGAAAACTACCTAGACTCCTCCGCCACACGGCAGCTTACATCCGTTCTGCACGTTCATCGGCAAGTTCCTTCGACCTCGAGGCCAGAAAAGATCTTCAGTTGAACAAAGAATAAAGTATGTAAATTGGTTTGGTAGTCCTAGACGTACAGATCCCGTTGCTCCCTATGTGCTACTTTTTGTCCCGTTCCGATAACTCTAATTGATTTTCACTTCACTGGTAGGATGGTATGTTCGGGAGAAGTGGAAGTAGAGGGGGGTATAGGAGATGTAAAGGTTCATGTGATAAAAATCGATTTTGTGGTAGGAGAAAGCACATTATGGGGTAATAGTTCGTTCCGGGAGGTAGCTAAAGCCTTATTTTGGTGATGAGGAGTTCATCTGGGGGATTAAAAGCTCATTTGGAGGGTGGGTGCGTATTCAGGAGGAAGTAAAAGCTATTTAATTTCCCTGGAGGAAGGGAATAAAAAGCCTATTAATGTCTATCTTGCAAAAAAGTCAATGGGAGATTGTGTGAGTAGAGAGCAAACTGCAGGAAGCGGTGTGCGGTGAGACTATGGTATAAAACTTTTCAAGAACAGTCTAAATTCATTGAGATGCTTTTCTAAAGGCACACCCTGCTTAATGGCTGAAGAGAAATCAACTTCTAAAGCAGCACCTGCCATCTTTAGTAACAATGCAAACAATAATGATGTTTGATGTTGCCGCCGTTAAACGAACTGATAATGAAGCGTGTACAAAGTAGGACTGATGCGAAAGACTAGAAGTTTAGACTCCGGGGCCAAACCAATTTAGGGGCTAAGTACTGCTGAATTTTGAAATCCTTTACTTTTGGATGATCAAAAAATAAGTATTTCATGTGCTCCCTTAAAAATGAAAACAAAAGCGCAATATTGCAATATCCATAAAAAAATTGCATTATTAAACATAATGCTGTGTCGTTATATAGAGACTAATATATCCATACATTCCGAAGCTAAATTGAACCAGTTCAACCCTGAGCGTATGAGAGGCACGGATCTACTCTGAAGACTGTGTTATATTATATTACAAATTAAAGCCGGTGTGGGTTCGAATCTCACGTGAGACTGATTTTTTATATGTATCTTCCATTATTAATTTACCAAACATTAATTTAATACGAAATTCTTAAGTTTGTAAATCTGCACCCATGTAAAATATGTAATACCACATAATGTGCTCAGCAAAATCTATAGTTGAAGAGCAAGACTGAAAAAGTTTTATGGAATGATCTATAGGCACAGTTATCATGTCCTAAGAGAAAATTGATTCCTTCTACATCAATCCTAACACTTGTATGTAATCTTTTGGGATTTTTAGTAATTTTCAAATAATGTCGAACTTTCTGATACCTTTGGTTCAGAAGTGATATTTTGGTATCTACTGGTTATTCTAAGAATAAAGAATGAATTACTGTTTTCTGCATCCCCATAAAAGAAAAGTCACAAACTGATGTGCATTGGTTATGATAAACAAAATAAAACATCAAAATACTGCGAACTGCACAGTCTGTACTATTAAAATATAGAAAATACCTTTCTCTTTAGCTTCTACGACTAATTTCTTGAAATCATCTAAATTTCCAAATATTGGATCAATGTCTCTATAATCGCTGATGTCATATCCCGCATCGACACCGGGTGATTTGTATATGGGGGACAACCACAAGGCAGTTATTCCAGCATCAACTAAATGATCAAGTTTTTGTGTAATTCCTGCAAGATCTCCAATCCCATCGTTATTTGCATCCTAAAATTGTATATATGCATTCGTTGGTTATCAACTTTCTGTTAGTATTTTGTTATTTATGATTTACTTACCATAAAAGATCTAGGATATATTTGATAAAACACGGCATTTTTCCACCAATTTGGATCGCCTGTGTTAGGAGACTGACAGAATGTTGATTGTATTGAATTTAATACAAATATCAGTATTATTCCACCTTTGAACATCATCTTGAAGGTGAAGAAGAAGGTTAATGGGAAAGTACAGCAGCGTTAACTTATATATTAAAGGGAACCAAGTGATAATCCTTTTTTTTCTTTAATGTAACTGATATGATAAGAAATTTCTTTTTATAAATATGTTGCTTTATCTGTTTATTACTCATACCACATTATGCATAACAAAGATTTATTGATTGTTAATGTAATTTCTACTTTATGAATACAAGAATTGGACTTAGGCTTTTCATAATAGACTTATGCTCTTGCACCTTATCAAAGTTATAGGGAATTTGGCGTTTATGATATGCACGTGAAATGTGAAACATGTAAAGGCGAATTTGATTATTGGACCCGGTGCGACTATTTACTATTTCTAATGCGATGCCCTAGGCTTGAATTATAGTGAAGTCCCATTCGAGCCTTAATTAGCTTCTTGAATAATATGGCCCTGGGCGTCCTCCTAAAACTGGGTTGTGATGAGAGTGGCGATAAACATTTAAATATTTATAAAAATATTTCTCATATACTACTAGTTCTAATTTCATTTCCTATATTGCACATCGTTATTAACGAGATATTAGAAAGAAGAAACTTCTAATTTCCTTATCTTTTTTATCTTGGATTTTTAACTTGGCACATGCAGTGAACAGATGTTATGAATAATTATTATTATTCTGGAAATTTTGAATTTCATAATGTTTTTGTATTGTCTATCTTAACATTATCTGTCATTGAAATATAAAATCAATGACAATTTGCACTTAATTGTAGATTTTTTATTGTTATTACATGACCTTTAGATAAACATGTAGGTAAGTACTGATTTTTTTAATTCCCCAACAGGTGATATCCAGTTACAGGGAAAAAACAAAAAGAACGTACAAAAAGTTTATAAATGTATTTATTCATTAATAATAAAATTCTATTTAAATATATACATAACTTTTTCAATGCGATAAAAATGCTTTCCAATGTTTTTAGGAATTTTGTGAAACGCACACCAAATATACCAATATCTACTCGAAGATTGCAAAGTGAACATCATAAGTATTCTGTCTATGCAGGTTCCGTGCGTTCTCTCTATTTTTCTATACACTGAGCCAATCTTTTCATCTCACTATAACTTTGTCCACTTTTCACATCGTCCACCATCTTTGTCCTTCTTCTTCCCCTGTTACCTCTTCTCTCTACACTCCCTTCCAACACATTTCTCACAAACAATCCTTTCCTGAAACATGTCCTAACCAATTTCTTTTCCTTATTTGTTTCCAACATTGATCTTTGCTCCCCAACTCTTCTCAGCACTTCCTCATTCCTAATTTTATCCTTCCACTTGATGTTTAACATCCTCCTCCAGACCTACATCTCCAGCGCTTCTGCTCTTTTTTGTATCCTTCTTCATCATAGTCCATGTCTCACACCCTTACATTACGCTCCATACAAAGCATTTTGCTATTCTCTTCTCCAGCATACTTTCCAAGATTCTACTCATCTTCCTGTACTCTGTTTCGTCATTCCAGTTTTCATCTTTATCTCATGAAAACTTCTCCAGTTGCTAATCTCTGTTCTTAGATACTTATACCTCGTTACCTCCATGTTTTCATTTTCCGCTATTCACATTACTTTGCTTTTCTTACGATTTATCCTTAATTCGTACTTCCTTTCCATCTTTTCAAACTGTTTCAATGTTTCTATCAACTCCTCTGTACTTTCTGCAAACAAGATCTTGTCGTCAGCAAATCAGATGCATGCAATTCTTCTTCCTCCAATTATAATTTCAACATTTTTTCTACAGCATTCTGCCACAATTTTCTCAACATACATGTTGAAAAGAGTAGGAGAAAGACAGCAGCCTTGTCTTGTTCCCTTACCAATTTCGAACCAATTCGTGATAATTTTTTTAATCTTCATGGCTACTTCCTGTCCCATATAAAAATTTCTAATAAGTCTTCTACTCCTTTATCTTTCAGTACTTCTATTAGCTTTCCACATAGTACGGAATTAAAAGCTTTCTCTACGTCTACAAAGTAGATGCTCAGGTTTTTTCTCTTTTCCACATATCTTTCTCGAATTGTTCTTACCACCTAAGTGAACTTAGGATTACATATTATAGCAGCATATTCTAACTAAATGTTGATATAAATCAATAATAATAATTGATGAAATTTTGAGTATTACGTATTAAAAAACCAACTTGTTTAGAGACCACCTCTAAATAATAAATTGAAATCAATGAATGGTCTAGGTCCCCAGACGTCTTTGTCTATATTCACTCTTTTTAATGCTATTGTGTAATTGCGACGAACAGCTGGCATTTGTCGATATCGAAATAAAGCTTATTATATTATTGACTGTCTATTGGTACCTATACAAAGTCCAAATTTATGCAACAGATCATGTCTTACAGTGTCAAATACTTTTCTAAATCTGTATAAATAACGTCAACCTGTAATTGCTTTTTTTTTGCACGACCGCCTGTAAAGTTGGCGCTTTACAACTAGTTGTCTATGTCAAAAATTGACAATTATAAACATTTGCAATTAATTTGATCGATATTATACGCTCCTATGATCTTGGCTAACTTCATTTCCAACGAACTCCGAAGGAGTCGTTACTGAATTTGCGAAGTCTGTCTGTCTGTCCGTCTCTATGTCCACATTTTTTGTCAAATTTTGAAATTTTGACTTGGCCGCCGAAAATTAGAAAATTTTCAAATCTTTTTTACTTTAGAATCGTATTTTACATTAAAGAATAAGACAAACGTATACTTATAGTGTTTTGATATCACCTCGGGAACATAGCCACCAAAGTTTGAAAAAAGTAACAAAACAGGAGTTCGTTGTAACTACAACATAGCATAACCATGCTTTGCATTCCCAGATGTTTTAATCTACCGTCAATGGTTTTTCTTTATTATTTTCTTTAAAATATAAAATAAATATACAACTTGAGTGTAAAGTGAAGCTTTTTGAAGGAGTAGGAAGTTTATGGTACAAGTGTAAGCAAGTTGGCCAAAAATCATAAATACGTATGTATCATGAATTCATTATAACATCGATACGGCTTTATAACATCGATATGTCCAATTTATTGGAGACGTTTAAAATTGTCAACTTTATTCATTCCATTTTTCTATTTCTATCACCAGTGCAGTGCAGTGTTTATTATTCTTCTATAGATTGGTTCAGAAACGCGTTAAGTCTTATGAGCTCCCTCGTACAAACACGAATTCTAATAAACCTTTCTAAATAATACTTACGACTTGGAAATGACATTCAAAGAAATTTTGATTGACTTTTTCCAACACCCCACTATGATGGAATTTATCAATAGAATTTATATAAGGCGATTCTCAACTTCTTTTTGTCTTTTTACTTGCAATTTAAGAAAATTAACATATAAGAATATTTTGATGTTAAGTTTCTTAAAATGAAATTAATTTCTTCTTATAAACATGCTCTGGGTGTAATTGACAATTTATAACGTGCGATCATTGAAATTCCAGTTCCCAGTAGGCTATGAAAACAATTCATGTCTTAGGTTAATCCATTCTCAGTAAAAATTATCTGTTAACTTAACATTTTAAATTTGTTTTATTGTGTTATTAATTGGTTTTGTAATTTGTAGGTTATGTATTGGCCTTGGTCGGCGTGCATGTGTCTAAGCTACGCCCTATGGACAAATTTCGCAGCCTACTGGAAACTGAAATTTTAATGATCGCTTTTTATACATAACCTACATAATGTGATGCTAGGGTTGCCAGATCTCCTATATTTAATAGGAGTCTCCTATATTTAACTAAAATTACCTATTTCCTATTTACTATTAAATATAGGAGTAAATCTCCTATATTTTACTGTTTTTCATTATAATTTATAATCCTTAACAAAAGAATAGAAAAAAAACAACTTATTTCATATTTCGGACTTAAATTTTCGTTTATG
>VTPC01090972.1:0-15003 GCA_011009095.1 Ignelater luminosus
AATGACCGTTACATGTTATTGTATTTGTATATCTCAACGTAAGCTTAAAGTTGTTTGACACTTACCGCTCAATCGAGGTAAGTCTTTCAAGCCTGATTACCATAAGCTTAAATTTTGGTGTTGTTTTTTTATATTAAGTTTTTAACTTGTTGTTACAAGTCTCGACTTTAAGTTAGGACTTTGCCCTTCACTCGCTGACATTTTCTTTTGTGTTATTAGTTTGGTATCAAGTCAAATTACAAATGTCTAAAATAAAGCTGCAAGCTAATTCTGCAGTGAGTACGCTATAGCTTCTGAAGTAAGACAAGCTAGAAGGTGCGTGCCATTCAGATATCTAAATACTTTTAGAACGGTTCACTGGCCAACTTGAATGTGAAAAACAATAAATTCCAACATATTCGGATTTTTTCTAGATTTATGTATGTTTTGTTAATTTTTTTTCTTTTTGGTGTTGCACATTAGACTTCTATAGGTCTAACACGTTCGCTTTTTCAAAACAAACATAGGAGCCATTTTGTGACACAGGAAAAATGAGTTCTACATGTACTGTATAATGTGCAAGAATGACCTCAATACACGCCTTGCAGCTAAAATAGAAATGATATAGTATTTGGAAGCATTTTGAAGATGTAGTTAGGTAAGAATGAAAAGTCAAGAGAGTTAGTCGATACAGGTAGAGAAAAATTAAAATAATTTAATATCAAAATCAACATTTATAAAAGAATTCTGTTTAATTCAGAGACTGTCCTGTACAAGTTAAGTCAGTTCACACAAAGCAATCAATACAAACAGCCATGTTAACACATTACGTAATAACTAAAGAAATGTAATATAAATAGTAATAATAGTAACTGATAACGATCATTGTTATGGTTATGGCTATTGTGGCTTGTTCTTCTATATAAAGACAATTTTGTAAGGTCGTAACATGAAAGTATCAATAGCAAGTGTTATTAGTCATATAGCTAATTAAATAACAGGACTGTTACAGTTATGAACAGGTTGCATTAATACTACCACTGTGTCCCTTTGCTACGCGTATTGTATACTTGGGCTAATTTCATTAGACGTTTCGCTTTGAACTAAACATCACAGTTATTGGAATATTAGAAAAGGGAAGTTCGTAAGATTTAATTAAATTCATCACTAATTAATACCTGACTACTCTAACATTTTTAAATAAAATTTACATTTTTAAGTCAATTTTGCTAAACTAATAAGAACTAAAGAAAATAATAATAATAATAACAATAATACCAAAGGTAATTTGCGCTTTTTAACATATAAAGCATGCAAATGAAAGCTTTTTGCTGTATTTATTTTGCCAAACTAATATATTTAACCTTTAACGTGGGTAAAAGGGTAGCCCTAAAAAATGCTCTTGAAATTTTAAACGTTCTGGAAATAGTATCTATTAAAACAAGGGACATCGTAGGCGAAATCAATTATAAACTAAATCAGATACATACCCTATCTTATCTTATGCCATGCTGTTAACCTTCACAGTTAGGCAGACCCTATAATTACTTATCCCAGCTTTCGATAAGCGGACCTGTCTCCAACGTAAGGTGAAGGGTTGTCTGTCCCAGTCAGTAATTGTCACGTTGCCAGCAACGACCTTAATTATAAAACTAAAATATCTTGCCAGCAAAACGGGCTGGAAAAGTAAATCGGTAGGAAGGGAATTTTAGACGTTGCTTGCTGAAAATGAAAATTCAGCACCGAAAGCAAAAGCCTAGAGCTCTCTCGCGAACTCTTGTATTGTTTTCTGGAAACCAAACCGGCCTCGGGTATCAGTTCTAGGCTCGGCGATAAATAATCCGCTTTAAGTGCTTCATTAGCAGCATACAACAAGGGTTTAAGGTTGATCTTTGTTTAAATAGGGCGATCCTTCGTTTCATTAATGGGTTATAAATTTTTGATTAGTGGTGATGCCACTGACAAGCATCAAATAATAATTTAGTTCCTCATAAATCTTACAAATTTATGCTCTCAAGTTGTCCTAATGAGAAAGCGTTGAATTTTAAGAGGATTTTCTTTCAATTTATTTTTTAATTAGGTTAATAGTACAGTTTTAACAGACATACTCTGCTGGAATTTGGTAAAGTTCCAAGCAAGATAAATTCTTTATTTACTATAATCCTTCGAAAATATAAAACCGAAGCTTAGTTAACGCAGATTGCGGCAACGTGTGGATTAGTGCAAAATTAAGGTTTTAATTTTGTTCAAAATATAATATTAGCTCCTACTTTACTCTGTTTAATATTTAATTGAGTGATGCAAAGGAATTGAAACTTTTTAGTCTCCGAAAGTCGCAACTTTTCATTATTATGAAATTGGAATTGATTTATTATTACAAAAGCTTGTCAACGACAGTATTGAAAATTCCTTACAGAAACTTATGTTATAAAGTGTTACAGGGTATCAGAGTTTTATTCGGTATTTTTTTCTTTTTTTAATATCTTGGAAACATCTGCTATTTTAATGACATTTAAACAAGGTATTTGCACGACTATTGAGTGTATTTCTACGGACAAGACCGTTATTCCTTCAGCGGAGACTTTTAAATAATAATTTTGTGACTATTAGGATCAAGGAACAATTTAAAAACAAAAAGTACTTCTCGCACTTTTTAATGGGATGCACCGTTTTTAAGTAAAATTGAATTTCACAAAGTCATATGTACCGAAGAGTAAAAATATGCCGCGAGGGAGGTTTAGACCATTTTGAACTTCACGTCGTTATAATGATGCTAACAAAGTTTGCGCTATTTATACCCAATACGATACCAGTGATACCATCTATTTGCAGTAATAATAATAGTAATAATAATCTGGAACAAGATTACAAAACTATTAACCGGAGACATTAGAACAGATTTTAGGTGAAATTCGACGAGAGAAAGTTTCCGTTCGCATGACAAGTCAGAAATTTGGTATTTATAAGTATGTACTCAGTAAAAAATTAGAGAAATTGGATACAAAAAAAAATGAAGGATAAATTGTATTTATAGAAAGCAAGAAAGCAGTATTTGTGGCACATATATAGTTGCATAAAAAACTAAATTATGTTTGGTTGTTAAAAACTACTTAGATAAACAATGCAAATAAGTTAGGAGATTCATAGATAACATTCCGGAGATTAAATAGACAAATTTCTAATTGAATTGGCAGAAATATGAATCACAATCGAACAGATGTAAACACTGTGTTCCTATGTCAAACCTTTAGAATCATGATGAAACATGCTTGGTAGATGATCTTGGTGCAGCCAAAATACTCGTTAGGCGATGCTGTGAATACTCTGAAATTTTATTATTATTCTATTAAATCGGCAGCATCAATAATAATGTGTGAAAATGCAGGTGGTGAAATAGAGGCGGTATATGTAGTGTACAAGGTCGAAAAAATATGGGAAACCTGGGTCCAAAATGGCACCGAGCAAGCTCGTTATAACCGAACCAAATCCGGATGGTTTGAATTTTATTGCTTTGATGACTAGTTCCAATTCTAAAAAAACAAGCGGTAAGTAAAGTCCTCACAGGTGACATATAAATGACTGCTAGGAATATAAAACCGGGATTTCCTAAATGCGGCATTTTATTACGAAATCGTCAAAAAGTAATAAGCAAAATGCGCTTTTCTACCTATCGTGAGAGAATTATTTGGAAACAGTTTTATTGAGCATTTTCATTCAAAGAGACATTTTTTCAAGACAAGCAGAAAGATCAATGTTCTTGATGCAAACAACTTTGCTGTTTGAGAAAAGTTAATGAAGAAACGAACAGGGCATGTTTCCTATGCATAAAGTGACAACTGTAATTATTTGGTTAAAGTTGAAATAAAAAAAATAAAAACTTAGAAAACCATCTGCAAAAAGATCAGGTCAATGTTGGTGACTATACACTTGTACTATACCATAATCAGCTGTATCCAAATCAGGTAGAATAAGTGATGCCATATTGCCAATATTAAGGAGAAACACTTTTAAGTTCCTGAACTCCTTAGCGAGCCTTAGATGCAATTTAGTGGCGCATTTTCACCCCAATCTACACAAAGTTTAGTTTTCCGTTTTTTGAATTTTTACTATCTCTGAAACCACATGTCAGGCTAAAGGGAAGTCTTATACACTTTCATCATGGATGCAGTTGTAGTGCGGTGAAAAATCAGTTTTTCAGAAAATTTAAGTTACGCCATTGAAAAGAAACGTATTTACGCAACCTATGTGTTTTGAAAGACTTTGCACTTCCACCGCTAGTAGTATATCTACCACGAGAATTCACAGTACATAACTATCGCACATTACTTCTAAAAGCTTAGATAAACAAGTGGTGCACTTCAGGGCAAGTTTACATTAACACAATTGAGAAATATTTTTCTTGTCTTTGATTATGGTACAGATACTTTCATAAGGTCTACTTTTTTGAATAAAACATCCTATATGCAAGTCTATCTCTTGTTAGATAAATATTGTAGTGGCATGTTTTTCAAAAAAAAAACAAAATAGAAATTAATAAAAAGTTTCTTTAAAAGGTATCACACTACATTTAAAACGTTTAAAGCCTAATAAAATAAAATTTAAATTTACCCGTTGTAATTTCGACTTTTCTAATTTAGGTATGTCAGTGGTCTTCTGACTGACTTGTTAACTAAGTAAAATAAAACAAAGAACTTCTAATATTAAACGCTTAGCCTATCGTTACTTGGTGCTGAAACTTTTCAAAAACTCAACTATCTTCATTTATCATAGAATGGTATTTGAAAATTCTACAATGTTGAAATTATCGTCTACTGATGCATTTGTTATAAATAGCTTAATTGTTAGAAATGCAAGACGATTTCCTTTGATATCTTAAAATACAATAATTCTATTGTCTTATTGATACATGCACATTTAAAGCATAGCTTTTGTTGATTCGGCAATTTTATAAAACCAATTATCTCTATCATTTGATGCATATGCAGAATAAATTGTTTCATCATCTCACTTCCTGTCGTATAGTAATGCTTATCTTAAATTTTCTAATATAAAAGGTGTTAATTCTACAGTTTCTAGATTCCTTTAAAAGCAATGTTGACATTCTACATTGTTTCTTTAACTTATTATAACTTTTTTAAATAATTAGTTAACACAAACATCAAATGGCAAACTAACTTTTAACAGAAATTTGAAGGAATTAAGATAAAATTAAATAAATCGGTTTAAATTTTAATTTTCTACAATTCAAAGGTTATTTCCATTTTAATTTTGTATTTTGTATTGTACGATATAAAACTTTTGATACAAACTCTCTAAGACTGCAAATTAATTACTAAATGCTCTTGAATCTACATTATGTACAACACACGGTTTTTTGTTTTCTTGTACATTTAAATTCAATTATGCACAATGTTCTTTTTCAACTTATGCTACTTTTGAATGAAGATTATACTTACATCTACTTTAATACAAGAATTAAATTCTAAACTAGGAATAATTGTAGAAAAACTTCCTTAAATTAAGTTTATAGATAATTATTCTTAACTAAAATAAGTGAATCATGTACGAAATTTTATAGATATTCTCACAAACAATTCAAGCTTGGTTACGATAGATATGATAAAAGTAAAATTTTTAATTCATTAATAAATAAAGTTGGAAAACACACAGTAATAGTAAAAATTAACGTAAAAATAAAAAGCTACTGAATTTCGTTGTTCATCTGTTGACAGTTACTCACCAAAGTTTCAGCCATTTTGGACGCGCAGTTTTTATGTAACAGTCGTTTGAGTGAGTTGATGTGAGTTTTTTTGTGAAAATGGACAAAATCGAGTATCGAGCTGTCATTAAATATTTGTTTTTCAAAGGCAATACGGCTTCGCAAATAAAAGATGAGTTGGATTCTGTGTATGGGGACTCTGCACCATCATTTACCACAGTAAAATTTTGGGCTGCTGAATTTAAACGTGGCCGTAAGGGCTCGAGAGACGATGAACGTTCGGGACGTCCAAAAACTGCAACTACCGACGAAAACATCGCCAAAGTTCACCAAATGGTGCTAGACGACCGCCGAATTAAACTGAGAGAGATAGCAGAGGTTATGAACATGTCAAAAGAACGTGTTTGTCACATATTAAATCAACATTTAGGCATGAGAAAGCTGTCCGCGCGTTGGGTGCCGCGTTTGCTCACGTTAGACCAAAAACGTGTTCGAATGAATATTTCCAACGCTCTTTTGGCGCAGTTTAGGCGAAATAAATCCGAGTTTTGGCGCCGATTAATTACTGTAGATGAAACTTGGATACACCATTATACGCCCGAAACAAAAATACAGTCCAAACAGTGGACTGCAAAGGGGGAACCGGCTCCAAAAAAAGCAAAAACTGTTTTTTCGGCTGGGAAAGTGATGGCGACTGTTTTTTGGGATAGTCATGGAGTTATTTTAATCGATTATCTTCAAAAAGGAAAAACCATTACAGGAGCATACTATGCATCATTACTTGACAAGCTGAAGGCAGAACTTGCGAAAAAACGGCTACATTTGCAGAAAAAGAAAATCCTGTTTCACCAAGACAACGCACCGTCTCACACCTCAGCGGTTGCCATGGCGAAAATCCACGAATTACGGTTTGAACTGCTTGACCATCCGCCTTACTCACCAGATCTAGCCCCAAGCGACTTCTTTTTGTTCCCTCATCTAAAAATTGCGCTCGGAGGACAAAGATTTTCGTCAAATGAAGAGGCAATCACCTTCGTGAACAATTATTTTGCAGAGAAAAATGCCGAGTACTATTTGGACGGGTTACAGAGATGGGAGCATCGCTGGGAGAAGTGTGTAGAGTTACAAGGAGACTATGTTGAAAAATAAAAAAAAATTTCAGAAAAAATGTTTTGTATCTTTGTTAGGTCGGAAACTTTTCAGACCACCCTCGTATTGTCACATATCAACACAATTAATCTAGCTGACAAAAAAAAATTGAATCAAAGTAAATTATATCATGAAAAATATCATGAATAGTGAAATATGTTTATTAATAATATGAAAAGAAAAAAAAATAATGAAAGGAAAAATGTCTTACGGATTTTATTGATAAATGTGATATTTCTATTAATAAAACCTAAACAGAAGACTTTTTTTCTTCATTAATTATTACTATGTAAATTATGTTTACCGATAACATTGTAAGTTATAGTCACAAATTTCGACACGCACATGTAAACTCATTCACAATCTACCAGTAATCTTATTTATAAATGTGTTCAGTGATCAATGAAATTACCTATCAGATCTTAATTAATTAATAGAGAGCTAAATTCCGTACCTACTAGAGTTTCAGGTGAATGAACATAAATACAACGAATTAATTCAGGTGAATGAATTTGGTTTGTTGTGAATTAATTTTTCTTCCAAGAAAAGTTTTTTTTTTTTCGTTTCTTTAACGTTTGAAAGATCTTACCACATAAAAAGTTTTTCCGCGCCTCGAAAAAAACAAAACTTTTTAACCAAACAGAAAGTTTTTGTTGCATATTAATTTATACAGTGGGGGCAGATTTTATCTTACCGCAGTTTATTATTTTTAACATTTTAAAGAGGCTGGTAATATTTGTGAACAGAAATGAAATTAAAGGTGGTTTGCAGAAAGTTTAATAATACTTTTAAAGAAGCCATTAAAAAATAATTAAATTTAAAAAGAAAAAAAATACTTTGATTTATGACATTGTTAACTAAAACAATGCTTCTCCTAGTACATATATTCTTTCTCTCCGGGGAATTTTAAAAATGATTTTTGTTTGTTTTTATCTCGGTCGGAGTTTATCACAAATAATGAACGATAATGTTTTTATACATCTGTTTTTGATAGTACACCATTGTAAATGATTTCCGATAGCCGCTTTTAACTCACAGTCCGTTCTTCATACTAATTTTACAGATGCTGTCCTTTTTTCTCTCACGTCACTGTTTTATATAAAATGGATTTTGTTTTAGAATTTACTGACACAATGCGGATACAATTATTAAATGTTAATGTTTTTTCTAGGTTACTTATTCTATAGATTGAAAATGAACAAAGTTACCGGACAGACCAAAGGCTAGATTGTATTGTTGAGCCACTCAGAATTGCGGCATCACAATCTTTAATGCCAAATAGACCTTAGGCGACTGGTAGAGTAAGAAACAACTGAATGCTTAAAAATACTGTTCTTCTTCTTCTTCTTCTTTTAAGAGGTAAATTGCCTGTTTATTTCATTGATAGTGCTCATTGCTGTCTTGGTGGTGATTCGGTTGATGAAGACATCCAGCTTTGCGCGTATCATTTTGGGGGCCTGCATGGTAGTCTTTTGGTAGTTGGCTTTCCATCTTCAGCAATCCTGGGGAGTCTGTCTCTGTTCGTTCTGTCTACATGTGCGCTGCATTCTTTCCGTCTGACTTTAGTAAATTTTATAATATCCTGTATTCCACATTGTTCCCTTATTTGATGGCTGAGTACTCTGTTTCTTAATGTTTTACCGACGATACATCTTAAGACTTTCATTTCGGTTATCTCCTTTTGCTAGTCTCGGGTCTTGTTTCCGCAGCGTGTGTTACAAATCTGATATCTTTGTTTTGTTCTCATTTGACATATAATTGTTGCGCCATATGATGTCTCTTAGACGCCTTGATGTTGTGGCTTCTTTGGTTGCTTGTTTTTTTACTTCTGCTTGGATCTCTTTTTCACTGAAAATGTTAAAACCTAGGTCATAACCTGCTCAGTTTACATCCTAGAAATTCCCTGCATGTGGCGAGGCATTTTGTTTTTTCTTTATATACTTCCATACTATACTTACCAGCCGATTTTACAAATTGAAATAACAACCTTTGTAAGTTGTTTTTGCTATAAGCAATAAGGACAGGATCGTCGGAGTAACATACTATATTGATATTTTTACCGCCCATACTGTATCCTTTCATTGATCTTATGTCTTCAATGCTTTTATCCATTACTATACTGAATAACATTGAGCCTCTTAACATATCCCAGAGGTTATCTTTATTTCGTTCGTCAATGCTGTTGCTGTTTTGTTCTTGTCTTGGTGTTCTGGTAGATGTCTCCAATCAGTTCTCTCATCCCTTGCGGAATTATTTTCTTCTCCAATATAGTCAGCACATTTTCTAGTTTCACACGACCAAAAGCTTTCGTCAAGTCTACAAAGCACATGTACGCGAGTTTGTTGTATCTGAAGGACTTCTCGCATTTTTGTCGTACTACAGAAATAGTGTCAGTTGTTGATCTGTTTGTTCTGAATTTTATCTGTTCTTCGCTGTTTTCTACTAAATTGTCCAATTTTTAAGTATTAATTTGGTTGTTAGTCTTAAGACTGTACTTAGTAGCGTGATACCTCTGTGATTTTCTGGTTTTTGTCGGTCCCCTTTCTTAAAGATTGGTATCGTAATACTTGCTTTCATTTCTTCGGGGGTTCTTTGGTGTTGTATCACGATTTTAATAAATTTAAGTATTTGATCTTACGGTGATTGTCTGTCGTATTTCCCTGGTGCTTTTCTGTTTCTCAACTCTAACATCATCTCTTATAAATCTTTTTTGGTTATTTCAGCATCATATCTCATGTCTACAGTTGGTTGACCGATCAGGTTCTTTGCATTAGCGTTGCCGTCGTACATGCCTTTGAAGTGTGTAATCCAATCCACTTCACTTGTTGTATTTATCGTCTTGTTTCGTTTACTTTAACCTTTCTGTTTCTAATCATCTTTCACTCTTTACATTGAGCACCTGTTAAATCATGTTCCATATCTTTGGTAAATATCTCCCAATATTTACTCCTCTTTTATTTTGCGGATTCGTGAGTTGGCTCTGTTTCGTGTGTCTTTATAGTCATTCAGGTCTTCTGCTGTCTTTTTTCTTTTTTTTACTCAGTTTTTTAACTTCTTTTGTAAAAGGTGGTAAATAGCATTTTATTGATTATTTTCTGTACCTTTCTCTTCCTTCATGCTTCTTGTGCCACTTTCATTATATTTGTTTTCAGTTTCTCCCAAGCTATTTCGATGTTATCCTCTGGTTTTATTTCATTTATGGTGATCTTTTGCTTTAGTCGGTCTTATATAGTGACCTTGTGCTGTCATGGTTCATTCTTTCTCCATTTAGTTTTTTTTTGTAATTTTTCCTCCTCCTTTTGGTTCCGTTTCTGCATTACGTCCTGTTCTCAATTTACAGAGTATCAAAGTATGATCGCTGCCAATGTTTGTGGAGTTAGTAGTAGTTACTATGTAATCTGTAACGGATGTTTGTCCACGGGTATTTTGCCATGTTATGTTATACTTTTCATTGTGTTCGACGAATGTATTGTTGATTCGCATGTTATTTTGACAGCAGAAGTCCACTAGTAGTTCTCCGTTTTCATTCTCTGTGTCTTCATTGAAGAGTTGTTTTATGTTAGCGATAATATGTGTTCCAATTCATGCATTTAGGTCACTCATTATTATTACGTGTTTTTTAGGAGAGGGATTGGATTGATTACTTCTTGTAGCTCTTCATAAAATCGTTCTCTTTGTTAAAATCTTTAAATGTAAAAATCAAAAGCGAAAGGTAAAAATAATTGCCTCAAAGTTCCAAAAGTATATCTGACGAATCAAAATTTTTTATTCTATTATGATGTCAGGCTTGAGCACAGAATATTAATAGCTGTAGCAAGCAAGACAGAGCAAAAGAGCAAATAGAATATGCTTTGAAATGCATTCTCTAAATTTAGAAATTCGGTGTACTTTACATACTGCCGGCTGCTCTAAAAGTAAGAAACGTACACAGCGATCTCTTTCAACTTGTTAGATCTCGACCTTAAAAGGAAAAATTTCAAAATCTGAGCAAAATCTGCTCATATTTAAACGGTGTATTACGTCTAAAATGCTATCTTGTCGGGATGTCTACAGCCGCTGCGCCGAACATAACAATATTGTGATTACAACCATTCTTATCCAGCTCGCCAAAGTTTAGACAAGTACCACCACTTGAAAGCAGATTGTAAACGACTTTAAATACATACATAAAAAGTTAAATAAAAAGAATAAAAGTTTTGGACATGGAATAGTTAGGAGAGATGTATTGATAGTAAGAATAATTCCGCGGCAGAAGTGACATCGCAAAACACCTCAGTAGCAGTCCAAGATAATATCGACAATATGATCCAGTTTTCTTTAAACTACCTTAAAGCTAATAATTTTTTGGCGTTACGCAATCTTCTCTTTTTAATTTTTCATAGCGTCTATCGATCGTTACTGGAGCTTTGTCTCTTTTCTCTAGTAGTGTACTTCCTTGCTAAATCTGATTCTCCACACTTGGCATAGTGCATAGTGGCCCTGGCATTAATTTAAGTTTGTATATACGTAATTAGAGTTTATGCCAAGACGTAGTACACAGCGTGCCAGCACTATACAATGACCTTGATTTTCTAAAGTGGATTGTTGAATACAAGAATATTTATGCAAATGCGAGTGCAGCAGTTCTAAATGAATTCAAGGAACATCTTTGGTGTTTTGCGAGGTCACTGTTGCTCTTGCCTTTTTTGATCAAGTAGTATCAGTGGTAGTGTAGAGGAAGATAGAAGCGGCTATGTCTACTAGCGAAGAGAACATCAACAAATATTACTTAAAATGATAAAAGACAAAATGTGAATCTTGCAAATTTTATTACTAAAAATACATCAAGCTTCTTTACTACCACTAACATTCTAAGGAGCTTTCTATTCAATGACCTAGAGGACTAAAGTATCAGAGACGATTGACAGAAATCCCATAACGTAGTGTCAGCGTTGGTAGTCACCAATAGTGTTGCTCTCGCCCAGCAGCACAGCAGTACTATCTCTGCCTCAAGTACAGATTTTGTTGTGGGACAAAAACAATGTTAACTTTTACAAAATGTATTTTTCTGAAAACGTGCTGGCGCTGGACAGATGTAGCGTGTTAGGCGTAAAGCAAAGTTTCCATATACAGATTTTGCTCAGACTTCAAAGCAACTAAAAGATATTGCAGTGCATATTTCTTATTTTCAGAGTAGCATAATCGCAGCAGTATGCAAAATGTACCAAATCCCAAGGATGGTACGCGTCTCCTAAATATTATCCGATTTAATTTAGCTTCTGCACAAATCATTTTCAAGTGAAAAAGAATCAGTTAAGGATGATCGAAACCTTACATTAAGACTTTTTTCATTTCTAGACCACTCTAATGTACACCCTAATAAGTGTCTGACGTTAGATAAATCTGAGGATTTTTCATTGATCCTTTTACACTATCAACAGTAAAACAACTTTTTGTCATCTTCTGTTGTATAACATCCATTCAATAACATCATTTACATTCCTATAACTTGCACGTCATATGTCTATTCACCACCTGCATTGAAACATTCAATTCACGAGTAGAAAGATGAGTCTAAGTTTTTTTAAAACTGTCGAACTGCAATGACTATTGTCATCATATTGACTTTAGTGTTTTTGTTCAGTCAAACAGTTGTTTTTACTTCAATTGAATGCTCCAGTTGGGTTTTGATAGAGATGGTGTTGGAGGAGTTGTTTTGTAATGATGATTTCTGAGTCTGAATCAAGTTTAGTGTTGCATATAATCTTACATTCCAAAACTGTCAAAGCCCAATCTCATCAAATTTTCGATTCTGAGATACCGCGAAGACATAGGAATGAATATCTACAACTGGCAGGTGCTGTCGACTAACCTACAAGCGCTTCTAACTACCTTTATTCGTACAACCTGTAATTAAACTTAAAAGCTTATTCATTTCTCATTTATAACAGCAATTAAGCTGATTGGAATTTTGCTAAATATTGATCGACTTTTAAATATCCCCGGGGACAATAATTAACTTACAATATTTTTAATTTAGTAAATTTGACGAAGCTTAAATTCCGAAATTATTTATTAACCAGTTTCACCACAGGTAAAAAAATTTCTTTAATTAAAACACAACATAAATATAAGTTTAATTAGTAAATGGCTTTTACCAATTGTTAAATTGTTAACAAACAGTTTTTCATTTTGCAAATATTCTACTTTGTAAATATGCGATTTGTGTTATTTTGTACTTTTTGGCGTCATAAATAAAGCTAATACAAAATAACCACAGTCAAATACAGAAAAGAAATATAAAATGTTAGAAAGGCGAAAATGAAACAAACTGAAATTTTGTGAAGTTAAAGTAAAGCAGTAGAAATTCTAAATTAGATTTTAGAATGACATACCTACTTATTCAAGTAAGCTTTTAAAGTTCTAATAAAGTTAAGTTTCACAATTATTAGCAAAGTAGTATATTCTGTTCAGGGTGGGTACTTTCGAATTAAATTCGAGTGTTAAACGCAAAGATGTTAAATTTTCCGGTATTCCCTATCTAATATTATAGTAAATTCGAGTTGCATACCGAGCCCGTTATCTCTAGCTTAAACCACCCACTGCTCCTATTGTAACAACGATCCCAATTTCATTTTGCAATACCGCGAACACTTTAGCGCAAGGCGCAATTACCAACCAATAATCAGACATATAGTGGGCTTGAATGTCGGGTTAATTTTGCACAATTTGCTAGTGGAAACGTTTCTAATTTAATTTATTTAACTTAGCAATGTTGGAAAACGCCCATACAGAATATAGAGCCGATTTGACCCCTGCGGTCTATGGATTTTACTGATGAATACGAAATTGCCTTAGTTAACAATAAAATTTAATTTGTGGAGGCACATTTAAACCTGGTTATTATCCAGGGGGAAAAAGGGAGGATTTGTAGAAAACTTTGTTATTAAATATGTTATTCAGGTGTGAAAATACATGTACATTAATTAAAGAATGGAGAAGATATATTACGAAAAAATGGAAATTAAATGTTCCCGCACAAAAAGAAGGGTTTGTTGATTTATTTGTTTTTATACCATTTCATCAATCTTTTTCTCTAAAAGTAAACACAAGCATGCAGGACAGACCGCAATAATAAATAAAATTGACAAACAGAGCTGCCTTTGTAAACAAATAAAATAGTATTACATCAAAAAGAAACCAGCAAAGTTTAATAAGTAAAAGGTAAAATGAAATCAGTTACTTTAAGGAAAAAACTTTAGCTTTCTGGTTATTTCGGATTTAGCAATTTTCATTAATTAGTATTACAAACACCTACAACAATTGAGAGGAAAATAAAACTGATGACAGGCCAAAATATACGTATAACTATTTATACTGAAATTGTTTTCCAAAGAAAGTTTTAAAAAATTTAAAACACAAAATTCTTGGTTCTTTTCCATATAATTTCAAAGTCAATCTTGAGTGTTATCAAACTGGAAGACAGCTGGTTGCTTATACGTTGGATTTCTTCTTAACTGGAATATTTACAGAATTTATTAAATTCAAATAGAATGTATTCTTTTTGTTGCTCAGTATACCCTGTATCACAGATAAGAACCTAATGGATTATCTCATATAAATATTAATACCTTTATGTAAAACATTTAGACGTTGCACTAAACATTTTTCTAAAATATAAATCAAAAGAAACTCAACTTTTATGAATAAACTTAGCTTTCCTAAAAATCTTTCTGCTTTGGTTATTAGGTAAAAACATCACTGAACAAAAAGATTATTCTATTTTTATAAAACAGATATTTTTCCATTATTACTGTACTATTTTATATTCCCTGGATTAATGAGATTTAGGCTAAAGCTTGTTAACTGGAGATTTAAGGAAAACATGTTCGTGAATTAGAAACCTGGATGAACCAAGTGATTTTTTAAAATTACTAACAGTAAAAAACGCAATTAGAACATTTCTGTGTAATTCATAACATACCATTATATGCAAACTGCTGAAAATCAGATTTGCGTTCATCACTACGAGGGTGGTCTGAAAAGTTTCCGACCTAACAAAGATACAAAACATTTTTTCTGAAATTTTTTTTTATTTTTTAACATAGTCTCCTTGTAACTCTACACACTTCTCCCAGCGATGCTCCCATCTCTGTAACCCGTCCAAATAGTACTCG
>VTPC01090972.1:15327-26166 GCA_011009095.1 Ignelater luminosus
CCATCACTTTCCCAGCCGAAAAAACAGCTTTTGGTTTTTTTTGGAGCCGGTTTCCCTTTGCAGTCCACTGTTTGGGCTGTATTTTTGTTTCGGGCGTATAATGGAGTATCCAAGTTTCATCTACAGTAATTAATCGGCGTCAAAACTCGGATTTATTTCGCCTAAACTGAGCCAAAAGAGCGTTGGAAATATTCATTCGAACACGTTTTTGGTCTAACGTGAGCAAACGCGGCACCCAACGCGCGGACAGCTTTCTCATGCCTAAATGTTGATTTAATATGTGACAAACACGTTCTTTTGACATGTTCATAACCTCTGCTATCTCTCTCACTTTAATTCGGCGGTCGTCTAGCACCACTTGGTGAACTTTGGCGATGTTTTCGTCGGTAGTTGCAGTTTTTGGACGTCCCGAACGTTCATCGTCTCTCGAGCCCTTACGGCCACATTTAAATTCAGCAGCTCAAAATTTCACTGTGGTAAATAATGGTGCAGAGTCCCCATACACAGAATCCAACTCATCTTTTATTTGCGAAGGCGTATTGCCTTCCAAAAACAAATATTTAATGACAGCTCGATACTCGATTTTGTCCATTTTCACAAAAAAATTCGCATCAACTCACTCAAACGACTGTTACATAAAAACTGCGCGTCCAAAATGGCTGAAACTTTGGTGAGTAACTGTCAACAGATGAACAACGAAATTCAGTAGCTTTTATTTACGAGTGCTGCCATCTTCACGTTGAGGTCGGAAACTTTTCAGACCACCCTCGTATTCAATTACGAATCAAGCTTTGAAGTGTTATTGTCAGGTCCTCAAGAATATTACTGTTGTTTAAAAAGTAAAATAAATGATCACGTTTGCCCTAAACGATTGGATTACAGAGTAGCAAATTGAAATGGCGTGGTCATTTTAAAACTTATCTTCTAGTGTTTCTAGTTTATTATTTAATTTTATTTTTGTGGTCACAGAAAACGCCACTAACCAATTCAATTAACGTATTTCTGTACCTCCAGTCATTATAAATGTTACTTTTAAAGCTTTAATCCTGCACTCAACTAGAATTTATTAATTTCACATAAATGCATTGTTAATAAACAAGGTATGGCACAGTCCGAATAATATTATTAATAATGTTTAGCACAGGAAAAGGTTTTCAAGCCATGAAGGTTAATTTATTCAAATTACCATATTGATAGGAAACGGTATGCCAACCGTAAAGATCCAATACATATTGAAAAAGATAGAGTCTCAGCTTAAAGATTATTTGGTCAACTACTTCATGTGTTGACAGTTTAAAGTGGATAAATTTTAAAGATTTTAGACAGTTTTTTAACTTTTGATAAACAAAGCAGTACAAACTTCGCAGAAGGTTTAATCACCTAGAAAGTTTCTATTGGCCAAAGAAGTCTTATACATTCCCAAACTACACAACGACTACAGACTTTAAAGGTAACATTTAGACAGTAAAACTCAGACACTTTACTAAGCACAGGAATCGTTCTACTATACCTGAGAGATATAATCCGTACGTATTGCACAATATAATGAAAAACATGCCACAACTCTTTTATAAATATATTTTGGCGTTTACAGTGTTGAGATTTGACTTCGCCTAAGTCTCTATCATTAATGAAGGGTTTGACTAAGTATTAATGAAATAATATACATCTTAAGGCAGTAATACGATCGCACACTGGTTTTGACATTTTTGAAATTCAGCTTTTCTCGAAATGCATTTCATGGAAAAATTTAAGTTTTTAGAAATGTCATAGTTTCTATTAATCCATATTTCTTGTAGCATAACAAACATGAAACTACAACCAATTATTTCCTGCGCGCTTCTACCATCCTTATGAGCCTTGGCGATTCAACCTTATTAATAATTCTTTCTTTCTAGTACCGGCAACGTGTGTACAGGTACGGTTGGTACATCCCCTTTGCTTCTAACTCTGCCCGACGAACGTCCATTCTATTTAACACATCCCCGAAGAACAGGGTTAATATAGTTTTGCGGCTGCAGTAGCTTTTTTTGTCGTCTGCCACAGTCTTCGGCGTCACCATCTGATTTCAATCATCATCGCTTAGAATGTAACGAGATGTGTTGAGATTTTGATTTAGTTAGATAATGGTCCAACAACCAACAACTAATCATCCTAACCAATGTTTCCTCTAAAGTGTGTGCTTCTGCGCGCGCACAGCATTTAAAAAATTAGCTCACAAAGATAATAAAAATATTTATTTTTCTTTTCTGACGTGCTAACGATCAAATGGCGACAAATGGCGACGACGTCCGTCTATGCAACATTATTGCATGTTGTCGACTTCTTGAAACTATCAGCTGATATCGTATAAATCGAATCGGTGAAATGGCGCACAAATTATTTCGATTTTACAAAGATTGCACAGACGAAAAACAATGCTTAGTAAAAATTAAAGAGAACATTGATCCTGACATCTATGGCAGCTTGGTTACCTACCTATATAATCTGTTATGAAAATATGAAGAAATCGTCCACATCTGAAACATCATTATCTTATCAGTTTCATTCACCTTAACATCACCAACCTTCACCATCTCCAACACAGTCTGGTTAAAAAAGCACAGAGCCTATAGCAGTCAGTACTGCCCTTTCAGGGAAGCAAAAACTTCTATGTTTTGGCTTAACTAATTTTTTAAAGACCTGTTGATTTGTGCTTAGCCTGTAAGAAAAACCTCTATAATAGCTTTTAAAATAAATAGCACATAAAATGTTAGAAGACGGTTTCTAAATAAAATTGATTGTGTTAATGTTATGATCTACCTGTTAGACTCGCAAGAGCACACGGGCGTTATTCAGACGGGTAGAATGGTATACACAATTACACATGTGTCGTAAACAAATGAATTCCTTGGAATGCACTTTAATGCGCTTTGCAAGTTTAATCTCAGTTTCTCTGCTGCAAGTAAAACAAGTGGCATTGCTTTACAATGGGTGCTGCATTTGCAAAGAAATTCGAAATGATGTTTCTGTGTCACTACCCTAAAGGCTAGCAAATGGGTGTTGCAGCGGTAGTCCGTTACCTACAAAGTTTCCTGACTATGTGTAAGTAGATAAAGCGATACCAGAAAAGAAAACTGTGAATGAATTGCCCAACCAAGGAAAGAAAGAAGCAGCCTCGGCAAAAGAGATCCTATACAATTATTTGAAAAAATCCAAACTTAACACTTTGTCAAGCTCACCAAAAACTTGCCTAAAAGGATGTTAAAGTAGAATTCATGACAATCAAACGATGTTTAGATGCCCACAGTATTACATGGCAAAGTATGACCGTAAAACCGTTGTACCTGGAAAAACGTTTAGAAAGGGGCTGAAGTAATGTCATATTTACTGATGAGGCGTGTTTTTGGATTTGGTCTTCTTTGAAGCGGTTCTGGTAGGTACGTGGAAAGCAATTATTCCACTCCTCTATTGAACACCCCGTGCTCCCTTTTTATTTCTTACACTGTAAACCTAGTCGCCGTCGGTGTGCGAAATCGTTGGATAATCTGGTGACTGGACAGTTGACACTTTACTAATTTAGGACGTAACATTGCTTTGTAAGTGTATTTGTATTTTGTTTTATTTTTCAAATAAAAATTTTTCTAAGAATCTACCGGACGCTCTGGCACCAACCAGATTGATTTGTTTTTGTCGTACTTAATTATTCTAGAATTTATTCTTTGTTCTGTTGTTCTTTTTAGAACTGTATAGATTTTATTCTGATCTTATATTTCTCCTTGGTAAGAGCAAATCTGTAATATATCTGTTAGCTCTTTTTTCCTCAATTTGCTTTTGTTCTCTCCCACATGGTTTGGAATCTTTTGACTCTCACTCGTGCAAATATTCTAATTTCTCTTTAATGCTGATGTATTGTCAAAGTTAAGTAAATTTGTTTTGCGCAATTCTCTGCCAATTAATTCGTGAAGAATCAAGAAGATTGTTTCTGTCCGCATCGATGAATGGAGACTCTTTATAATGATAAATCGAGTAATTAAAATCAAAGAAATATTATGTATTACTTATGCAGTTGTGTTATAAATTTACCAATTTGACCGATAGAATTGCTAAATCCCAGAGTATTTCGAAGGCAAGAAAGAGCATGATTGTGAAGAAGAGACCATAAACTCTGGTTTTGTGCTTTTTAGCACATACAGCAATTTATAACAACCGAGTATTTAATATTATTGGATGTACTGTATTCTCACCTTGAATATATAATTGAGTATTAGACTAGGAACGAATTTATTAAAATGCTTGTGGTTTTAAAATCAAATAATAAGTAGATGAACAAGGGTCAATACTTAATTTTATTTATAAGAGTTCAAGATAACGTTCTTAAACAAAGCGGGAAAAAGGAATCGATACTAAGCAAATACGATAAATACCACATTTTGTATAAAAATAACTTTTAAACAAACCTGAATAAAATATTTATGATACATAAGAAGGCTTTCTATTTCTGGTTCCGGAGCATTAGCACCCAATGCTGCTAACAGCTAAGCGAAGGCGAAACGGCAATCTGTTTAAGATACGCTATATAACCAATTTTGGTTTCTTTATTCCCTCTATTTCTCACAGCATCGAGCTTAATTTATTTGTAACGAGAAAAAAAAGAAAAAGCGCCCAGACTTATTACAAATATATTTGTGAAGTAATTCCTACTTTTAGGTTGTTTTTTAGAATTCCAACAATAATTTAAGTGGTTTTATGGAAAATCTCTATAGTAAAGCTAAAAGCACGACTTTTACCTTATTTACTCATCGAATTTCTACTTGAATAGCTTCAATCGATAACATTCTAGAACTTAAGCTTTTATATCTGCTTAATTGTACCTCTCTGTTATTGTTAACCGCAGCTTAAAAGATAAACTAATTCTGCTCATTACATTTTTCCATTTAGAAAGTTTCTGGATTTGGCGAACGGATTTCCTTATTTTCTCCTTTTTAATTCAGAAGCACTCATTAAACACAGAATTCTAAAAATGCAAACTTTCTTAATGAAGAAAAGATGAAATGAATATATTAATATAATGAGAACTTCTGCAGTATTTATCTAACTGTAAGTTAGTTTTCATTTCATTCAAGTTGAGATAACTTTTATTAAAGAAATTATTAGTGCTCCTTTCATATCTTTTTATTTTCAAACACAGTTACATTATTACATCCCTATTTTAATATTATTATACCTTAATTATAGTGATTTTTTCGGAATGTTTTTAATAAGACCTTCAACTTTAATATTAACAAAAAATCGAGGGAATTTAATATTAATTCCGGGAAGAATCTTTGGCAGAATTCCGTTAATACCTTGATAATTATGCAAAATTAATAAACACCCAAGATCAAATAATATGCAAATTTTAGTGGAACGCCTCTTGGGATCATTCTTTTCTTTTTTGATAAACTGCGGCTGGTAAAAGACATCAAGCCAACTTTTTTTTATATAAGTCTTGTGAACGACCGAATGCTATAAATCACACTATTTTTACGACTTTGTCCCTAAGAAAAAAGCAACAGTAAATTTTTGGCTTTTACTGTGACATCGAACGATACAAAATAAAAGAAACTGAAAATAAAATATAAAATATTCAAAAAATGTAAATTATTAAATTAGGCTGCAGAGAGATTTTATGAATTTTTTATAAAGGAAAAACGTGTTTTAGTTAGGAGTGTTTGAAAATCACGATGGAACTAATTGAAAAGTTCTTATAAGGATAAGTTGTTTAACGGTAAGCGGTGGTTTACTTAACCCGCTTTTCCTGAATGTCAATGGTGATTAATTACTAAACCCCGATAATCTCTTTGCAACTTCTATCTAACCTTTTACTTCTTAAACACACGCACTTATTTCGCATTAGTTTTAATAATGTGCACTGAAAATTATAATAGAGTCTAACAATAATATTTTAAATAAAATTAAAAATAAAAGTTCGACTAAAATTTTACTTTGGTTTTTAAAGATCTCGATAAAAATAATGAATTTGTTCACAAGAAATCATTTATTCTCGAATTTCCGCCTCAAAGTTGTTACACTTCATAAATCATAAAAACTAACACCAACAGCAATAAAATCATACCATTAATTGATGTAATATTGATAACCAACACTTGTTTTTTGAGGAAGTTCATGGTATAAATGCTTTAGAATTTCTAAGGTTTTACTGATTCAACTATTTAAAGAAACACAGCGTGTGCTACTTAAGCCAAATTCTTTTGCACCTTCGTCATCTATTAAGATACAGAAACACTTGCTTTCGATACTAAATACATTATCGACACTTATTGAATTATTAAAGCTTAAACGAACTGAAATTAGCAGTATAACAACAACAACAACAAGTTAAGAAATGCTATAAGAAAATTTAGAACTACAACGTGAAATATTGACACAAAACCTTTGCAGATTACGATGTACAAGTTTGACAATTCTGAGATGAGCATTTTCATCAATGCCTTGCAAGATCGTGCAATTTAACACTTATGGATTTTAGTGTTTAGGAAATTGACTGAGAACTGTTATACGTCGATAATGTTACAGAGAACATGTCATGGACAAAACCCAGAAAAGAGGCCTTATGCCCATGCAGATGTAAGTGTTGTGCTCGCAGCAGCTCAAACGCCGGAAATAGAATGGGTTCACAGATAATTTGTCCTAAATTGAAACAGGAACTCAAGAGAAGTCTTTAGGGATTTCCTGAAGATGCCAGAGTCGATCTGGGCGCCAGGAATCAGATCAGAATTATCATATTCGTTGATATGATTCCGCACCAGGAACACACTGTATATATAGGAGACGCTATGATAACAGTAGACACTCTGTACTCAAACTCTTTCCAAACTTACCAGAAGAGGTTACACTAACTTAGGCTCAATGCTCCTGTTTATACAGTCACAGTAATGTGGACAGTTAATTTGCACTACAGAACTTACACTTGAAAACCAGGTTACTGATCACTTTAACCTGTACTGTATAATCAGAAATATTGCTAAATAAGAAAACAAAGGCGACTCAATCAACGCCGTGCACTGGTCCAACGCCTGGTTTGCATTGTTTACCTGTATAAGTTATTATCTAAACACACTGTATTTGCTTTATCTGAAAGAATAATTATTAGACAGTACATCAACGAAACACAATACAAATAGGTTTACTCTGGTTTATTTAATAAAACAAAATGAAAATGATAAGACAATAAACAACAAAAGTAATGTAAGGAAAGCTCTAAATTGATCAAACGGACTGAATATAATATTCGCTCAAAATTATGTATTGAAATCTAAAATATAGACTTGAAAGTACCGTAACATATCTAATACTAAAATTATAGAATTTTCTATCTGATCTCGATAAAACTCCAGTTTAATAAATAAATATTATTATAAAACTAAATTTATTAGCTTTGGGCACCCATTTTTACAATTTCTACCTACAAAATTTATTGATAAAATTGACTTGATGACATTACGCAAACCGAGTAAATAATCAATAAATTTATCAATCTAACAGTACTTTATCGATAAATAACAGCTAAACATTGCCCTGTTGAATGGAAGACCCTACCAAAGCTTTGGACATGGTGCTACAGGATACCTTCGTGATTTACAAAGTTTTAGCGACTTACGGAGTGGTCAATGACTCTTCACGTGCTTTGACGGCAGCACCCACAAAGGAAAATATTTTGATAATCTGGAAAACACTGTTCAGGCATTAAAGCATCGAAAACACAACAGAATTTAATTTTACGAAGTCAAATAGCTCTTCAAAACCAGAAAATCACCAAACGATATTGATTTTATTGACAGAAAGTTCGATGCCCCACAGATGCGGTTAAGGTTTTATCAACTTACGGTGCGATAATTAAAAGGAGTTTTTTATTTCCTTAGCACTTACAAAACTTTTATTTTTAATCCGCTAAAAACAAGCGTAAATTAAATTCATAGAACCACTTCTGGTAAATTCACAAACAAAAAATGTTCTATACAACACAAAAATAAATTTGCGATGCGAACCATTCAAAACAGCACCCTTTACGGATACATGGAGATGACTTTCACTCTGTCCTGGTTGAAAACTCTCTTGTAACTCAGCCCTTTCCGGGTGCGTAGAACGCGCTCAAACACAAACCACGCCCTGCCGGACGCGATCGAGAACGTGCCCAATAATAAAATACATGACTGGTTTAAAAACAAGCACACATAGGTGTAATGTGCTTTTTATGTACAATGGAAAATTCAAACGTGAATTGTTTTATATTGAAACGATCTTAACCCGAGGCAACGTAATTCTAGGTAGCACACATGTGGTGAAACAAATACCGCACAGATGAAGTTGAAGATTTTTAGTAATCGAAACTAAATTGGAAACAACGTTAACTGAAATTTTAAAATAACATTACAGACATAGAAATCCTGAAGGTCTGTTTAAAAAAGAATTCAACATTTTAATTTTATTTTACCTCGGCATAGTTTCATTTCTTGGTCGCAGGTAAAAAAGTGACCAAGTAAAATAAATGTGATACAATTAAGCACAGAACACTACGCTAAAATTTGCAGGTCAACAGTTTTATACCCAACACAAGGAAGTAAGCCGTATCAAGTTTCATAAACGAACAACATTAGCATCACTGACATACGATATAACATTACCTAGAGTGGAGCGTCGTTTTGTTATAGAATTGCATCTATAAAAGGCAATGTTCTAAAAAAAGCGATAATTTTTTCTTTGAAAGAGTCAGGTAATCTTTATCAGTAATTTTTTCTTCAAGGCAAAAGAGAGTTTCTTTAGATCAAGCTTCCGTCCAAACGTTTATTCCAGGCGATTTAAAATATTTTGGAGATTTCTATCGAAATAATAGACACAATCAAGACAACTAATACGCAATCTAGCAAAGTATTAGCACGCGATTCATCACGATTCGTAAGTAATAATGCTGTGTTTTAACTACCGTTTTCCAGACTTTATCCATTTCTAACACAAATTGTTATAAAATAATGACAATAGCATTGCTCATGTTGAATCTAACTCTAATTTCTAGGCTCACAAATAGCTGCTAACCGGTTGACCTGCATTTTGTAGGTTCATCGACCGATAGTATAGAATTCTTCGCAAAACTTGCAATCTTTGAGCTGGGTCATCTTCGTTCAAAGAATATACCTGTACAAACTGCAAATAGATTGAGAAAAAACAAAAAACAGGAATATACCAGTCTTGGTTGATAACGCTTGAATCTGATTTGTTGTATATGTAGATTTACTGCAAATACCAAACTCTGCTTGTCTCTGCAATAGTGTTGGTTCTTCCAACAAAGGTGATGAATTTTAGCCACATTATAAACAGTGACGGCAATTCTAGGCCTACTGCTTTATTCTTTTTTATTGATGACAAATATTTCTATGTAAATCAAAAAAGGAGTAATCGATTTGAAAACGTTTCCCGCCAGGAATCCTGTACACTTTTGAGATTCAAATACGTAATGTAGGCTTGACAGTAAAAATTAATTTCAAAATTGGCAATCGCTGGCAATTGTTGACAGTTATATGCAATATTGTCAGACTACTTATGTAAAACCATTTTTTATCGTTTTTCTCAAATTTGAATTCTTTGAGGAGATCTCATACTTAAGGAATGTCGAGTTAATCCCGTTTTAGCAAATATCTAGTTTTATAAAAGCCAAATAAAACAATAAAATGATCTCTAAAATAGGAAACTTTTTTCTAATTTAACGAGATTCTATCTCTTTGGTATTTATAAAACTTAATAAATTTGCAAAGTTTACTACAGTCATATTTCACTTCCAGAAGCTTACTCTTGATCAAATCGTACATAAAATACTTTTCAATAAAATATGTTTTTTTATGGTCAAGGCTGTTTAATTTGCCACTGAAGTGGCTGGACTATCTTTACTATCGAGTTTAACGAATCCAATTTGATATGATTTAGAAGGAAATTTGAAAATCCGCAAGCACGAGTTCTGTGAAAAAGTAGAATAATTCTGCATTTACAAAACGCAAAAGGGTAATGGCCTTAAGCTATAGAATTTTAATCTGACCGTATAAATGACAGTCTCTTTTGGACCAGCAGCCGTAGATGTAGTGCCCCAAGAGCTTGTCTCAACTCGTCGGTGATAATCGGCTTCAGGATAGAGAAATCTAGATACCCAGTCTTTTATTTGATGTTTACAGGAGCGTTATCAATGTCGGGAGGAACTCTAGAACTATTAGAATAAGCCTTATTAATGTACTCAGTATCGGGAAAAACTTTGGAAACCGAATCTAAGTCGTCGAGCACGGTAAAAGGAAAATGCAAGCAGTCTTTATTGTATAAGAAAGTTTGTTTCGCTACTTGACTCCAGTAGGTCCTTATTATGAGGGGCATTGCCTTGTCTAGGGTTGTGTTTTAGTGGGGAAGTTGGGAGCAGATGCAGCTGCGGCAACTTTTTACTAAATGAGAATAAGTTTAATCTAGTTTTTATCATCAAACAACAGTTCATCATTATTTGAAATTTTTCTAAAAAATATAACAGTATGTTCCGTTGATCAAGTTCATCTGGGGAAGACTCGAAAGATGGAGAGTGATCCTACAGTACCAAAAGGTTATTGATGGCATTGTTGGTTTTGTCGAATACATGCACAGAAATCTGAGGGCAGCACTAAGAACTGTCCTCGGTTCAAAAACTTCGTCGATTATGGGACGGTCTTTAGGATCGGACGTCGCGTTTTCTACTCTAAGCAAATACGCTCGAGTTATTGTTAATATGAAGAGTAGACTTCTCTGATACTTGATATCATGAATCGTCTTATTAACACATTGATTTTTTTT
>VTPC01090972.1:31166-52160 GCA_011009095.1 Ignelater luminosus
TTTTTTTAAAGGTAAAGTGTTGAAGGATTTTCAAATACATTTAAAAAAGTCTTTTATAATAAATTGATTTATGTAAAATCTGCATTTAAGCGATAATTATTTTTCTTAAATTAATTAAAATAAAAAGTAATTAGGTGAACAACCTACAATTACTAATAAAAACTCAATTAACTACCTACTAAGTATCTTTTTATCTGAAGATTATTAGGCTGGTTAACTATCCAATTTGCTTGTATGGTGCCCACTAACCTAAATTAATTTTTAAATACCTAATTTCAAACTAATTTATACCAGCTCAATAGAGAAGTAATCGAATAAAAAATTTCACATCTTTAAGGATAGAAGCCTCGAGATCTTTTTTTGTTCTCTCACTATTATCAAGGTTCCACTTTAAGAAGTTATTTTAATATTTTTTGTGGGTTTGTTTTTCTCCACAAACTTTACAGAAATAAATTGTTTGAATACGTCTGGCTTTGTAAGAACTAGTTGGAACACATTCTGATAACATCTTGTGGGATATTCTCTATCTATCTATAGGCTTTTTCTTTTTGTAAAGGAATTCTGCCTCAATCGACTTCAGTCTTCCGTTACCCAAAAACGAATAAGGAGTGTTTGTTATCTTTCAAACTGTTGTAGCTTAAAAGAAACGTGAAAACATCTTAGTTAGTAAATGGGTTGTTAAAAATAGCGGTTTTATTTGTCTTTTTTTCTATCAGTGGTTGAGTTTTTGTGTAAAATGATCACAATAAAAAAGATAATACCACTCGTTTATAAAATGAAAAGAAAATTTTATTCTTGTCACTAATTTTTTGTAGAAGAATAAAGCTTCCGCTTTTCTTTTTCTTGTGTTCAGGATCAGTTTTAGTTAATCCTATCACGTTTTTTAATAAGCGGTGTTTATATCTTTCGCATCCCTTTATGTTTGAATCTGCTTTTTGTAATTCAATTTTCTTAGAAATGTACTGGATTAATTACCAAGCCTTAATAAAATAATACTTAGGTTAGGTTTTATGCAAAATTAATTTTCTAATCTTAACATAAGATGGGTAATTATTGAATTTTTTTTATTAGGTATAAAAAGTCTTAAACAAACTTTCATTATTTCTTAGAAAAAATCTACTCTTATTTAAAATTCTGTACAATATTTGGAAAATTTATTGAGTTCTTCCAAGTATAATAAATGTTTATAAATGTTACAATCCATTTTTACTAATGTTAATGGAAACTTTGGTTATGCAAAACTTTAACGGTTGTAACACGTGATCCACAAGAAAGCAGGCAAATTTTCTTAGTCCTGTCTTTTTTTTATTAGATATTAAGTTTCTCAAATAAAATAAGTAATAATACTTGACATTATATACAGTGCTTTCATAAAGTAGTGCATAAATTCTTTAAAAATTCAGGAACGAACTTTTAGAAAAAACGCTTGGACCGGTCATTTTTATATTTAAATGGACATTTTTTTAAACAAAAAATATTTATACAGGGCGAGTCATATAGGAGGTATGACGTCATCAAAATTCTTTTTTATGTGGCAACCCCCATATTTTATTACGGAATTTAAAAGAGCACATTTTTTTACATACGGTAAGGTAATTATTGGTATGTCTTAAAGAAAAACGACCTCCGAATTTCACAATATTAAATTTACTGGTAACACAAAATTCAAAAGACAACTAAATTAAATGTTCAAATTGTGCACGGTTGGCAACCTGAAAGTACGTTTTAATTCCTGAGATTGATTTTAAGGTTTCTCAAAACTATAGATAACATTGTAAAATGGCTGTAATAGTTAGTGATTCTAATTTGCTAATTTTTAACTGGATGGTTCCAAAAAAGTACTTGAAATGGCAATGCTTAAGTTTTTAGTGTAATAGATATTATAAATAGTTGATCTTTGCAGTGGTCTACCAACCAGTAGTAATTTCACAGTCAGAAGGAGACATAGGAAATACCTCCAGGATTATATAAATATATCATTTTGAAGTAGGGCAAGACATATGCCGATGCAGAAGAAAATTTCAACTAGACAGAGATAGCTCTTTCTATTTCTTTTTTCTAGTTTAGTTACATTTCTTTCATTTTGATTTGCAGCGCACTTAATACTGTCGTGCCACTGTCGTATATCTATGGGTAAACAATACTATAGGAAATCAGTATAGTTCGAAATACAAGAGTCTACGATTAACAACATCTCCAAATGAGAAAAATAAAGGGACAAGAAATAATTTTGCATTTCTATTTTAACTTATGTTACGTTAATATTATTTTGGGTAGTTTGTTATGAAACTGTAGCGTTGTACAATCACAGTCACTGAAAATAAAACACTTGTGACAAGAACTTTTAGACCGTAAATGATTTACTTTTTCTGCACAACGTTTGTTTCATTTTCAACTGATGTGACTGTGACACGTGTTAACCTACTAACAGGGATGTTTATTACAATTCAAATTAATCATGTGGGTGTATTTGTCAATTATTATTCCAATAGCTTGTGTTACACCTTTTTCTGTTTTTCTTTGTTGGAATTTTATTTCCTTGTATATTTTGAAATATTTTAATGTTAAAACTCTTATATCTCGTTGTATACTGTCAGCTTAGTTTTTTACTTTAAACTTAATTTCCATAAAACAATAATTAACTTTTTACCATTGGCTTTAAATTACCGTTTTCCAAGTACTTCTCATGTACAATGAGTAAATATCGTTTTTGGTCGAGTGCCAAGAAATCCAAGATATAACATTCATGAAGGACTGTTACAGATACTCTAATTTATTCACCTTTTTTACTTTTCGACTTTTTTATTCTAGTGCAGTTACATTTTTGCCATATTTTTGAAGCAAAAGTTTTGAAATTCAACAAAAACTCCAATTAGTCAAGAAAAAATTGTCTTTCTAAATTGCTACAGAATAACTTTTCCGACTATGTTTATTTAAGTAAATTCAATCCAACATCTTTGAAATCCGATTACTAAGGGTGTTATCTTAAAAAATAAGTGGCTTCAGCTGATACGCCTATAAAGTTTTCATCTACGTTTATTCTGTGCAGACAAGCACTACCTCATTTGATATTGATGCCCGGAGTGAGCACGTAATCTGCGCTCTGTATATATCCTGTGATATCTCACCCAGACATCAACCGGATCCTGGAACTGGGTCTCTACGCTTTTAGCTAAACCATCCTTCCTGTATGCTAACCACTTCGGACTTGTAATGATATTAATCTATCATTATAAGTGCTTATTAATTGTTACTATGATTATTAATTACTATTAAGTAGCCATACTAGTTCAAACGTATAACTAATATTGTTACTGCTTGTCAATCCTAAATATTAAATGAGAATAGAATTGCTAATTAATTTTTTAAATATATAAATTGACAATTATAATATTTTCATCTTTGAATAAAAAGAAGTTTTGAAAACGTTTAAATAAAGAAGATACTACAACTACATCAATATTTATTTGTAATACGTGGAGTTTTCTCCACAGGTAAAACTCTTTTACGAGCGCTCTAAGGGGTGTTTTGTTACATCTTTAAATTTTTCTCGGTTGAAAGTCGCCATCTCCCGAGATTTCATTTTAGTTTTCTGAACAAACAATAATTACATGAAGCAAAACGTGTAAAAGTATAATAAGGATTTTTAGTTGAACATACATTGCAGTCTTAAACAATTTTCTGTATAACATGGCCCTTATGAGCAGTTTACATTGTCGTGCTCAGAATCTTAAAAGAACAAACTCGGCCAGTTTGTTTTTATTGCACCTTCTACGTTATTACTTATTAGACCTTTCTGTACAATAATAATGCTTTTTAACAGTTATTAGGGAGGAAATTGAGGCTTTTTAATAGCACCATAAATTCTGGGATATTTTACAAAATTCTAAAGTGCAGTATAATTTAGTTGTAGTACAATAAATCATTTTTGAAACGACATACACTGTGTTACTTGTGATTTCTTTAATGCCGTATACAGAATATTCATGATATAGAAATAATGTCTGAATTATACTTAAAAAACTGTAATACTTCTATATTTCAGATGCTTGTAGGGAATATCCTTTGGTAATTGATTGACTTAAGACCAAAAATTAAATTTAATATCCAAATTGAGAAATCAAGCTTAGTTGGAAAGCAGACTTACTGTGTACTTTAGTCTTCCAGGTTTTAACGAAAGCTTGCATCAAAGTTTTTCTAAAACTCAAAAGTTCTTTCTAAAGAGTGTACTTAGATTAACTATAAAACAGGCAACTTTAAGATACACAAACCTACTGCCATGTTACGCGTCTTTCACTAATCTGTAAACTGTTTGTTTTACTGCTTAGTAATCAAATTTTCCAAGATTATCCAATACAATTAAGTTTTAACTAAAACATTTTGAAGAACTAGCTGAAAATTTGTGGGCATGTTCGAAACTTGAAGGAATTGCATTAAGTACATGTTTGTGCCAAATTTAACCGTTTGGGCAGCATTATTGCTAAAAATATTAATTCTAAAACTTTGAAAATGATATTAGCGATTCTTTGACAAAGAAAATGTTAAATTGTGGTTCAAATGTATTTTTGCGTATTATTTGTCATGGTATAATTATCAAGATTACTTATCATAAATTAAAGAACACACATAAAACTTTCGAGACTTTTATCATTTTACAGTACCACTCTGTGGCCCTTGCATTTTTTTACATTCCGATTTGCAACTGCAAAAAATGATGTGCACGATCTTATTCGTTTTTCTTCGCTTATTCCCACCCACTCTTTCTAGTGACTCTTTGCCTTGAAGTAGCTTGGAGTGCGTTGCTTTTAATTGCTGAATCAAATCAGAGTCTGTCTTCAGATCATCTAAGAAAAGAATTGCTTGCGTCAAAATGCACCGGATTCTTCGCATAAATAGTATCTTAAAGGTTCCCCAAACCGCTTCCAGCCATAATAGTTCCCCCCGACCTTGTGAAAGACATGAGCAGATAGAAATCACCTAGACACAGGATAACTCATAATACCAAACTGTATTCGCCAGCTGCTAGAACTATGTCTAGTGCTTCTGCGCAAAGCGGTCGATCAAATGAAAAATGTTTACTGTATCTTTCAATGTAAATCTTAAGATTTATGAAATTGCAAACTTTATTGCGTTTTAGAGATATTTATTGAAGACATAACAAGTAATAAAACAGATAACTTCAATGTTCTGAAGGAATATATCGAAAGATACAGTGGGCATTTTGCATATTTTTCGCACTGATTGATTTCAACTGCCAAAAGGACAATGCAAACGGTAGTAGAATTTGAACTGTATGATTGACAGGGTAAGAAGAGAACAGCTGTTGTTTTGTATTTTTACTGATGCCATACAGTCGCCGTGTCCATAAATCCATTGCAACTCAGGCCAAGAGTTTCTTCGAGCTAGTAAGCCCACATGCACAAGGTATCGATGAGGCGAGTTTCTGGAGCAGTTATAGTTTCGGAACAGCTACGTTGACGCCCTCCACCTTTAGAGATTTAGAAGTTGTTGATAGTGCTTTAGAGAATGCAGTCCTAAAGATGCAAAACCAGCTCTCGCTGGAGAAATACTTGTCCTCGCCACAGGAGCGCATTCTGTAAAAAGTTACATATTCATCTAGCGTCTTGACAATGCAGTCTGTGTTGTCAAAAACGACCTTACGTAGGCACCGACAGCCGAGTTCACAAAACTAATGGTTTATTTATAGAAACTCCCAAAGCTTTAATACCATATGTTCATGCAGTTACCTTTATCTATATCGTCAACGAAGGTAATAACCTACGCAGAGTTGCAACGAACGAGGACGGCAGCAACATTGACCGCATGGGCTACTGTGGTAGCTTTCCTCCTGGTGGCCTTGTCGTCCTCTAATAGTTTCTGAGTCTGAACTACAATTTTTGTCATTATTCATAATGATTGAGGTATCAAATTTAGTACCAAACGAAACTCGATAGCGTGAAACATCCATACAGAGCGCCTTTTTGGTCTGCCTACCCTAAACATGGAATGGTGATTAGTTAGTTCAAGATTAATTGTTAAAACAGCGTGAGCTGGATAGTTCTTTACCCGAATAATTGGATCATCAGACTGTTTTCCTGGGCGCTCGTCATAAGTAAGAATATGGTCGTTTACCGATTTTGTGAAGATGAGCGTTAGAATTACTATGTTCTGTAATGATACCGACGAGCCCGATATTTCTTTCTGGTTAAGAATTTGATCCATTTTATGATCTCACCTATGTGGTCAATGATATATTTAGTTTTAAGTTTTTCTAGTGCTGATTCCATTGTTAGAATAAGATGGAGCATGTGCAAAACCACTTATTCTTCTAGAGACCATACTTTGTAAGCTACTTAAAATCCTTTTAATTCTAATCCTGGGTAGGCAGTGTACACCATACCGAAGCATTGTCAGGATTTTCCTACCTCACTACATAACTATTGTTGCAGACTGAAAGATATTTTTTTTATTATTGGCGGCTTTGTGGATCTACATGTCAAAGTGCATATCTCTATTAATATGCAAGCCTAGATAGTTGGCTGATGTTACTCTGGTTATGTTCTGGTTATTAATTTTTACTGTTAGATTTTTTTTTTTGGTCAACATATAGACACTTTTACTTTACCAGAAGTGAAAGATGTTTATGCTGTCTGCGTTATCTCAACCATTGTTTATGATGCCTATAAAGCACCTTGGTAATGTAATCGAGTTTTTTCCTATGGTTTTCTTTTTATGACTTTGCGTAGTTTACTCTTTACTTTTTGAAGAAGTTCTTGGAATACAGCTGCTTAAAGAGATTTTGGAAAATTGATATTATCTTTTTCAAGGAATATTCTACAGCGTGCTATATTTATCGATCATGTATTGGTTTTGAAAACCATCCTAATCAATCTGAAGAAGGAGGTTTAATATTATTTGTCAACCTGGAAAGAATTTTTTTAAGGTTTCAGGTTTTCTAGCCAAGAATGTTTAGGCAAAAGTGCAGAACTTACCTGTTTTAATTTTTTAATTTCTGTATCGTTGTGATTGCACGATTTAATCGATTGAAACTTTTTCCTACTTTGAATATTAACCCAAAATGAATTTGCATAAGTACCAAAACCCTAAAAAGGTTTTTATTTTAAATATCTACATGTTTGTTAAAATCTTAATTGATCCAATTTACATCAGCTAGTTAATCCAATTAAAATTCAGGAGCATAACATTTATAACTTATTATTAGATCTGGATCGGGCTCGATTAGGTAGATTAGATCTATACCAATTTAAACTAATTTATAATTATGCTACTAGGTATTGCAGTAAGATAATTTTACAATACATTTACCATAGAGGAATCACATTTGCATAGCGTTATTCTAATAAGCTTAAAACAAGGAATGGTACAACCTTTAATTTAAGAAAACCAAATTAATTTTAAAATACACAGATTTCCCAGCTAAAATAAATATTAAAGTTAACGCTTTTAGTATTTTTATGTTTTTCGGATCTCCTAATAAGTATAATTAATAAATAAAATTTTCTTTAGCTTTAAGTTTTTTTCAGTGTGACTAATTATATTCGTTTATTGTAAATACAATAAAATTTTACGCAAAATTCTTTAATACTTTTGACTGTACAGCAGTGAAGGCTAGTCCATAAATGTCGCAGGTCTGCAGCCCTTCTAGACATCAGAGACAAAAATTGCCTTTTTTTGTTCAAGCGATAATGAAATCATTTTTTAAAATACATAATACGTTTTCACCATTCAAACGCAAGTTCACACATACTTTTGCCAAAAAAACAGTTTTTTTTCGTATTAACCATATATTTTATTCGAACCTGAAACAGTTGCAATATTTTTTTTTGTCTGTGGCCCTACTGAGCTCGTTTGTCTCCCGCTGAAAATTAGTTTAGTAATTTTAACTAGATACACAAATGATTTGTTGTTATTGAAAAAGTAGGCTTAGCCCGCAAACGCAGTTTCTTAATAACAACAAAACAAAGCAAAAAATTATCAGCACTTATTGTGGAATCATAATTAAAAATAAAATTTTCAGAAAACCATTCTCTATGTTTTGATCTTTTATCTTGAACAGCAGGTTTGTGGTTAAACTTTTAATGATTTTATCAGTATACCATGACTTTGACTTGTATAATGACATCAGTCAAGCGAAGATGATAAAATTAAATTTTTAAATTTAATAAATTCCAATAATATTGTAGACTAATTTAATTATTTAGGTCATCATCATTTTCTGAGATCAAGTGTAGGCATGTTCGATAGAGTTTGCTTTACTAATGAAGTTTTGGCATACTAGCCAAAACCATGACCATATATTACTGCACTGATAAAAACATGCTTATAATTTTAAGCAAACCGGGTTTTAATATTTTACATACTGCGTAGTGTGGTTTTAATTAATTAATTTTTCAAGAAAACTTAATTAATTATTAATTCATTAGGGGTTCAGAAAAGAAAACAAAAGTTGGCATAAATACCTACAACCTGTTTTGCGCTGGCAGGTAATTATCTATTGCAGCACTATCTTTGTGTAGCTCATGTTTTGTTAATTAAAAATGGACGACTACTTTAAAATTTAAATAGAATCTAAGACAGGTGTGGATATTATTACGGTATGCACTGTGCCCACGGATCCAGTTCATAATAAGAGAACAGAAAATTTTCTTTCGCTTATCACTTCGAATTTTCAAAATACAAATAACAAAACCATCTGCGTAGTTTGTATTTACTTCGTGGGCACACTGTATGTTACCATAAATCAGATTGACACAGTAAATAAATACTTGTTTTGTTTACTTTTGTAAGATACTTGAAAATTATACTTTGTAATAATTAGTAAAATAGATAGGATGAACAGATAAGAGCACAAACTAAACAACAACGCTGACTCTGCTATTTTTTAATATTTTATTACAATAACACTATTGCTTAAGTTCTTACGATCTATAATCTTGTTTACTCGGTCATTTTTAGATAATTTGGGGTCGGTTCTGTAGTAGGAAATGACATTACAAATTCCTGTTTGTCAACAAGCGCCCGTCAAACTAGTCGCAAGTTTGTCGTGAACTTTATGCATTTCGGTTATTATCAAACAATATTTTTCATTAAGTATTTGCATTAGTAGTACATGCATGAATTTACAATCTGATACTTTGCATTATACAGGATGTGCCAATAGCTATAGTCATAAATTTAAGGGCTTGTAATAACGTTTTTCTATATCAAAAATACTAATATGTCCGATTTTCAGGCGTTACTAAGTTATATGTACTTAGATCAATTTATTTATTTTTCCAACCATGTTAACTTAGAAAGCAGATAACTCAACAAAATAAATTTGTCAAGTTTTGTACACTTCTCAAACATTAACATTCACATTCAGCTAACCGGCTTCAGAATTACTAGCACATAGTCCATCTTTACACTTTTATTCCATAAAACTTTAACGTTGAAGTTTGAGAAGCAGACACAGTTTGACAGACATACAATGATATTTGTTTTTTTGCATTGCTTTGTCTGCTTTTCAGTTAACCTGATTTTTTATTAATATAAATGAATTGATCAATATTAGCACCAATTAAATACCTACAGCTGTTTTAAAGTTATTAACAAGTTAGCTATAGTATGGGATCTAAAAAAATCTTGAAATCAACGGTTGAGATTTACTTGTGCAGAGTAGTCGCCACATTTAGGTGTTCTAAAGAGGTAATTTCGACAAAGACGGGCCTCATAATAATACACCCCTTTCGGAATGTATTTAGCATTTAACCATGAGCTGATACCTTGTGATACCTATTTTGTATGCAAGCCTTGAAAGACTTACGGTTTTTTATTAAACTTTAGTAATACTTGCTTGTCTTGAAGATTTTTGTTCTATTATACAACTTCAGATTTTAAACAGGATATCCAAAAAAGCTGAAAAGTGGTTTATTCAGGAATTTTGAGATTACAGTGCCAAAACAGTTTATCCTCTTTGTCTGGCAATTCTAAAAGTCCGTATAAGTCTTACAAAAATCCACCAAAACTTCACATTTATCACTTGGTTGCTTCACTCAGAATTGGATTTCCATCACCTATCTGAACATCCAAAGGCTACCTCAAGTTGGATAATACGTACGAAGTAAAACACACGTCTCAGAAACATCTTTTCATAGTATTTGAAGTCGCTCTTAGATTCATGACGGACAAAATGGCAAATCGACAAAATGCAATCATTGATGGGAATTAAAGGACTAAACCATTTTACTAAAATGTAGCCCGTGCCATTAATACTAATGGAAAAAATTAAAGGAGCAAAAAAATTTCCCAAATTTTTTAGTGATTTTAGAAATGCTGTATCTCCGTGAAAAATGCTCGTATTGAGATTTTAAAAAAAGCATTTTGAAGCTTCAAGATTCTAGTTTTCAGATCTTTTAGTCAAACATTTTTGAGGAGCTACGGTTATTACGCAATCCTAAAAAATAGCGCTCAAAAAAATTTTTCAAATTGTTTATTCAGCTTTAATTTCCTTTTCTTAAACCTTGATATGATCATTTTTCACCGAGATATCAGACTTTTATTGGAAAAAAATCCTTTTGTCTTTAATCATCGATATCTCAGCAACCAATGATTGTTCAGAAAATTAAAGGGCAGTTTTGGAACCTGGAATCAATTTCCTACAAGATACTACCACGATCTTCAGAAAAAAAAAATTTTCCATTTTCGCGATGAATTTGCAGAAACAAGAAAAAAAAGGGTAATTTATGGTTTTTTAGAAAATCAACGGTTAAATTACAAATATTCATGAAATGACTAATATTAAATGTGACTGTTATAGCTCAATATGCCCACAAAAACCCTGCGAAGTTGCAATTCGATCTAGCGAACCGTTTCTTTGTTTCAAACAATCAAACTTTTGAAAAAATTAAAGAATCACGTTTATTGCCCCTAAACACTTCATAATCATGATTAAAATGGAAAAAAAATTTTTGAGCTTTTTTCACATTTTTACCGCAATGCTTAAATTTAGAAAAAAAATTTTTCAAAAAAGAGATAATACATTTTACTATAGGCATATTTATACGTGTAATATAAGTTTATTATAAGATGACATAATAAAATAATGCAATTTACTATGTTAAAAACATACGAATAGTTAGGTTTAGATCAACGACTGAAATATTGTTCGAAAACCACCTTCTAGTTGCAAAAGAGGTGATAGGCTAAAGGTGAAGACATCTTTAGTGTAAGAATTTCTTTCTGCTTTGAAGTTTCTTATAACATGTATCACGCCATTTTCACAACTACTTACTTTTAAACACTAGAAATTAAAATTTATTTTTGTACAACTGGAAGTACATTCGCTTTGCCCAACTAACCTAAAACTCTGAATAACAAGACTAGAAGGTTTAGACCCGTATATAACAGCTTGCTTAAATCTTCAACTAATGAGATTTTGATAAATTATTTTAGAACAAATTGCTGAAGGTTCAGACATCAACAGTAAACAAACAGTTGGTGGTCATGAAAAACTTCTTTACCCTTACCATATTCGACATATTTTCCCCCTGCTGATCACCCTCCAAGGGAAGATTTTTGTAGATGGTTTGATCAGCAAACTGTTGATCCATTGTGTATCAATTCAGTCTTATTTCAAGATACAAAGCAACATTTTTCAAAGACGACATTACCAATTTCCACAGTCCACGTCATACTTACAATTTACACTAGACACCAATAGCAATTCCGGACTGGTATTGTAGGTAATTTTTTGATCGGCTCAGAAATATTGCCGTGTTTTACAGATCTTAGAGATATGTTAAACACTTTACCAGAAGTGTTGCAAAATGTGCCTTTGGTAATAAGAGGTAACACGTGAATTATGCACTCCAGAGCTACTGTACATTTCTGTCAACCTGTTTGTGATTGACTTGATAATGCTTATCTCAACAGATGAATAGACAAAGTAGGCACAGTTGCATGATCTCCAGACCCCAATCCCCTTGTTAACTATGGGGACACTAGAAATTGCTAGTTTATAAAATTTAAACTAAAGATGAAGATATGCTACATCGATGCAATTTTGCTGCTCGTTGATCCATCCGCAACCCTTGTGTTACATTCTGTAATAGTTTTTCTGTAATTAAGTATGGCACACACGCTATCAAAACTGTGTTTTTGGATGAGTTGCTCTTAACACTCTGTCGTTTTGTATAAATACTTTGTTGTTGTTGTTACAAATTCAATTAAATTTGTAGGATCTACTTCATAATTTTAACAATCAATAGTATTGATCTGCATCGATTCTAACTTCATCTAGCACCTCTTTTTTAATTCATCTTGTCGGTAATTTTTTTGCAATACTTGTCCTTTTGACAATTATTTAATATACGTATATTAGCATTTTCACTCTTGATATCGTGATATCGTGACTAACTAAAGATATAATGAAATAACTTAAGATCCTGGCATCTTTGGACATAGGAAAACTGAATATTATAATTTTTCAAGTAATCTGAAAAAGAATTTCATGACGTTTGTGGCCAGTGTAAATTGTAGAATTTTGATTTTTTTAAAGATTCAAAGACCAAACCCTACAATTGTTTGGGCATATGGCATCTGTTTGTTACATGTAGGCTGATAGATTTCTTCAATAAATCTCAAGCATTAATTTGTGTTGAAAGTTTATTCAACTTACCAATTATATTGCAAATAATGTAAATTATAACCACAATTTTTAGATTAACACACTATAATGGCTGAAAAGTCAAATGAATACCACCTTTGGCTCGTAGAAAAGGAGCTTTCTCAAATGTAAGCACGTCTTTTGTATAAGAATTTCTTTCCACTTTGAAATTTTTTATGATATGTATTATTCCCAATCTTGTGGCCACCTGAGCGAATCTTTCTCCTGAGATATTAATTTATACTAATAATATATTTGCAACTGTATTTGAAAACCTACCTATGCAATTCCTAGGTCCATCCCCAAATGGCAAATACACACCAGATGGTATTGTGTGTCTGTTTTTGTTATTAAACCGTTCAGGGTCGAATTTTTCGGGATTTGGAAAGTACTTTGGATCGCTTTGTAAAGCAAACAAAGGAATTAACACTGGTGTACCTTTTTCTATTACCAGATTTGTCTTTGGAATTCTATAATCTGTTGTACACTCTCTGTGCAGGAATGCAGTCAGCGAATACCGTCTTAGAGCTTCTGCAAAATTTTATTTCAGTTATTTATCTAGATCTCGAAGTTTCTTAAATATTATACTCTATACTAAGGGTGGGAAAACTTGCCTTCTAGAACCAAGTTGGTTAGTATAAAAGGAAAAAATAACTTTCCAGCAGAGATTTTACCGAATAACAGTTTTAACGTTCAGAATGTAAACTATTGTTTTATCGTTATGAGAGCCTGTTTGGCCCTGAGGGCCAGGTTGCCCACCTCTGCTCTATACTTCAAAAACAAAAAAAAACTATTGAACACAAAACTTTTTAACGAATTCTCCTACTATACGCATTGCATACAATAACTAATACTACTCGTTTAGGTGAATCAAGTACCTACCAGCTATAACCATGTCTAAATACTTCATGTCTTGTAAACTTTCATATGTTAGACCACCACAGCGTTCAGTAACATCTTTTATTTCTTTTCTTACCCGATCTTGAATGTCGACATTAATGCATAGTTCATGAAGGATAAAGGCAATAGTTGTACTAGTTGATTCCAGTCCTGCGCCGAAAAAAAGCACCGCTTGAGCAACTAATCTATCACCATCTAAAATCAGTTAAAATTGTTTTAATTACTTCAAAACAGATATTAAAGCAACCTACAAAATTTAAATTCATCGTCTTGTGTTTCCTTATTTTTCAAGTCGATCAGAATATCAATTAAGTCGTTTCTTTTATTTTTTACAATTTCTCTTTGTTGTATTGTATCTGTAAATGCTTTTCGTAAAAATGATGTTGCTTCTGGGTTCATAAACTTAAGATTAAACAGTTTTACAACTGAGGGTGCAAAAAAATAGCACATGATCTGTAATGTCCGAGAAAGTGTTTTTTCAAACATTTGTTTTCCCACTATTCTAAATCTGTTGTTTTCATTCGTAAAGGAATTGACTTCAATTCCAAAAGCACACGTTGCTATCACGTCAGTTGTATATTTTCCAGCTACATCCTTTATGTCCAGTCCATCGTCACCTAATATCGTATTTATATATTGTTTTAGGTTTACCGCGCATTTATTTATCAATACAAACATTAATTTCATCTTTCCCGAAGTGAAGATCGGAGATAGTTTTGATCTAAGTGGCTTCCAGTGTGGTGACTTAATAATACCCAAGGACGTAGTAAATATTGGATCGCAGGCTTCGTCGGAAAAAATCGGTCGATCTTGGAATGATTGAAAATCTTTCATTAATATGGTTTTGATGATTGTTGGGTCTTTTACTACCAAACACGGTTGGTTTAATGAATAAATTCCAAAATATGGACACTGATATTTTCTGTATAGGAATTCTAAATATCTTCCCGTTGTTTCCTTTGGGAAAAATAATTCAATCAGGTTTCCGAAAAAAAACCTTGGTTTCTCGTGTGGTACACCCTTATTTTTCCAGTAATTAAAGTTGCGAGTACAGTAGAAATAAAATAAGATGGCTAATGTTGACAAAAGGGTTAGTACTCCCCATGATAACAGCATTTTTTGTAGAAAATTATGTACTGTCCTTAATTTAATACAAGACACAAGATATTAAATAACCTTCACTTCACTGTGTGCAATTCGATAATAGAGTATTTACTAATTTCTCCCGTACTTATTTAATTATCTAGTACTGATTAAAAAATGCAAATCATGAATGGTAATTACCTACTTATCTCTTATTGGCCTACTAAATTTAAAAAGAATTGATAAACTAATAATTGCATGCTAATTTGAAAGATACCAACAAAGAATTAAAACATTATGGAATTTCTCCTCATTATTACAACCTATTTTAACAGATAATCGTAATAATACAAGGTGATTCACTAAAGTGTACCAATTCAAATCTAGAGATCATTTTGAGTAGAAACATATTTCCGATTTTATTTCCTTACTAATTTATAGGAATTTTAAACCTCTATGCTTCGTGTAATACATACCTATACGAGGGCGGTTCAATAAGTACCCGTGTTAGAAATGAAGACACAATTTTTTTCAAAAATTTTTTTTTTATTTTTTAACATGGTCTCGTTTTAGAAATATACACTTCTCCCAACGTTCCTGCCATTTTATAACCCCTCCAAAAAATAGGATTTGTCAAACTCTCCAAAATACGCCTCTATCTCGGCGATGACTTTCTCGTTTGAGCTAAATTTTTTTCCCGCGAGCCATTTCTTCATGTTAGGAAACAAGAAAAAGTCGCAGGGAGCCAGATCGGGTGAATACGGGGGGTGCGGCAGCAATTCATAACGCAGTTCATGCAGTTTGGCGGCGACAACTCCGGATGAATGTGCTGGTGCGTTATCGTGGTGAAACAGCACCTTCTTTTTCGCCAAATGCGGCCGTGTCTCCTTCAATTTTTTGTCGAAGCTGTCTAATAACTCACTGTAGTATTGTCCAGTGATCGTTCTTCCTTTTTCTAAAAAATCCATGAGGATGACGCCGTTCGCATCCCAAAAAATCGTCGCCATGACCTTTCCGGCCGATTGAACCATCTTCGCCTTCTCTGGAGGAGATTCACCGGGAGAAATCCATTGTTTTGATTGTTGCTTAGTTTCTGGTGTGTAATGATGAATCCAGGTTTCATCAACGGTGACAACTCGACGCAAAAACTCCTTTGGATTTCGCTTAAATTGCTCCAAACACTGCTCCGAAGTTAACAGCCGCATCCGCTTGTTGTCCACCGTTAGCAATCGCGGCACCCATCGCGCCGACAATTTTTTCATCGCCAACTTATCATGTAAAATATTAATTGCCGTTCCGGTCGACACACCTACGGCCTCTGCTACTTCACGCACTTTCGTTCGTCGATCAGCGAGAATCATGTCGTGGACTTTTTGAATGATTTCCTCGGTAACCACGTCTGCCGGGCGTCCTGGTCGCTCCTCATCAAAAACGGATGTTCGCCCACGTTTAGATTCGTTGAACCAATATCTATCTGTGGTCATAGATGGCGAAGTGTCCCCATAAACAGCATCCAACTTTGCTTTTATCTCCTCGCATTTTTTTCCCATCCAAAAACAGAAAGCGAATTACCGAACGATACTGCTCTTTTTCCATCTTAGCTAAAATCACGAAACACGTCTTACTCAAGTGGCTGTCAAATCCAAACTAACCTATCAATCAGTCTGCAATTTGTTATACCGTCGTTTGATAGATGGCAGCACACGATGATAACACCAACTTCCCTCAGGAACGCCTTCTGTCGTCAAACACGGGTACTTACTGAACCGCCTTCGTATTACAGAATCACAAGAATTATCAAATATTAAAAATAACATGAGCAGAAAACACATTAGTTCTTGGATGAAGAAAGTTTGGCGATATCTCAGTAACGAAATAAAGTCGGGTGTGTTGATCTGAAGTGTTTTACTTCGAATAGTCTATCGCCTGTTGTAACTACATGTCGTATCACCTTGTGTAAATGTGATAATAATAGTTATAGGTTAAAGTATAAAAAGAGTTGATTAGTAGTAGGAAAAATAATTCTTTAGTTCCTTTGCTATGTAACTTCGTATATTTGTTTATAACAAACCTCACTGCTGCATTTCTAATAATAGTCGGGATACCTCATTTAGAATGGAAGTCTGTTACAACGATAGGTAGATTATCTCAGCAAATCCACGAATAAAAAACAAATGGAAATTCTAGCAAGAAGAGACAGAAAGTAGCTCTAATACACAGTTGAGAGTCAATGTTTCCCACGGCATAATCTATGCTAATTATCTCAAGACAAAATCAAAATAATAAAATATAGTAAGAAGAAGCTAAACTAAGGTTGGAACAAAACAAAACCAAACGAGAACTTTAAAGGGCGCGATGTGCCGTAAAATAAAATGTAATATTCCCAATTTGATCTTTAATTAAAAAACACTCGGTATATAAATCAATAATTTGGTATTGCAAAATAAACACATTGGCTTCAAAATTTGTAGAGTAACATAATTTTGGCACTCGCAAATCACTCTCAAGCTTTACAATTGTAAATAAAAATTTAGTATACTTCATGTCGTGATATATGGTACAGACTTTCTAAGTAGCAATAAACACCTTTTTAATTCCTATTGTTATTGGGTCTCTTTGGGACATCCTGTGTAATACATATAAAAGCAATAAATAAAAAAGTGGAATGATAAAGTGGAGGCCAAGCTTATGATTAGTTCATTTTTCTACCACCTTCACTTAATGGGTAATCCTACCAACGTCTTTTAGAAAAGCTATCTGAACTTTTGGAAGATATTCTGCAGCAAATGTGATACCAAACCTTGTTTATGCATGATGAAGCTCCGATGCATTTTAGCCTAACTGCAGGAGAGTTTCTCAATATCAGCTATCCTAATTTTGACTTGAAAGAGGTGAACCGATGGCCGAATAAGTTTCCAAACCGTAACCCGTTCAATATTTTTTTTGAGATTTTTTTGTTTAATCTCCCTGGTTTCTAATGCACAAGTTTTACAAAAGTGCGTCAATTTTTGAGAAGCCTACCTGCACTTTTGGGAAAGATTTTATGGCAACTTCCATATAGATTTTAATTTATGCGCAAAACAACTCTGGTACATCTTACAATTAGTCTAACTGCGAAAGTGCTTTCAATACAAACTATCCCAACTATTGACTTGTTAGGGGTAAATTAGTTGGATGGCCGAATAGGTCTCCAGACTACAACCCATTCGGTTGCTTTGCTAGGAAATCTTAAGAGCCTCGTTTATATCTCCCTGATTTTTAATGCACAAGTTTTACCAAAGTGCATTGAGCTGTCCTGAATTTGAAACACTGCAGAATTTTTCAAACGTCAGTCAGTCTATGAAAAGGCATTGCTGCTTCAGAATAACAATTTCAATACTTAATTCGAATCTGTTTCATATTTTTATTTGTTATTCTAGAAAAAGAAATTAAAGAATTTAAATAATAAATTTTCGCTTTCACGGTTGAAAATATTTTTAAAGTACACCTGTATATTTGTAACTGAACTTTGAATATTACAATCTAAATTTGTACATTAAAATATTTTTATTTGTCTTACATATAAATATAGTACTATAAATCCAACGCTAAGATAATACCTTAAACTAATTACAAATGCTGAAATGTGAGACGAATTCCATTTTTAGCCCGCAAAAGAGGAGATCTTCCAAACTGCAAAGGTTCTTGTGTAAGAGAATTCCTCTCAACTTTAAAATTCTGTATGATGTGTATAATTCCCAGTTTTGTACTAAGCAGACCAAATCTTTCCCCTAAAAGTTAATAACAGTAAGTATTACTATCATAATCAAAACCATTAGAAACCCACCTATACAATTTCTGGGACCATCACCAAAAGGTAAATAAACGTACGACGGTATTTTCTGCCTATTTTCATCACTAAATCGCTCAGGATCAAACTTCTCAGGATTTGGGAAATACTTTGGATCCCAATGTAATCCATGCTGAGATATTAAGATTCCCACTCCTTTCTCTATAACAATTCCTGTTTCAGGGATCGTGTAGTCTGATTCACACTCTCTTTGAATCAGTGGCGTAAGCGGATATTTCCTTAAAGTTTCTGAAAATGTCGAAGATTGGATAAGAGGCAAAAGCTGCTACTACACGTAAGATTTAGAATTGTAAAGATCTGCTGCTGAATTACTGCACCAAGTACAGACAAACAAAAGTTATCTACAACTGACTTTGGTAACTTTTCCAAAACTTACAGGAGTAGCATAAAAGAGGCTATAAGATATAAAATTTTGAATTACCAGATACAACCATATTAAGATATTTCATATCTTGCACAGCTTCGTAAGTAAGATCCCCGTGTGTTTTGATCGTATCTAGTATTTCTTTTCTCAATCTACTTTGAATATCAGGATTAACACACAGTTCGTGCATAGTAAAAGCAATAGTGGAACTAGTTGTTTCATGTCCTGCACCAAAAAATATTATTGCTTGCGCTACTAGTCTGTCACCATCTATAAATAGAAACAAATGTAGAAATGTTTAGAAAATTACTAAATGTAAAATTCTTACAAAACTTGAATTCATCATCTGCCGTTTCTTGATTTTTTAAATCAATTAGAATATCGACCAGGTCATTTCTTTTGTTTTTTAACGTTTCTCTCTGGCGAATGGTATCCGTGAACACCCCACGCAAAAACGCTGCTGCTTGTGTCTCGATAAATGAGAACCTAAATATTTTTACAAATATTGGTGCAAAAAAAGTAGCAAATTTGTTGTATAATCCTAAAGAATGAAGCTTCGAAAATTCGTCTACCTGCTACTCTGAATTCACTGTTTTCACTAACAAAAGAATTGGCATCGATTCCAAAAGCACAAGTAGCTATTACGTCCGTTGTGAATTTTGCTGTTATCTCTTTTACTTCCACATCTTCCTTACCCACTATTGTATCGACATAGCTTTTCAGATTTTTCCCACAATCGTTCATCAGATGAAACATCATTTTCATTTTTCCCGAAGTAAACACGGGAGATAATTTTGTTCTAAGAGACCTCCATTGTGGTTGTTTGATAGCAAACAGCGAATTGCTAACAATTGGATCAATTTTTTCATTAACATAAATCATTCGATTTTGAAATTTGTGGAAATCTTTAATTAGTACGTTTCGAATAAGTTGTGGATCTTTTAAGACCAATTGTGGTGTATTTAATGAAAATATACCGAAATATGGACCTTCGAAGCTATCGTAAAGTTTTGCCATGGCTTTTCCTATTGTTTCACATTCTGTCATTAGGTATATCATATTTCCAAAAAAGAGAGTAGGTTCTCTGTATGGCACACCTCTGTCTTTCCAGTAATTGAAATTACGAGTAAAGTAGAAGTAGATTAGAGTGGCTATCACAGCCGAAACGAGTAAACTGTCCCATGACAACATTTTCTGTAAAATGATTTTACACGGTATAACATAAAAAAAGGTCGTTCTTCAATCATTAATTAATTAAGAAATTTATTATTTTAACCAACTCAATTACCAACAACTTTTTCTGATTTCTGAACATACTAATGTATAAAATATTACATAACTTCATGTTCATTATTATTGTGTTCTATTGAATGATAAATAATCACAAGTAAAAATTTAGCTGATTTAAAATTCAAAGTTGATTTACCTACTGCGATGTAAATGTTCCCAAAAATTAAGCTGCAATTAACTTTTCCAATTTAGTTACGTATGTACTACCATATGGTTACCATATACTGTATTTATATACATTTATACATACTAGTAAACACTTATCTACTACTTACAACGATAGGTCTTTTGCCTTTAAATAAGATAATTCCACTTAAAAATAAATATTGATAAGATAATTGTAATATAAAAATAAAAATGATCAAGTAAACAATGATTTTGTTAAAATTTATTGCATCTAGCGTCAGTTTAGAAATAGGCCTTTGACTTCTTTTAATATTTTCATGACATATTATGTTGATGATTCCAGTTAAACTGTTATGGCATCTAGTGCCGGCTAGCCTCCAGTCTAATAAAATATCTTATTTTAAGAAAAGCAACTAAAATATGAAAAAACCTTACAAGAATTATTCAAATATACGAGGGTGGTCTGAAAAGTTTCCGACCTAACAAAGATACAAGACATTTTTTCTAAAAATTTCTTTTTATTTTTCAACATATTCTCCTTGTAACTCTACACACTTCTCCCGGCGATGCTCCCATCTCTGTAACCCGTCCAAATAGTACTCGGCATTTTTCTCTGCAAAATAATTGTTCACGAAGGTGATTGCCTCTTCATTTGACGAAAATCTTTGTCCTCCGAGCGCAATTTTTAGATGAGGAAACAAAAAGAAGTCGCTT
>VTPC01090972.1:52560-65703 GCA_011009095.1 Ignelater luminosus
AAAGGTTGTCGATTTTAGCAAGCGTTGTTCTGATTTTTATTTCTCAAGGTACTGAAGACTCAAATACATTGATCTTGTCTCATCTCTTCAGCAGACAATAGGTGACTGCAAAATGGTCAACTTATTTCATGCTACAGAGGCAGACTCTACTGTGGCGGTTGTTAGTCTCAAAAGCATAGATAGGAAAAACGGTGGAGTTATCCTTACAACACTTCAAGCAATACTCAAATTTTTAAGATAGTGATTCTACCCTTCATTTGATTGCTTGGCCGTTTGACCGACACACTTTAATGAGAACAAGTACGCAGATGATGGGTTTTCAAATGTAGGACTTAGATACCTTCCATGTACTATTAGTTTCAAAATAAACTAGGACATTGGCCAACTACTATCATTTCCCGTCTATTATTTTCAAAAATAGCTTATATGAATTTCATTGAACATAGCAAAAAATAAATAAAAATATTTTATATTGAAAAGCATTAACAGATTATTAGTATTTGGTCATTGCTTCATCAGCCTAACAAACATCTCCTTTTGAACAGACCTTCCCAAGTATCTTCCCACAATTCTTCCTTATTCTTACATCTTGTTCTACTTTGATTTATTTTTTTTAACCATCCATGCCGAAATATATTCAATTGGATTTAAATCAGCAGCCTTAGCTGCCTACTGTGGTAAATCAATATTATTTGTTTGCCTCCAATTTGTTGCAGCATATACCGTATACACAGAGCAATTATCTTGTTAAAAAATGAAATCAGATGACAGTTTTCTAAAATATTTAGATAGCTTCTTGCAGTAAACTTTTAATCAATTCTCTGCTTCTATGAAATCCATCCACGCAAATTTTTCTTATACAGTAACATACCGTTGATTTAGAGCCAGGGAGATTTGTGTTGATTATTGCAGTTCGTGTCGTTCTGTAGGGATTATTTCTCAAAAAGGTAATTAAATTATTATCTTCTTGAAAAGTGTTTATTTTTGGTGGTCCAGTACCTTTTCTTGAGAAACTTTCTGTCGTTTCACCATTATTTTTTTATCGCTAATACTGTATTGTTATATACCTTCTTTTCCTGTGCAAATTCTGTTATAAATCTTTTTAGTTGTAGGCGTTCAAGAGCTCTATTTTCTTTTCTTCTGAGTCTTCTAACCATAGTAAAAAGTTAAAAATTTTTTGTTTAGTATTTTGAGATTTTGACGGCAAAGTAACATATCCCTTGATAAAAATATTTTAGTCGAAATTAAAGGTAGATATTCAGTGAAAAAATCAAAGTGCCCTAGTTCATTTTGAAACCAATAGTACTTCGGCGGTCAAGCTTAACAGAGATACATCTTTGTAAATCCCTTCAGAGCTGAATAAGCTGTCGAATTTTTTTATAAGCGTGATGCTAACCTTCCTAATCCTGTCAAACTGATTCATTTAATGCGTCAAATTCCACTGACTTATTAAAAATGGCCAAATGCCATTGTACTGAGTTTCAAATAGCTTTTACTACTTCCAGAGCTAGAAGACATGATAAAAGTGACTGGACAGAGTTCAATAAGGGAAACGCAACAATATCTTTTGAAATTTCAGTTTTTGGTTACATACTTATTCTGAATCCTTATCTCTATTTACAGTGCTTCATAGATGCATTGTTGCAGCGATGATCTCGGTAAGAACATGTCCTGATAGTGGACCAAGCTTTCTACTGTAAACTTGTCAAACTTAAATGAAACTTATAGAATTTTAAAAAGCTTATTGTTCTGAGAATAGGGTACTTTATATCTTTCTAAATTTCGTGAAAACTATAGTAAAGCAGGTAGTTGAAAGTGATCTTTCTGAGTCTGGGTGATTTGTTTGCTAAAGGCTCATTATTAGCGGTCTTGGACGGCAAAGCACAAGCTGACATTTTAGGATTTTTGGCATCTGTTGTATTTTCAAATTGCCAATTTTCTTAAAGAGCAAAATTTTGATGTATGTCACTCGTGACAAATTTAATATTTCCAAGTTAAAAAACATCCTCTATAAGTACACAGCAACAAATCTCAAGAATGTACAGTCATGTACAATGTTAAATGTCTTTAATAATTGCTGAAAAATAAATTTGTAAAATAGAATTGAAGAATCAAACGGACTGTTACTTTTAATAATTTATTTAGTATCAAATCTTACTTATTTTACATTGGAACAAGATTATGGACAGTTCTATAGAATAGTAACAGTAAAGGAATTTCTAGATGGAACCTATTCTACTACGTGGCATCGGATTTTTCTATGTTCGTCATGAAACCAAAGCCAAAATCACATTTCCTTGCTAAACACCGCCTTCTATGTATATCACCGATAGTTACCTTGTTAAAAGCAATAAGACATTGGTTTTTAACAAACACGTTTTGAAAGGCAATGACTCAGCTATTCAAATACAAAATATGTCAGCCAAGGAGCTAAGCTTTTGATATTGTTAATAAGAGATTTCGAATTTGTTGAAACGCTATAAGTAATAAAATACTACTTCAAGTATGTCTGTGATCTTTCCATTCTTGAATGGAGAATAGATAAGAAGCCCATTGTTTCCTCATTAATAAAAATAAAACGTGAATCGTATTGTTTAGAATTTAATGTATTAGGTAAGTACATGCTTAAAATTAAATTTTACGGGGTTATTTACTTAGACTAATTATTACAATGACTGAAATGTCACTCGAATACCATTCTTAGCTCGCAAAAGAGGAGATCGGCTAAATTGCAATGGTTCTTGTGTATGGTGGTTCTTCTCGACTCTAAAATTCTGTATAATATGTATGATTCCCAATTTTGAACTTAACAAACCAAATCTTTCTCCTGAAAGTGAATAGTTAGAAATGATTTTAACAACGGGATCTGGATGCAGAAAGACTTACCTATACAGTTTCTAGGACCATCCCCAAACGGTAAATACACATAGGATTGAATTTTGTGCTTATTCTCATCACTGAATCGTTCAGGATCAAACTTCTCCGGATTTGGGAAATATTTTGGATCCCAATGAAGTCCATGTTGGGGGATCAAAACAGCTGTACCTTTTTCCAATGTCAATCCTGTTTCAGGAATGTAGTAATTTTCTTCGCACAGTCTCTGAATGAGTGGTGTTAAAGGATACTTCCTTAAAGTTTCTAAAAAAATATTATTCTAAAAAGATAATATAATCTGGAAAGCAAACATATTATATAAAGTGGCTTGGCTGGGCTTAACGAGAACATTATGTTAAAAGACTCGCACTGAACAAATATTATTTATATATTTAAACTTTCAAGATGTCAAATTAAGGGTCATAATACGAGTACTATCAAAGGTCAAGTCTAGAATAAATTGATTATACTTTCTACTTCAAGCAAAAACTAAAAGTGTACAACTCAATTAGTTTAAATGAAACCTTCTACCTACCAGCTACAACCATATCTAGGTATTTCATGTCTTGCACAGCTTCGTAAGTTAATTCACCATGCTTTTTAATAACATCTACTATTTCTTTTCTCAATCGTTCCTGAATTCCAACATTAACACACAGTTCATGCAAAGTAAAAGCAATAGTGGAACTAGTTGTTTCATGTCCTGCTCCAAAAAATACTATCGCCTGTGCAACCAGTCTGTCTTCATCTGCATATACAGAAAATATTATGATTAAAACCAGAATAAAAGTAAAATCATAAGTAGGTACTTACTAAATTTAAATTCGTCATCTTTTGTTTCTTGTTTTTTTAAATCAATAAGAATATCCACCAAATCATTTCTCCTATTCTTCAATGTTTCTCTTTGACGAATAGTGTCCGTAAATACACCTCGCAGAAACGCTGCTGCTTGTTGATCAATAAAGGTAAATCTGAATATTTTCACAAATATTGGTGCAAAGAAGTAACAGATTGACTGCAGAATTCCAAGGAACGATCTTTCAAAAATTTGCCGTCCGGCAACTCTAAACTCGCTATTTTCGACAACAAAAGAGTTGGCGTCGATTCCGAAAGCACATGTTGCTATTAGATCCGTTGTATACTTTGCTGTTAACTCTTTTGATTCTACATCATCCCTACCAACTATTTTGTCAATATAATTCTTCAGATTTTTTCCGCAATCGTTCATCAAGTGAAACATCATCTTCATTTTTCCTGAAGTAAAAACAGGAGATAATTTTGCCCTTAAAGGCCTCCATTCCGGTTGTTTAATAGCAAACAAGGTATTGCTTGCAATTGGATCGATTTTTGGGTTGGAATAAAAAGGTCTGTTTTGAAATTTCTGGAAATCTTTGATGAGTACGTTTCGAATAAGTTGTGGATCTCTCAGTACTAATTGGGGGGTATTCAGTGCAAAAAATCCAAAATATGGGCCCTTAAAAGAGTCATAGAATTTTGCCATGGACTTTCCTGCTGTTTCACATTCTGTTAATAATTGGATCATGTTTCCAAAGAAGAAAGTAGGTTTCATGTAAGGCACACCTCTATTCCTCCAGTAGTTGAAATTTCGGGTAAAGTAGAAATAAATCAGGATGGCTATCGACGCCAAAACAATTATAGTATTCCATGACAGCATTCTGTAAACAACAGATAGTTTAGGTAAACACTATCAGCAGAACAAAACAATTTGATGATTATTATACAGACAATGTGAAAAAAAATCAACCTGTAGATATGTAATCAAATTTTATAGAAAGTTACAAACAGTTTTTGCTTTTTCTAATTTTTAATCAAATTGGAAATTTTGTTAGAAAATAGGCGTGGAGATATCCCTATTTGCTTTATGGATTATTTATCAAACAAATCTTCAATAATCTACTGTTTATGTGATTTTCTTATTGCACCTATTATGAAATTACAGTTAGATAAATGTTTAAATTGAATGAACACATGTATAGTAAATTTAAGTAAAAACTGAAATTTAATAATTTAATATTATTATTACAATAAAGCTTACTTTTTCTTCTTGATCAGAGCAGAATTACTGTCTATTAAAATTCACAGCAAATACGTAAATATGTAGGTGTAAAATGTTCTCAACTTTTTATATTTCACAATAATTGATAATCATTATCAAGTACTGCATAATAATAATTACTGATTCACAGAAATGCAGATTACCAACAGTGACTTTGCTTAATTTCTTTTATCATTTGTTATAAGTATTTTCGTTTATCTGTTATTGTTTACGTCTAATATGAGCTGTTTTCTACATGTTAATACCATCAGTTGAGATATTTCAACAAATCTGTTTATATTATGACGTCATATACTTGAAATGACATTGAAAGCGACCTTGCTACTAGCATGCTAAAATGTAAATAGAATTGGATGTACATTATACTGATACATAATAACACTAGAAACTATAAAACTATAAAATACAATATTTCTAAAATCAATTAAATAAATTAACAAATAACTTCATTAGCAATTTTTTCATTCTTGTTATGTTTAAAGTATTAGGGGCACGCATGTTGTTTACAGTATTTACAAACTTGGTATACATCTAATAAAATTAATACTTATACGCAATAAGAAGTGACCAAAACTGTAGAATTATGGTATACAGTGTGTCCGAAAAGTATGGAGTCTCCTACATATCTCAGTAAATATGCATTTTACGTAAAAATGTTTCTTATAAAAGCTGTTTAGTATTTAGTTTTACATTACAGGGCAATACTAAATAACTTTTTAGTAAAAGCAAAAACCCAACAAATAGCACTTCAATTTTTTATGGAAAGGTATCCCTTTAGTCTACTCATTTGATAGAGAATGCTTTTCTCTTTTCAAGGCTGTAAAACGTTGATACACTTGCATAAGTAAATTTTATTAAAACACAAAAAAGTATTTGGGAGTGTATTTAAATATTAATTGAAAATAACAATAATAAAGGGATACTTTTTGAATAAAGAAATTGAAGGGTGATTCGTTGAGTCTTTGTTTTTTAAAAAATAGTTATTTGGGATTACCCTTTAATGTGAAACTAAGCACTAAACAGCTTTTATAAAAAACATTTTTTCATAAAATGCATATTTACTGAGATACATAGGATATTTCATACTTTTCAGACACACTGTATATGTGGTTTGAAAGAGAAATCGATCAAGATTCAAGAATAATTTTGTTTCGAATATTTTCGAAGTTTTACTTTAGTAAAACTTGTGTATGAAGTTTAATAGAAATCAATTAATTATGTTCATAGTTTTTGTTCTCCAAAATACTTTAATCTATTTACTACCCTTCACTAACTTTTAAATCAATATTCTGTCTTTGTTTTAACTTTTATAAGAACAAAAGTGATTATCTACGTTTCTACGTAGTAGCTTTGTCAGGCAAGGAATTCTCGGCAAGTTAAAAAACGCTTGGCTTAGATTGTGATAGAAGGTTCTAGTTAGTAGCCATCGAGTTCGTTGAAAATTTTTTAAGAGGCACCTTGCAGCGTATCAAGACATAAGATTATATTTCCCATTGGAATTAACGTATTGACTGTGGTTATACGAGGTCTATAGGTTGTTTACCGCACAAGGATGGCTAATCAAAAGAATGGTTAAGCAAAGTGGCGTCTCTTTCATTGATTATATTTATAATTAAATTTTTTTAGGACCTCCCCAATGTCTACTTCAGAGAGTCCAAAGAAATCCATATCTGGGTTAGAGCCTGAGGGAAATCCCCCATTTCTTTTCCATGAGCACCCTCGGAACACATTCTAAGAAAAATAAGAAATTATACAGAACTAGATTGTTGATAATTATCTATAATGATGAATTTATAAAGTTGTTGCCGCTGGCGTTGAGATTTAAAATGATATAAACTGCTTACTTGCTATTTACCTTTAAGCTAGTAGTATTGTTAAGCTAGTTACATTACGCATGTGCATGCCATCAAGAACATTACCCGTAAAACCTTTATAAATCGTCAACTCTTTTGAACATGCAACTTCAACCACAACGTAAGCGGTAACGGCAGTAACAACAAGTTTAAGAAGTCAGCTTAATTCATAAAATAAAAAAAAACTGACTCTACATATAGGTATGAATCTTGGCTGAAAGAACTGCATTAGCAGTTTCTAGTTCAAAATAGAAGCGTAAGCCATAAACAATAAATAAAACCTGCATGTACAAAGGTAAAACACATAAATACCATCACCAATTTGATCAAAATTCGAAAATTGGCAAAAACTACCAAATATACATCGATGCTACGAGATCTGAGTATGTGACAGAACTAAAGTCCTACACGAAATTGATGCAGGTACAATTCTAATTATTAGGGATGTCTTTTTTCAAAGTGTCTCTAGAACAAAGCGTTCCATCAAATGGGGATTTTTCTCATGAGTATTATTTTTTGAACAGAGTCTAGACGAAATTCGTTTGGATTTTTTTAAAGATATTAGAGAAAGCACAATTGAAGGTTAAGAAACCCAATAAGGGGGTGAAACCAACAATGCTATGTTGGGATAACAACAGTGGAGTAGTTTCAGAAACAGCCAAAAGGTTGTAAAATTGGTACATCTGCAGATCTATTGGCAAGCTTTGCTATGCTAGATGTAGAACAAAAACAAAAAAAATTGATTTTCTCAAATTAGGAATCCATTTTAAAACAATTAAAGATAGTAAACTGATTGTCTATGAATGACTTTGAACGTCTTGAAAATGAATTCGAAGAAAAGATCGCCAAAACCGATTGTAAAGTGTTCTGTCATTCGGATTGATATTCCAGGGGTATTAGAAAACAACCGGTCGAAGCATCGATCCTAGTCAAACAGTAGCATATACGTCACGTTAGTTCTCAGTCTGTGTCACTTCTAGGTATATTCTCCAACGTAATACAAGATCTTTTACACATCGGTGTTATAAATTTAACGTAGAGGAAACCGTGGTGTTTTAGTTATTGCATCACTTTATATCGCAAATCATCAGTTTTGGGATATTTTCACGGAATTATCTGTGGAATTTACTATTGCAACTGTCATGAGATTTTTTGTACGCAACAATAACACTTAGAGCTGCATTTATAATTATTCAAAATCAGATTTTTGTTTTACTATCACTGTCACTTCCCTGGTTTGTTGATTATATGTTTTATGTTTTTATTGTATTATTCACCCTACTTCTAAGACCTATAACCAATTTACGGTAATTCTTGCAATCAGTTTCAAAAAATTATTGATTGTAAACTTTGCAGAGGAATCACGTTATTAAAAAAAGAACTTTGCAGGAATGAAATTCCTAAATCCTAATTATAACACTTTTATAATTGTATTGTATATTACTCTACTTCCAGACATAACTTATTTACAATAGAGTTCTTGGAAATAGAGTTTCAAAAAATTAGTTTAGTTCAGATATAAAGTTTACAAAGTGTCAAAGCTGCTTTTATAGACCAACACAATTCACTTTGTTTGTGGCACTCAAACACAGCACCATCTGTTAATATTACTGAGAAATTTGACAATCTGCTTTAAATAACCGGGAACAAATTACTTTTAAGTATATCACCATACTTACTTCCTATGCGTAATGTGGGTTGCCTATCTTTTTCAACATAACACATAAATTAAACATTTCGAAGTTTGTGATGTTATTAAGTGGTAAATGTATTTCAATTTGTTTCTTATAGCTTTTGAACAGCAGAAGATATAAATTGAAAATAAAATAGATAAATACAAAATTAAGTTTAGAAAATGTTTTTGGAGACTTTAACCGTAGCTGTAGTATAAAGACTTTATTACGAAAACCGTTAATTGTCAGATAGATATTATTACCCTGTTGTTTCTTAAGAAAAGGAAAAACAATCTCTACGCTTTAAGAATATTCTCAACTGTAGAGAGTATTCCATAGAAACGTCTTTTTACACCCAATATATTTTGATATTTTCTTACTCTTGATTCATTGCTGATTAGTGATTACAGTAATACTGTTATATTGGACTATACTTATTGTTAGTGGTTTATACATTATTCAACTGTTTGTTGTAAAAAGTTCTCAAGACTTCCTGGTATATAAAGAAGAGAGATGTTTAGATACAGAATGATTGAGAAACGCATATGTTAATTTCTTTCGATTCTTGTTAATGAAACAGTATGAGAATCCATATGGATACGATAATTTAAAGGAGAATACAATTTATATTCATATGATACCACATAATATCTAGCCTTAAATTAGCAATTTCTCGGCTATACAGGGTGTTTAACGCGAAATATTGTGTTTACGTTGCTCTTTTGATGAAGATTTATAAACTTGTAAGTAATTAAATTTTAATAAGTATTTAAAACATAATCATTATATTTTAAAAATTGAAAGAATTTCTATCCCGATTTTTATTTAACTGAAACGTTTTTCAACTAACCTTAACTCAAAAAAAGAATCAATTCTACTTAATTTATAATTTTACTATAAATCATTCTACAAGTCAGTTTTACACTTTATATTATACCTACCGAGCTTTTGCATTGATTAAAGGTGAAGGTAAAGCGATGACCCAGATAATTCGATATAGTACGTATTAGCTTTCACGGTCAATCAAGCCGTAACTGATACTGAAATTAGAATAAAGTTCATATTTAATTTACCGATATTTTCTCGTAACTTTTACTTAATTATAGATGAATAATCACTTTATACTACTGCCTTAAATTCCAAAGCGTGCTATTGTTTGTGTGTATGTTGTCGAAGGACATTAGTATGTCATATTATTATTTACAAATTAATTACTTTGATATTAGTCACATTATGCAAACAAAGCACGTGTAATGTATTTAATGAGAGTTATCACGATAGAGATTTAAAAAGGTAACCATGACTTTAGTTTGTAAACAGAATCAAGAAAGATAATTAGATATTCTAAGCTGTTCACTACAAAATACTTAGCAGAATATTCATATTCATAGGTGGAATGATAAATTAAACGGCGTGATGATACTATTCATTTAAACATTCAGTATTGTGACTTGTAAAAGAATCTTGAAAATCACTAGAAATTAATAAAGTTAATCAATGTTGAATTTTTTAATCTTAATTGCAATGTAATAAAATTAAGTAAAATTAATTATATAAAAAGTAACAACTGCAGTACTAAAAGTGACTCCAATAATATCTGAAAGAGACTATGTTCCTGAGCGTCACAAATTCAGTTATGTTTTCAGAATAATAATGGATTAGGTCAACTTAAGAGATATCAAAACTAAATGTATTTAACTTGCAATCAACAATGCAATAGAGAAGCAAACCTGCCCAGTGATATCATCTAGAAATGAAAGCGTTTTCTGTTGTTTATGTATTACTTCTCACAGATGAATAAAATAAGTACATGATGCAGTTACCTTGTAGTTTTATCAAGTTTTATCTGAGTTCAGTGAAACAGAGTACGTTGCTCTGTGGCGCATCGATTTTCTTTTAAATATATTATTTAGTATTAAATATAAATACATCATAATGTTTCTTATTTCTAGATTCAAATTAAAAAGTTATTTTTACTTTACCCAAACTTAGCTTAGAAGTCATCAAAGTAGTTAACGATTCACAATTACCCTAAAGATGTTTAAATGTCACAAGAGTTCCATCACTAACTTGTAGTGAAACAATTAGAGATTTCGTATAGGTAAAAGGATGTTTTGTAAAATAGCTTGGGTTACAAAGTATTTCTTTCAAGTTTCTTACAAAATCAATAATACAAGTTCTAACATGTAGATTATCTTTTGCTCTATCCAATTCTACTGTCAAATGATTAGCTTAAGGCAAGAAACAATAGTAGCTTGATTACTCACCACATCTGACCATACAGTATTATGTAACTGTACTGTAAATGCACTGCATCATTACCTAGTTTTTCTGTGTTCACGGACTTAACAGAAAAAGTTTCCTTCCCCTTATGATGGGCCTCGATGATTCGTGATGGCCTTTTAAGTGATTATCTCTCTCCCATATCATAGGCTAGTGATCTGTGGACTTACAGAACAATTTTCTTGCACAGTCTGCAGAAACCATTTTGGTTAGCCCATGATATAGTAGCAGTTCATGTCGTCTAATCGTCAAGACGAGCTGTTCTTATTTGTTGAACGTACTTCCACTAACTGAACTAAACACAATTATGATATATCAGAAGCTAACTGCTTTCATAAAAACCATATAATAGAAATAGAAATAGAAGGAGGCTAGGTAGTGTTCAGTACGCCAAATTTACAATTCTGATTTCAAATGAAAAAATATGTCAGCTGCAAAAATCATTCAATAGCCAAAATGACTACGTCTATGCTGTTAGCTTACAAAAAGCTCTGAGAAACAAGAAACATGTTTAATGATTTCAAAATGTATCCCATCAGATCATGGTGTGGCACACTATCTCCTTTCGCGACAAGCTGCCACTGTTATTCGTCGAACCAAAATTACTATATCACTCAGATCTTAGAAGGTCATCTAAGATCAAACGTCAAGAAAGTGTTCGGAAAGATCAATTCTGTTCTGTCAAGCACACGGTGGTCTGGTTAAAGAAAAATGTGCCAAATGACCTCAACCTGTTTAATTCCAATGATTGTTCCTATCGAGAATGAAGGATAGAAATAAAATAATAATTGCTTTTTTTGTTTAATTGTTTAATTTGAGAAATAAAAATTAACTAAGGGCGGGTTGTAGCAATTAAGTTCAAATTTTAATTGAGGTTCGACTCCATGGCAATGATTATTGTAACAATTGTTTACCTCGATTAAAATTTTTGGTTGGTTGGTACAATCCACCCTTAAAGTTATTAATGTGTATTATGTAGGCTGAAACAAGTGTAACAGTTTCATTGGGCACCCTGTAAAGATTGATCTAGATTATTTTTAGTCTTTTTTACTGAAATGTTTACGTTTGGATACCTACTCTTTGTAGGCCTGGCGCGGTTTCTGTTGGTGTCGGGATCAATAAAAATAAGTGTGGTGTAGAATAATAATAGAACAGCACATAGGATTTCAGTTAAGATAACATTTCTACATACATTGGCTTAATCTACTGACTGGTTTACACGATATCACTTAAAATCTAGATCACGTGCAACAAGTTATCTACTAAATATGTGTAACATATAGTTACTTGGTAAAGTATAAACCATACAATCCGTTTTAGGATAAGAAGTGAGCGTTTTAAACATGCTGAGAGCTAATTTAAAGCTGCTATTACCTGCTTAATAACAATCTGGAAGAGAGACGGATTTACTGCTTGCTCGAGATGACGAAAGAAGGCAGCTAATATGAAAAAAACTGGTCTTATATTTTCTAATTTTTACAGGGCCATAAATAATTCTTCTCTAGATTAATAACCTTTACTTTTTAATCCAAAAACGGAAAGATTAAATAAATTATACTGTACTACAGGAGTAGGCTAGGATGTAAACAGCCTAAAAAGCAACTTCTTCTACAAATAAACTTGTTGCTTACGTTACTACCAATTATAGATTACTAAACAATAAAAAAGCGTACAATTATATTAACTTGTGTTGTGAAAGTAATTCAAACGAAAAAGTTCATTTCACGTTAACGAAATATCACATACCTGTTATACGTATTTCTATGCCTTTTTTCTTAAGTGAGTGTATGTGTCAGTGTCATTTAGTTATTAATACCAAGAAGGTAAAGGTAGTTATACTTATGTGCACACCTGACGTATTTCTCAATTTACATATTGCAAACCGGCCTTAGAATAAAAAATTATGATAAATCTTCTATATACTGTGCTTGTACAAATAACATAGCTTTCATGCAAAGTGTAAAGATCTTGATTAGACTTCAAATACAATTTTAAGGTACCATGCCTTGTGTCAGTTTCACGTCCCAAACAAGAAACTTTGTAACATAATTTGATAATTCCATACTGAACAGCGGAAAGTCATAAGACAAGAGATGTGTATAATTTTGGAGTATCTAAACAATTCATCTGATTATCCTGGATGCAATCAAATTATGTCGAGAGGCTCTTGCATTTCACAGTAAAGACATTTGTCAGATCTTAAGTTAACTATGTTTAAATGTGCTCTCCCTAAAATACTTTTCTAAAAGTTAAGATTAGTAAAAAATGCCATTATTTATAAATGCTTATTGAATAATTTAAACAAATTAAATCGAAGAGCGACGTTACGTTTTAGAAAAATTCAGTAATTAATAATTTTAATTAAAGCGTCTAAGAAAAATTT
>VTPC01090973.1:0-12764 GCA_011009095.1 Ignelater luminosus
CCGTAAATTAAAATCATGTCAGTTTTTTCGTCATTTGTGTACATTTTCCAATTGAAAACTAATTTTGAATGCACTGAAATTAAACTTGTTTCAATCAAGAAACGTCAAGATTTGATTTTAAAAAATTACGATTCATATCTAATATAAGTAATAAAATACAGCTTAAAGTTGTTAAAACTTCCAAAATATGCAACAAAACATATTTAAAACGTATTGTGGGAGTGATATTCATTGTGAACCTTCCCAAATTACTTTCGTGTGACGTGAATCTGAACCACACATATTAACTTTAACCTATTTTTAGGTTAGAAACTGTTAACTTGCAAAAAATAACTCATTACCCATTTAAAATATTTATTTTCTCTTATCTACAATACATTATTTCAAAATTAAGACACAAACTGTAAACTTTCACATTTCTTATTTGACATTAACAAATGACAAACTCATTTATGCTCGTATGTTTTGTCAAATTGGCATGGGTTTTTTTTTTAAATTGAATATAGGAATTGGATGTTCAGAAATAAAAAACCTCACTGTATAAATGAATTATATAACATATTTTCTTTTAGAAATATTTCCTGATTGGAGATCGAGTCAATATTGCCAACTCTTACGTAAAGAAAACAGCGATCGGGGAACTACCAGATTCAAAGTCGAACCTTACTACCTAAATAAAAATAACAGAATTTCATTATCTGCCTTTAATTAGATTATCCATTGAAAAGTCTTACTAGTACATTTTAGAGAATTCGACATCACTTTGAATAAATCTTGGAAATTGGTAACAGTGCTCACAATATCACGATGTGTTCTGTGGTATCACGTTTCACCATTTTACTCCGAGCGCAAACGCAAAAGCTTTTCGTTAATTAATCGCTAATCATCGATGATTTCAAATACAACATCAAACAAACGTTTTAAATAGATTATAAATAAATTAGAGATGAGATTGTTTAGATTTGAGCATTCGTTAGTTTTATTTACGAACAACGAATTCGTAATATTTGCGTATTGTGAAACAATATGGCGGTAGACTACCGCCTGGTGGTTAATTACTTCTCTGTAAATAAACCACTTGACTAGATTAGGAAGTGTTAAGAGTTGTTTTTTATGAAACAAAGTTACTTCAATTAACTTCATTGTTATAATTTTTTTTAGTGTTAGTGATACTGTAAGAATTTGAAGAAATGGATATAAGTGAAGATGAGGAATATGATTTATTCGAAGATGAGGTATGCAAAAAAAAATTTGATTGTTTAGAACCAGAATATTCCAAGTTCTTTATTTTAATTTTCGAGCATGATGAATTACAATTAGTATCGGTGGAAAAATATGAATGAAGTTTGCCAATAGGGTTTATCTTTGTAAGATCGTACAAAATACCATTGCCAATCGAGTTAACTAAATATGCTAAGTCTCAAGTTTATAATATTGAATGTGTGATCTTAGGGTATGCTCACTGAAATTGTTTTTCCTACACAAACCACTTGACCACTTAAAAATATGTTTTATCTTTGGCATGAACACTTGCATAATTAATTAACAACAGCGATTCTTTGTGATTTAAACTTGATATGATAAAAAGACAAGTACAAAATTACAAATGTGTTACTACTTAATAAAAATAAAAATGTTTGGAGTAAAGCTCCTAAAAATAGTGAAAGTTCCTCTGTATTTTATATTTATTACAAATATTCTTCCCCATATAGATGATGTCATCTATAAACAAAGAGTAAAACCAATAATAATCTAATTACTAGTTCTTTTTTTATAATATGAAATACGTGTGGAGCATAACATTGAGGAACAATAATATTATAAAGGTCCCATTTATTAAAACATGTTTACATAACAAAACTTAGTTTACAATTCTTATGAGTTATTACAAAATGAATATAATTTTCTAACCTCTCTAGTTTTATGAATAGTGAAATTGATACTGTGAATGTTTATGTTGCTGCACTGTATATCAGTTTATATTTAAAATCAATTCCTGGAAGTATATCAGGAACAAATTTATAAGAAATTACAACACACCATTGTTTTATTCAGTAAAAAAAAACAAATGAATAAAGTAAATCAAATAATCACTGTAGTACTTACCATGTTAAAAAGGATCTCATAAATTGGGTTCCTAATTTTTAATTTGAATTTACTGCCAGCTGCACATTTTTAAAATTCGTTTATTTATATAAAACAATAGCTACGAAATCAATTGTTTTGACAAAATGGCAGAAAAGCCAAACAAAGCACTCACTATTAGAATTTGCCATTATTATAAAAATATTTCTGGTGCTAATGTTAAAAAAACTATTAGTCATTTTAAAGAAGAAAGAATATGGCAACAAACTGTCAGAAGAATTATAAGAAGGTTCAAAGATCGTGGAACAATAAAATACCAAAAACATACTGGACGACCAGTGTCTTCATCAATTCCACAAAACATTACAAGGTAAAGAGGATTTATGATAAGAATCATGAAGTTTCAATTAGTAATGTAGCTAAATTAACAAATATTCCTCAACAAGCCAAAATCAATTGAGTAAACTTGTAGGAAAAAATCTTAACGAGAGCAGGTGTTAAAATTCTTACTCTGGATGATGAGACCCCCAAATGACGTTCTAGATTAAAATTTTATTTTTCTACCAGTAAAAATAATGTTAATCTGGAAAATAATTACAAAGGAAAAACCAAATTTTTTAAAAAATATTTAGTGTGGCAAACTTTAGATGAAAATGGATGCGTTTCAAAAGTTTATATAAAAATTGGAATTATGGTTGCTGAAACATATTTGAATGAATACCTTAAGAAAATTCTCGTTTTGTTTACTGATAAAAATTACAAAGAGACCAGATTTTATTTTGGCCTGCTATGGGAGCCATTCATGACTCGAGTACTGCAACAGACTACAAAGTGAAGGTATTGAGTATATGTCACGGGAAAATAATGCCCTGAATGTACCTCAAGTTTGACCAATAAAGTGTTTCTGAGCGTTGTGCAAGAAAAAAGTATTCGAAATGATCAGAAAAAGCTAAAAACTCAACTTCTTTCGATTGGATATAGAAAACTATAAGTAACAAAGTTTCTAAAGGCAGTGGCAAAAATCTAATGAAGAGTATCAGATTAATAGGCAGAGAATAGGTTTTACGCCACTTAATAATTAATATTAGTAATTTATAATGATATAATTTGAAATAAAACTGAATTTTGTGTTGAAGTTTCTTTTATATTTATTATAGTTATTATTATATCATATAGGTCATGATTTTGATTGGTTCTACCATGTTTTGTCTTGCTGTTGTTTGTTGCATTTGATTGACAGTTGACAATTTTAAATCTAAATTGGAGCATTTTTGTTTAATGTTCCTTGATGCTTTTGTTAATATTTTTGCAATACAATTATTGATATACAGATGTATACATAACACACAAAGAAGCTTCAATTATCTTGTGACATGTCGCTGCGCTGATTTCAAAGTGATGTAAATAATAGTTTGTCATTTTTCTCTGCTACTACTTTTAAAGGTCCAATTTCCATAGCAAAATGAGTAAAGAAATACCAACTTTCAATTACAATGTTTGAAAAATGGCATTTTATATTATAGATTCTGAAAACAATAAATTGTTAACAAGCAACAATTCTTAATTGAACCAGAAAATGCAAAAAGAGAATGCTTTTCATATAACATATTCCCTTTTTGGCATATCTCGATTCAATAGGTTTCATGGTTTTAGTTAGTTGTAGATTTCTCAAACTGGATGTGAGCAGCATATTAAGTTTTAGATTATTATGTTTATGTTATCCAATTTATTTATTTTTAAAATTTGAATTGGTTTTATATTTTTACTATCTTTCAGACTGTTTTTTAATAAACAAGTCAAAAAACAATTATACAAAATTGAAATGAAATAATTTCATGATGATAAAAAACATAGTGTGAAAGAAAGTAAAAATATTGAAACATAAATAAAATGAAATCTCATTTCAATTATGTATGTTGTAGTTGGCAGCGCGCGTTCAGACTCGCTACAGTGGCCTGAAAGATAGTAAAATAGCTACACTGACGACTCCTCATTCTCACAAAGTTTCGCAATTCCACAAGAACCTGAAACAGTCAACTGGAACTAAATTAACAGAATTACAGGTAATGTTATTGTGCTGCTATAGTGTTTTGTTTTTTGTTTTGCTTGCATATTTTGTAAATATGTCTTTTGTGCCACCAAATCATAGGCATTTTAGTTTTATTGTAATAATTGTCAATTTATGATGTTGAAAGTCATAATTTCAATGTGTAAAATTAATAAAAATAATAATTTTAGTGCTTCAAGTTCTTCTAAATTATATTGAAAGCATTAGCAATCTTGTAAGTCTCCACTCTGGTATATATATTTTTAAATCATTTTTCCTAATATCATTGATAAAGATATTAAAACACAGTGGTCCTAGAACAGAGCCTTGTGTAACTCCACATTTTGAAAGAATTGCGACCATATAAAATAACGCACTCTACAATTAAGCAGATAAAGAATTTAAAGAATCTGCATAAAATCCAATTTGGTCAGCTTTGGCATAAATAAGTTACGATCGAGTCTTTCAAAAACATTTGAATTTTTTTCACCCATAGCTTCTGGTAGACTTCTGCTGATTAGAGCTTTGACATCTTTAGATGTTAGTATACAAGGTACAAATAAAAATGGAATTTTAACTGTGAATAGTTCGTTATTTACAAAGCTTTCTCTGTAATAAACAATTGATACAATCTAGCAAACATTCACTTTTATTTGCACCTTCTAAAAATGTCCATTCTCTAGCTGATGACCAATAGATTAATTGCAGTTGACCACTTTTTATGAGCCGTAGGTACTGATTCAGATATAAAATGGTAGTGTACACATAAAGTGTAGAAACGCAATAAATCTCTGGAGCGCCTTGACCAGTTTTAATAAAATTTTGTACAAATAAATTTTCTAAACGTGTGAACTTGATATATAAAAACCAATTTTTTATTTTAGATGGGACATCCTGTATATTTTTAAATTCTTTATTTTTTCATTATGATTTCAATAATACCATGATTTGAATGGGTTGGGTTTATTTTAGAAAATTGCTGAAACTTTATTCTATATCTAGATTCCCAATAAAAAAGAAAGAATATCAAACAAAAAAATGTCACCAACAAAATAACAAATGAAATTAGAACTAAATTTCAAAAAAATAAGTATCCTCAATAGTCCAGTGGAGTCAGGTCTGAAGATCTAGGTGACCATTCGCCATAGCACCTTTCCATCCAATCCAACAATTTAGAAATACTGGATCAAGGTAATGATGTACATCACATAAAAAGTGTGGAGAGCTCCATCTTGGTAAGACCAAAGACAATGATTTTTTTTTATCTGAAAATAGTAATTTCTGTAATTTGAGAATTAATAAAATATTACCTGCAATTTGTAATTTCTGCAAATATTCTAAATATACAACAGAAATCATAATACAAAACTATAGGTAATAAGAGATCTGAAAATACAGTGTGTCCAAGATAAGGATGCACAGCATGGGGATCTTGGAAACGATAAGAGATACAGCATCAGTTAAATGGGATGAAAGTTGGCTATTTATAGGACCTTTTTATTGGCATTTGCAAAATCTAGATATCTTGGACAGTTTCAGAGATATTTAAAAAAAGTAGATTTCTCGATTTTCGATATTATTTTTTCTTTCCTCTATTTGAAGAGATATCGGAAAACTAAAACCATTTTACCATTGCCACTTTTTTAAATAGGCGGAAAAACAATTGAAAATTGTTTTAGATAGCTCTTGTTGTCACGATTCTAATGATGTAAACATGATAGGGTTATTTTGATTTTTTATTCTATAAATTAATGCATTCTGCAGTACCCTGGCCTGCACGATTATCTCATCCAACACCGTTAGACTTTCTTGCTCTGGGGTTATGTTAAGAATCATGTGCTCAACCAAAATTTTGAAGATGAACAGCAATTTTTGCAGTTGATCACAGCAGTGTTTAACATAAAAAAATCTGAACCAAAATAACCCTACCATGTTTACATAATTAGAATCATGACAACAAGAGCTATTCAAAACAATTTTCAATTATTTTTCCGCCTATTTAAAAAAATGAGTTGATGGTTACTCGAAACCGAAACATTGTACAGGAATTTTGTTAGCGTATTTTAATAGAAAATAAAAAGTGGCAATGGAAAAGTGGTTTTAGTTTTCTGATATCTCTTCAAATAAAGGAAAGAAAAAATAATATCGAAAATCGAGAAATCTACTTTTTTTTAAATATCTCTGAAACTATCCAAGATATCTAGATTTTGCAAACGCCAACTAAAAGGTTCTATAAATAGCCAACCTTCATCCCATTTAACCGATGCTGTATCTCTTACCGTTTCTAAGATCCCCATGCTGTGCATCCTTATCTTGGACACACTGTACACCAGATGTAAACTTGGCAACATTGTCAATACAACCATGAATATGCAGGCTTGAAAAGCCTCTACATATAGAGTTGTATCAAAATTGGTCAAAGCATTCCAGAGATTTTATTGTTTCCAGACTTCCATGCATACTATACAGTGTGTCCACATTTCGTTGCTCACTATTGGGATCTTGGAAATTGTAAGAGATATGAAGTCGGTTAAATTAGAAGAAATTTGGCTATTTTGGAAATCAATTTACTTATGCTTTTGTTTCTTCAAAAAAAGTTCACAGCTTACTAGATATTTGCTAAAAACGAAATTGTCTTATTTTGTTTTTAAATAAAAAGCATTTCCCACTTAGTATGTCATGGCTTTAAACATATGAAAATCATTGATTTTTGTTAGATAAATTACATTTGTTATGTAACAATTGCTAAAACAAAACAAAGACACTTTTAAGATACTTTGCTGAATATTCACAGATAACATCAAATAAGCAGCTAATGCCCCATAAAAGCATATTTATTTCATTTTAGCAATTTTTGCATAACAAATGAATTTCTTTGATAAAGCTTCACGACTTTGTGTGTTAGATGTCATGGCATACTATGATGAAAAATGATTTTCACTTCATAACTCGGAAAAACAAAAGAATAGCTATATCAAATCGTATATCACTGAAAAGCATTTAAGGCATGCAGTTCAGTAATATGGAAATCAATTTACCGAAGTAAAACAAACGACAGTTGCGAAAATAATTTTTTTGTGTTTGGGAGTAAATTCTCTAAAACACCCTCTTTACTGTTCTTTTCTATCTGTGGTCATTCCTGAGATATTTCACTTTAAAGAAAATATGATAATTTCGTTTTTAGCAAATATCTAGTAAGCCGTGTACTTTTTTGAAAAAACAAAAGCATAAGTAAACTGATCTCCAAAGTAGCCAAATCGTTTCTAATTTATCCGACTTCGTATCTCTTACAATTTCCAAGATCCCAATAGTAAGCATCGAAATGTGGACACACTGTATAATAGAAACAGGTCTATAGTTTTGAATTACTGACCTGCGATCCTTACTGACAATAATCAGATACAAGGTGATAAATAATTGGGCTAAGACAAACCAAGAGTCTTTTGTATTCTATAAATAAAATACAAATCCGTTTGTTTAGTGTAGACATGAGTAACACAATTGCAAATTGTAAAAGTATAACTGCATTGTGAGAACAAAAAATGTATGATGAAGGTAGGGTAAAAAGTCTCAGACCTAAATAAGAAAACACCGCTTTGGATTGACTTCTATTTATTTCTCCACATAATCTCCTTTTAGCTCAGTACATTTTTTCCAACATCATTCTACTAGAGCGATTATGCCAGACTGATGACTGATTTGTTGAAGTCCTCAAAATAGCCATTAATAACATCATCGACTTCATTGTCATTTACATCTCTTTTTTCACTGACAATGAGTCATTCTTTGAAATTAGGAAAGAGATAGAAATTGCTCGGTACTAAATCCAGTGAATATGGTGGGTGGGGAAGCAATTCATACCTGAATTCATTGATTTTAGCTATCGCAATAATTGATGATGAAACAGTACTTTCTTTTTGCTAAATGTGGACAGTTTCAGATATGATTATCCAAAAGTCTCTACTATCTCACTCACTTTACTGTATGATCTCCCAAAACACTTTTGCCTTTCAAAAACAAATTTAATTACTCCATTTTTTCAAATAATGCTCGGTACATTTATTTTGGTGGGCTGTCACACTAATAATAAACAAGTGATTGACTTGAAACTTTGAACATAAACATCCAAAAGATGAAACAAACCTTCAAAATATTGAGCATAGTAAACGCCATCTCTATGTGAGAACTTTTCACCCTACCCTCATATTATATGGTACTGTTTTTATTTATTAAGAATTATTTCAGACTTAGTTTATGTAAAAGTAATTTTAAGTATTAAAGTTGCTTAAGTGGTAATCCATAAAACACTATTAACAAGATTGTCCAAAAAAGTCCCTGACTAACTTTAGGGGAAAGCAGGGTAGAATGGAACCATGGGGCAAAACAGAACCACATCTTTATTTTTATTGGAAAGTGATGTTGCCTCTTAGAAAACTCATAAGCTACAGTCTGTTAAATAAGAACATGTACGGCGTAAGTAGACAAAATACCAAGAAATATCAGGTACACTGTGTAAAAACAAAAATATTACATATCTGTCAACGGCGCAGGATAACAAATACAGTACGTGTTTCATTATTACGTCTGTTAATAATGAGTGCTGCTTATAGTAAACGTTTTGAAACCGTTTTCTTGTGTTGCCATGAAAAGGAACCAAAAATGTCACCAGGAGCTGCTGCCAAATATCCTAAAAAATCAAAATCGTTTGTTAAGAAGTGGGTAAAGCATTATAGCATACATAAAAATGCAGAAAAATTAGAAAGACTACTTCTAGAGAGGATAATGTCATTGTCAAACTTTTCAAATAAATAAAAGAAAAAATAATAATGAAAATTGAGAAATCTACTTTTTTTTAAATATCTTTGAAACTATCCAAGATATATAGATTTTGCAAATGCCAACAAAAAGGGCCCTTAAATAGCCAACTTTCATCCCATTTAACCGATGCTGTATCTCTTACCATTTCCAAGATCCCCGTGCTGTGCATCCTTATCTTGGACACACTGTATTCTAATCTACAATGCTTGTGATTTATCTAAACATTCTGTAATACCACATAGAAGAGAACGCCCGCATCCTAAACTTTCCAGTGTAGGATGGAAAGGAATGGTGGTAGTTCTAACCGTGATCTAGTTATGTTACTGATTTTTTCTTCATTACATATGAATAGAAATTACTTATACTCAAAATCAATCAAGAATGGGTAGCCTACACTAATTGTCATCAATGGTATCATAATGGATGTGCAGCAGTTTCTGAATTTTAAATGTGTCAGTGTTTCTGAAGTTTGTTTAAGTTAAGGTTCCATTCTGCCCCGCATGTTGGGACAGAACAGTCTATTATGTATTTTTCAGTTTGCTTTAGTTTCTAGGATTATCTTTTCATTTTTTTAAGTAAATAAAGAATTTATAAATAAATAAACATTAACAGAGTATGTGTGCTGATTTATGTTTGTTTATGACTTTTATTTTGAATTTTACGATCTTTTAAACATTACGTGTTCCATTCTGTCTTGCTTCCCTTAAATATATAGTTAATGTTATAAAACATTTGTGAATAATAAAAAAGTAATGCATTCCACAAAAAAGATAGAAAACTTTATGCATTGCTGTATTAGTTGACCACAGACAACTATATTCGTAACAATAAATGTATAAGCCAAAAATTTGATTAAGACTCAGAAAAGTCATTTGACATTTTTAAAGTAAAATTATCATTCTTGTAATAAAACCAAACTTGCGAGTGCATCAGGCTCATTAATGTGATTATATAGAGTTTTTGCAAAATCTAACGAGTGTGCAAACATGGTAATTCAACAATAGTAAAAGTAGAAATGCTTTTTGGCTTATGTGTAGTATAAGACTGCAATAATACAATTTTCACATGTAATTAAATCCTTAATTGATTATGAATTTTTCTTAATTATTGTATCAAGAGGTATGGTACTGCAAATACAATTTATTGCCCTTCAAATTTTGCAGAATTGGTGGCTACCTGAGAGCTTTCCATTAATTATTATTTGTAATTCCATTTAGGACAAGTTGCTCACTTCAAGTTCAAATTTTAATTGAGGTTTCTGTGAAGTTAAATCTAAATTAAAATTTAAACTTGAAATGAACAGCCTGAACAATTAACATACTGAGTGGTATTATGAATAATCCATAAAATCATCTTTTAAAACAAATAGTTATTGTTTGTAATGAGTTTTTCTATTTTTTTGTTACAGAATATTTCCTTAAATGTTAAGGACTTTAACTTTGTTCAGTTCCTACAAGAAATTGCTTCCGAACAACAATTTGAAGTAACTTATGTAGATATAGAAGAAAAATCAATAAGTGGAAAATGTCAGTGTTTGGTACAGTTATCAACTTTACCCGTAGCTGTTTGTTATGGTTCGGGAAGTAATTCCAAAGACGCTCAGGCTGCAGCAGCTCATAATGCCCTCGAATATCTTAAAATAATGACCAAAAAATGAAGTAACATGTGAACAAGTAAGTTATATTTTCTTACACGATTATTGTAAGTAACAAAAAGTAAATTAATAATATTTTAGGTAATAAGTGGCTATAAATATTCTCAAGAAAAATTTTTTCTGGGTCTCTTTGTTGCTGGCAGTCTTCTATTTATGCCATGGCAGTTTAGGTTAGAAATATCAGTATTGGGTTTGGGCCACTTTTATCATTAAATCATTTATTATTTATTATAGATAAATAATGTTATTAAACTAAGTGCACTTTAAATTATAACATTTGCATTTGTTCTTGAAATAAGTTTTCATAAGACTAATTAGCTTTTAATATTAGTAGAGACATGTAGTGTGCATTTGATTTTTAATTGGTTTTTCTTGATTAAAAAAATGATAATTATAGATTGAGGAAATAATGGTGCGAGTTGTCAAATTTTGCATTTACGATTATACTACTAAAATAACGTTTCATAATAGTAAGTTTATTAATTTTTATAATGTAGGTATGATTAAATAGTTAATTTTAAGAATAAATGGTTTAAGGAATTAAGTGGCCCACTATCTGTGACGGTTTGCACGATATTCAGTGAATGTCTTACAAGCTATACTTTGCATAGAATTAGTGGTTTTTTCGAGAACATATTTATTAAATTAATAATAAAAGATTATATGAAATATTATAAGAGAAGTAAATTTTACATGCTAGTTATTCAAAAATGTTGAAATTTTTTTCAACATACTGCCTGATGCATTTTTCTTTTGTTTGATTAATAATGATGTATTTATTTAATTACATTTTTCTAAAGCACTATTAAATGTCAAAGATCTACTGTTGCTGTATATTTAAATGTTTCTCTTAGGGTCAACATATTTTGACAATTTGAATGATAAAAATAATCCGTCTAGCTAAGTAGAAAAATTATATGTCTGTATCATTATTAATGCATATTTATACATATGTGTGATTAGTGTAAATATGGTGCCCTATAATGTATTCAGGAAAAGGGCATTTATTTAATGCAAAGTATAGAGGTTGTACCCTTTATTTTTAATAATTGTTAATTAACATATATATCAATATAATGTGAAAAAAAAGCAAAATGATCTTTATGATTAGTTGATTAGGGAGATTTATTTTGTCTCATCCATATTTTTTTTCTTTTGTTCGTTAGTTTCCTTATTATTGATGTGTATGGTAATTGCTAATTATAATAAATTATTAGCTTTTATTTTGTATTTATTATCCCTTACTATAAACCAAATCCTGTATTTCAAAATTCAACATGCACAGAATTAGATTGTTATGGTATTTAATGCACGTAAATTTGTATTGCAAATCTTTGTAGAAGTTCGCCAAACATTAACAATAATTACTAAATTGATATAAATATGTGACCTATAGAAAATTCAACTTTGAACTGACTAATTTGCATTCAAGAGCCTCCCTCAAAGCTAATGCATAGAACGGCTGCATCACAAATTGACAAGAAAGTGATGAAGCGAGACAAATATAATAATAATTGAATTACAAAACTGGCATAAGGACCCTTACCTCAAACAACAATATCCAGACTTTCAATATGTTGAGTTAGATTCCATTCTATTGTGTTTCTAGTTAGTATGATATGAAATAGGAAAATATTAAACCACAAAAACTGGTGGAATTGATCACTTATAAGTGATTTCTGTCATACTTAAATGTTTTGAAAAATCTCACCTATCATTCTAAGATTTAATTGCATGTTTCTGTTTTGAACATTCTGGAAGGGATGAAAGGCTGTATTAAGGGAGTCAATTGAAAATTCTGAATTAATACAAAATCAAGTTGTTATTATTATTATTAAACCAAAGTGTAGAAACATATAGTATATAAGTTAATTTTTTGGAAATTACAACAGATGATTGAGAAATTCTGAACAAAATTGTATAAAATATCATTTGAAGAAAGCTGTTTGTTTTGTTGTTCCAAAGGTACATCTGCTCTAGATATTAGATGCCTTTTGAATTTGTATTCAATGCGATATTTTCTCATAAATCTGATCAAATGTAATTCCTAAGTATTTCACTCAGAAACCTTTCAGGTAAAAGGACTTTTTATGAATAGGGCTATAGTTTGATTTTTTAAAGATTTTAAGAATTATGTATGTGAGAAGGTAATAGTTTATT
>VTPC01090973.1:17573-37969 GCA_011009095.1 Ignelater luminosus
TTGCCTAGATTAGATCAGGAAAAGTGATGGTTTATATTTTTTCAAATACAAGTCAAATCTATTCATTAAACTGATATGAAAAAAGGGAAACACTAAGCAGATCTAAGATTTATACATACTCGAAATTAATTAATATGAAGAAATATGATGGAATTACTATTTTCAATCAGCCCCTAACGATCATAAGAAAAGATTAATCTAGTTGGCCCCTGTCATCTGTGTTTTCCAGTACAGCGAACAATTCCTTTTCTACTTAGAACTGCATTTTTTAGTTGCTTGGTAGTGAGTGATCAAGTAATTTTGCATCAACGCATCTGTAATGCTTTGGGATGTGCTTATAAGGAAATTTACAAGAATAAGACAGCAAAAGGTGCTTGCAAAAGTGGAACGCCAAGATAGTGAGGCATGTGTCAAGTGAAAAGACTAGTGAAATATGTAAAAACTTTAAGTTTCACATAGCACAAATGCAAGCAATCTAGTTAACCAAGGATTGAATTACATAAAATGGGAAAAAATGTTGAAATATTCAAAAAAAGAATGAGTATGGTAGACTCAGAAGACTCATTTACCAGGAAAAATCGGTACTGCCTCCACTATACCAAGAAATTGTGGTATACATACAGGTAATGAAGAAAACTATCCTCCCACATGATGTCTAAAACTGTTCAAAAAAACCACACAGCTGATAAACATCAAGCCCTTCTGTATATGTGCATAGTGATTGAGTCAGACTTCTGAGGTTATCTTTGTTTTACATATGAGAATTCTGTATTACTTTTTTGTGCATATTATACAAAAGTATAGACTTTGCTACATCCAGAAGTTAGGTATACATAATCCAAGTATCACTCCAACCTCAAATGGTGGGTTATGTACAACATTGCAGTTTAAATTTCATAACATTAGCATTAGATTCTAAAGCCAGCATCACCCAATTGTGACCAATTTTATACTACCAAAGATGACAGTCTGAAATAGTAAAAACAAAAAGTGAAGAATCATTTATGACCTACCATCTCAGATTGCTTTTGCAGTGGTTTTATGCCTCTTTGTTTACCTAGATGTATCTAAATATTATGAGGATTTACTTTATTTACATATCTTACTATTCACAATGCAATTTCTCTGGTTTGCTTTAGTATACAGGGTGTGCCTGAAAACAACTGACACACGTTGACAGCAGATTCCTGAGAGTAAAGCAATCTAACCTGACTTTCTTATATGTACACCATGTTATTCTACATCACAAATTGAGAAATAAATACTAATAACGTTTTGGCAGAAACTTCTTTATTATGAAGTTATTAATGTTCCTAAAATTCCTATCAAGATTTTTTTTGTTTTTAATAATTAAGACAAAATAGTTACAATTATTTGTAGAATAAAATAAGTAATAAAAAGAAACATTTAGTCATGTTTTTGTTTTATTTCTTAGTAGTTTACCTGTAATCCACTTCTCATTATTGTTAAATCTTCGCTGTAGAATCTTTAAAAATATGTTGCAATACTGGCACTGTTGTTACTATGAAATCATTTATGAAAAGCAGCAGCTTTGCAACCAGCAACCTTAGTAAAATATTATGCAGCGTTGTCAGCTCTCTAAAACTCTTAATTGACCTTATTTTAAAATATATTAATAATAACGACCTTTTATTATTAAATTTTCTTGTTTAATAACGGGTTTTAAGGTCTTTTTTAAATTAAAAATCGTAAATATTCCAAGCTTTCGTTTTCTTTATTGAAAACTTCTTCAGGGATAGTAAATATTATAAAGTTTTTAATTTTTTAATACATATAAGTTGCATATTTGTATAAGTTAAAATTTTTGAAAGGTAAATAAATTGTTTTTTTATTTGTAAACAAAAATTTTATAATATTTATTACCCCTGAAGAAGTTTTCAATAAAGAAAACGAAAGCTTGGAATATTTACGATTTTTAATTTAAAAAAGACCTTAAAACCCGTTATTAAAAAAGAAAACATTTTAAAAACCATGGATTTATGGCAAAGAATGTAATTAGCGTTTTGATTCAGATTTTGATGTAGATTCACGTGGTGTGCCATTTTGAATACACACTGTGTACTAAAGGCCACCGTTTCCAAAGATACAGGGTGTGAAAGTTGAATTTAAAATTTCTTGTTTTTTACAGTATATCAAGAACAAGGCGAGATATCAAGATGAAATTTCCTACATGTGTATCACTCTAAGGTGTCTACCATTCTACATAGTGGTGTGTTTAATATCTTTATCAGAAGCAGGGAAATGACGGGGACTAGCTCGCCACCCTAAAGAAATGCCACTGAAAAATTTAAATATTTTACTGTTTTCAGAATATTATCAATCAATTTGGCAAAAAACTTGCTCTTTTTTGCCTAGCAACCAATGGAGTGCAATTCAAACATCTATTATGATAAATTTAATAATGTATCGGCTGATTTGATTTTTTCAAACACCACACCATTCTGGTATTGAAGATCTTTAATTTGATGTGCTACATGCCATATCATCCAATTTAAAATTTTAAAGTAGGGGTGGCTGGAGCTTAAAGGTAAGACTCTTAATCGAAAACTTTGTACATAGTTTAGTCTCCCCCTCCCGGTATAAGAAAATGCCCTTGGATGTATTCCGATATCTTTTTTGGTTTTTCAGATATTCAGGGTGGAAAGTTTTAAAATGATCACCCTGTATATGTAATGCAAGGTTATGTTACAGAGATACAGGGTATCAAAGTTTAATTAAAAACAAGAAACTGTGACACTATATTTTGAAAATGGTGCACTTTAGGGAAAAAGTTGTAGTGCAAAGTAGATGTAATATCTGTTGAGGAATACAGTGTAAATATTACATATTGTTTTTGAGACAACTTATGACATTATAGGCAGTTGAACACTAGAAATGTTTAATTTAGAAACAAAAATCTCAATATTCTAAACTAGTATGCAAACAAAATGTTTTGACTTCTTCTTTTGAGTAATTTTCAGTTTCCAATAAAGTGAAGAAGCAGCTAACTTCAATTTATAATCATTATGGAAAAAACACCAAAAGGTAGTGAAATTATTGAATCTTTAGCACTATATGGTGCTTTGAAAATAATTCTGTTTTCTTTGTCTAAAAAAATTGTGCAAAAATATGTTTGTTCCATCATGATTATGACTTGAAGTTGGCTACTTTTTCACTTTATTAGAAGTTTTAGTATAAACTGTTTTTATTACCCTTTCCACTGTCATAAATGTATTATTTCTTTTCTTTATTAAAATCAATTATTGCTAATTAGTAGTTGCTATTGTTGTTTTATGACTGAGGTTTTGGGTCCTGGTTCCCTTGGATTTTGCAACCTCAACTGTTAGTCGTTTTGCCACCAACTAGAATTTAGCCAAACAGAACTATTTACCCCCCCCCCTAACCTATGATAAGGATTTTTAATATGCAATTTATCATAGTTACATGGGACCCCTGTTCTTATATTTCTTTCAGAGTATGGCATCCTTTTATGGTTTTTTTTTGCATGAGAAATCTCAAGACCTTAGTCATATAGATCATATCCATGATATTCAGGGTGATGGTTGGATGCTTAATTTACCAAAACTCCTAACAACTACATTAATATTTATAATATGTAAACGTCGAACAAACATCAAAACTTTTTTTTTTATCTGTAAGATATGAAAATGTATTAAAATATATTGGAAATTTTACCACAAGGAACTTACTAGAAAAATAATATCAAAATTAACATGAAAAATATATGACACGGTTATAGATTTAATTTCAAAAATGAGTCAATTTCGCAGTACAGTGTGTTTACAGTGATTTGAAGTTCTAACCTAAAAATCTTAACCTTAAAGATTGATATGTATTGGAGCTGGTGTTGCTACAATAATATTAATTTAAAATATTAGCAAATTTAAAGAGAAAGAAAAAAGTAAAGGTTAAGTTATCATCTTTAGCATGGTTTGCAGAAATTCGCATTCTGCGCAGATATTGATGCATTTTTAACAAATAAATAGAAAGATTTCTAAATATTCTCAATTTTTGCTTCAAAATTTAAATCAATTTTTACAAATCTGTATGACACGCTTTTAAATTTTCTTAAATTAAATTTACATTGAAATATTGTACAAAAAAATATTACCGTGTCAAACGACTCTAAAACAGATTTGTTTTATTAAAAATAACAATTTCAATATTACTAGAATCAAATTAACAAAATGCATCTAATACTTCTCATTAACAAAGCCTACTATGTATGTTGAAATAACCACATTAATGTGCCACAAACAGCAAAAAGATATAATAAAAATTAAAAATTTTCTAAATACCTCAAAAACAAAGTGTAATCAAGATTTCTTTTATTAAAACGATATGTTACATTACTGTAAATCAAAGATTTTTTATTTTCGAGATCAATATTCCTTTTATAAAAAAAAGTTACTCTTGCATTATTTCATAGGATGCATTGCTTTCAAGTAAACTCTGTTTTGTTACAAGTAAGAAATAGGCACTACAAAAAAAAAGAGAAAAGAGAATTAAAACATTTATTATTTGCTATGCTTTTACAACATCTTTTCATTCCCAAATGATTCGTTTTACTGTAAACTTCTACTTATATCAGGAAATACATAATAAAATGATTAGAATAAATCAAATATGATTGTGATGTTTTATTTACGTATGAACCTCATTTTATACATATTTAACATATTTATATAAATTAATGGCACAAATATTATAATATATAACAGACTAAGTAAATATATACATGGAGATAATAAATCACAGCCATTCAAATAATAATCACTGACCATCTAAATCAAATTCTATAACATTCGATTAGTATAAACCCACTCATTCTCACAATGTACTAAAATAAAATAAATTACCAGCACTAAAAAAATAACAATCATTCCATGCTCTAATATTTCTTTCTTTTTTCTAAAATAAATTCAATTACATCTCTAGTAAGTTTTATGGAAGCAAGTCAAATACACTTGAATGAAAATTCTTAAAATTAAGATGTTTACGATTTTTATATATGATTGGAAAATATAAAATATTTTCAAATTTGTACAAACTAAGACGAAACTAAATGACTTTAAATTTTACTATACGTATTTGTACTAAGCACATTGCTGTTAAATGATATGTTACAAGTGATTGATTATCTATCTCTCTATACATAAATTTCAAGTGTATATGACGGTTTCGATCACATTCTTTTTAACAAGTGCAGAAAAATATCTTAACAAATATTAAGGCATAGAGGATATGTAAGGTAATAAACATAACTAAAAAATTTGATATCCTATTTACGTAGGTAAACATTTTAAATTATTAGTACAAAATGTTGTACTATTATTTATATATCGGAAGTTCTAACGAAATGATAACTAAAAAAAATGCCTAAACATTCAATATTTCGAATTATCTGTCACCATAATTATTATAAAGAAAATGTTTTAAATGTTAATATTATGAGGTGTTGTATGAAGTAAATTTTCTAGTTTGGTCATCATCTGTAAAGAAAAATAAAAAAAATAGACGATTCAAATGAACATAAAATATTTATTATACTTACACGATACTTTCTTTTTCTGTTTGTAGATTATTATATTCAGGTAAAACCCCTTTTCTTAAAGAACTATCACTCGCTCTTATTCTGTTTCCATTAAAAAGTCCTACTATCCAACTTCTAATTGATGGCCTAGGTGTTAAATTTTTTTTATTTATAACAGAAGATAAATGATCTTCACATCCAGGTACAGTTTCCAATGATTTCCACTTCTTTGATATTTGTTCTTCTATATCGTCGTCAGTTCCATTACCTATTTTTCTTCGATGCACAATTGTTGGATTAACATTCTGTCGAAGCAGGGGTTCTTCCACGTCTTCTTTTAAGCATGTGCTATCTTCACGTTCTACATTTACCACATTACCATTAGGGAAATTATTATTTACAAATTTGTTATCAGGAATAGCGATAATTTTAATATTTCCACACTTATCACAGTTTTCTAAAGAACATGTACTACGTTTTAATGTTTGTAAAAATGGATTAGATAATCCTTTTTCTCTACACTTAATTAATGGTAAAGAATCTAATGATTTTGATTCTCTAATTTTATTTAACATCGTTTGACTTTTATGATCATCTGAACTTGAAGCTATACTAGATAAAACCCGACGTGGTCTTACAACACGTTTATTATTTTGCTCTTTTGGATCGATTATATTGGAACCAAAAGCAGCATTAACAGTCATACATGAACTTCCATCGGGCACTTGTAATATATTGTGCTTATTTAATTTATTGAATATATGACGAGATGGTAATGGACTTGAATTATGTACTGTAGAACTACTTTCCACCTCCATACTTGTACCTAAAGATTATTTCATTTTTAGAAATATCTGATTCAACACACCAATAACTTATAAAATCATGCAATTAAGATAAAAACAATCGATTGTTAGTAATTACATAAAATTTATTTTTGAAATCCTAATATAGCTCCTTGATGTAAATGAAATATGTGGCATATGCAGCATTTATAATCTTTTGGAATGAGAATTGGCTATGGAAATATGATACTCTTGCTAATTTTCCCTGTTTAAATTGCTTTATTTTGTTGACAGATACTATTTGCTAGCATACTTGGGATACATTCAGAATAAATGCGAGATGAAGTGTAAACCTAACCTATGATTTTTGTATTTTGGTTTTGTTTACTGCCCAGATTGGATAATTCCTAACTGACTGTTAAGCAGGGTAAAAAGTTGCTATTCAGTGCTCGCATGGTTTTTACTCCCAATGAAAAATTTAAAGATTTATTTCTTATTCTGAATGACAAACTTAACCATCCGACGCATATTCTAAACGACTAAATATAGCCTTGCTTATTAAAAAGCAAGATAGAGTCTGACAACAAAGTTGGATAATATTGATATATTAACAAGTACATCATGGCCAATTTCATTCTGGAAAGAAAAAACTGTTAATGGATCTATCGAAAATTAAAAAATCATAACCTCACTTTATTACAATTATTAATTTAATGTTTATATTTAACTTGATAAATAAGACCAAAAGAATTATAGAATGATTATAAATAAAGACAAGCATTTGTGATGGATAAATTATGAAACTGAAACTTGTAATCTCAGTCATTTAATGTTTCGATAGAACATGTGGAAATTAGGATTGTTTAAATAATAAATTGCATAGAAATAATAAATAAATATTTCAACATTCAACAATGCAGAGCTTATAAAACATTTCGATCAAAAATACCATAATATCTGGAAACATTTCTTACCTCTAGGAACACTAGAATGTCTTCTACTATTTATACCACCGAATGCAGCCATATTTCCACATACAGAAGCCTGTCTAGAATCATTATTAAGTTTGGGACTTCTTCTAGGTCTACAAAATAATGGTGGTAATTCACCCAAATCTACTTCTCTTCTTTGAATGGCCTTTTCTGTTGCGCTTATTAACCAATACGTTCGTACATTTCCTTTTCCTTTCATATGTACAATGCCACGTTCTTCTATAACATAACCTCCTAATTTATCTAATGCTTCTTTACATTGTAAACTGATATGTATTTTAAGAGGTTCTCCATTACTTTCCATTCGAGATGCTGTATTTACAGCATCACCAAAAAGGCAATACCTAGGCATTGTTAAACCAACAACTCCAGCCACTACTGGACCTGAGTGAAACATTTTACTTAAAAATGAAGATTTTAGTAGAACTTTCTTTTATAATACAATACCTGTATGAATTCCAATTCTAAGTTGTAAAGTATCCTTTGGACGATGCACAATAGAATAATTTTTTACTGCTGCCAATAAATCTAATGCCATAGATGCAATTTCTCCGGCATGATTATCACCATTACGAAGTGGTAAACCTGAAACCTTGAAATAAAGAAAATGTAGAAAAGTGATGCTAAATTTTATTAAAACGTAAACATACCACCATGTATGCATCTCCTATAGTTTCTACTTTATATACATCATATCCTTTTATAATTCCATCAAAGACAGTATAAAGATCGTTCAAGAAATTCACTACCTAAAATATAAAATAACTGGAATTAAAAAACTGTATTAAGAATTTTCTAAAACAATTAACATACTTGTAATGGGGTGCTTTCTGCAGACATCGCAGTAAAACCAACGATATCACTGAAATAAATTGTAACTAAATCGAATGATTCTGGTTCTACACCATAACCCATCGTCAATCTTTCTGCAACTGGTCTGAAATAAAGAGTTTACTTGTATTTGAATGTCATCTTTAAAAATCAAGTCCTCTTACTCAGGTAACATGCGATGCAGTAAGTCTTCTGTTTTCTTCTTTTCTTCATATAACAATCTAGTACGTTCCGAGACTAAATCTTCTAAATTGTCTGCATACTTTACCATCATATCCATCATCTGATCCATTATATTTTTGTTTCTGAAAAAGAAGGAATAATATGACTTTTAAGATACATTTAAGTCGTGTGACATTATGCTACCATGGAATTAGAAAACTGCAGTCTGCAGTAGAGGAAAGAGAACAGAATTATAACCTAAAAACAGTTTTATATTTGTTTACTGTTTTGTTTTTTTCATAGAATTATGTATTTAAACACAAAATAAAAGCAAAGTAAGATAAAAGATGAATGAAAATTGTGCAATTATCAGATGGACTAAACCGTTAACCTTACTTTTTTAAAAGATATTGTTCCTGTGCGTAAAAATGTAAGAGTCCTTTTCGAGTAAATGGAATTAATTCTGTTCTAAGTGAAGTAATGAGGGAAAGTGTGGTTAGGTTTACTTACTTGCCCTCCTTCATTTTCTTAAGTCGGCCACGAATTGTAGTAAAATCAGGACGAGATTCAGGATTTTCAGCCCAACAATCTTTTATACATTGTAAAATATATTCTTCTATAGGCATTTCTGAATCATATAATAATTTCAAATCAGGCCTAAATGGTTCTTCGCCTTCCATTGGATACCGTTTGACAAGTTCAACAATTTCTGAAACAGTTTTCATCTTATGATAACATCGTAATATAAAATACAACAAATTAATTACCTTTTGGTTCAAATCCAGTAGTTCCAAAAGGCCCTTTTCTTCCAATAATTTCATAAAGAATTATAGCAAATGCGTAAATGTCTCCTTTTTGTGTTCCCCTTAAGTAAGGCAGTGGATTACGTAAAATTTCTGGTGCTTTCCAAAATAAACCTGATAAAATTAAATCCTTTACTAAATGTTAAGGATAAAGCAAGCAATTAAATACAATTAATATAATAAGAACTTACTCCTATAATACTGATGTTCACCGATGCTTTCATTTTCAGCACAGTGACGCATTTCAGCTAATCCAAAATCTGTAACTTGAAGTACCCACCTACTTGTTACTACACAATTAGAAGATTTCAGATTTCCATGGCAAATTAACATGGAATTATGTATATACAACATGCCCTAAAATCACAAAATATTAAAAACTAAAAATATCAAATTTAAGAACAACGTACTTTAATGAGATCATGGACTAGAGATGCAATGAACATTTTATCCAATTTAATATCTTCATTTTCTATAATATCCTAGAAATATGAATAGAATTAATAAATAGAAATGAATTAACTTGACTATATTTACATATAAACTTCCTTTGGCACAGTAATCAGTGACTAGTAAGAGTGCCATAGGTTCTACACATGCACCTATGAACGAGTTAATATTATCATGCCGCAACTCCCTTAAGAGGCGCATTTCTTTCATAACTTCACGTGATATATCCTTTTTTCTTGAAAATGTTAATTCTTGAATTCGTACTATGACTCCTCTATATTGTGCAGTAATTGCAAATACCTGAGCACCCCCGTGAGATTCAAACGATGTTGCACTTGCACTGCATAAACTTAACTACAATATAAGAATAAATAATTTTTAAATAGGTCCTCTTTTAGCAACAGTTAAACTTACTCGACTTGGTGAAGCAACAACATCATGTTCATAATAATTATGTATTTCGCTAGGATCTATCTTCCATAATAAACCTTCAATTTCTTGCTCTATTTTCCACTTTCTATAAATACTCATAGTGATAACACCTGCACAAAAAAGTAGAATTGCTAGTATTCCAGCAGCAATTATGCTGTTAAGGTGAGTGTCATTTTTCAGACACAATTCATTTTTGAATCCACAACTTGGTTCATCATCTGGTTTTTCCGCACCTGGCCACTCCACTTGTTTCGTAATTGTGTATCTCTAAAAATAAAAATATTGCAAACATTTATTTATAAAGTTAAACCAAATTAATTAATTGCCAAATTTGTTTTTAAAAAAATATACTATAATTTCGACAATAAAAAAATAAAAGAAATTTGTCTGACTCACTCACTGGATAGTCCTCTTGTAGAAATTGTCCAACAGGTACCATTTGATAATCACACATAAAGTCTTTTGTAACTTTAACTTCATTCGGACTAACTTTTTTTAATGCTAGAACTGAAAAATTACCTTCTGAATCACCATTTTTATCTAATCGCATCTTTGCTCCAGTTATACCTAAGAAATAAGATCATTTAATCCTTTCAAAAATAAGAATTACAAAACTTACTTTCGTAAGTTTCTAGACCAATGATCGTTTCTATTATTTTTGTACCATTACTAGCTATTTCTTCCACTATTTGATCTGTTAAAACGGTGTAATTTTTCAAAAGTTTATCTAAAGCATTAGCGTACAGTTTTACTGAATCATATAAATAAGCTGCATAAATTGAAATGAACTGAAAATGAAACATTTTATAGATTTTTTTGCTAATTTACATGAAACTTCTCACCTTTTGATAATTGTGATCATCCAGAAATTTTGGTATGGTGAAATTAAAAGGTTCTATAGAGTTATATTCTCTTACGCTTTTAGTGAAATTTTCATAATTTGCAGCTGGTTCAGTAGACACCACGACAAATAATGATCTCCCTCTGTTTAAAAAATCTTTTTGGTGAGTAAAACAGTCTGGGTATTTATCAAATACGTCTGGCTCTATAAAGAATTTTAGGTTAAATCTTCATGTATAATTAAAAATAAAAAAATTATTCAAATACTTACTCCAAAGATATTCACGTGCTTCTTTAAGTGAATATGTATTCATGTGAACATAGATTACCATATATTCACCCTTGTCAAATAAACGTGCTGTTTGCATAGTATTCATAAGTTCAACAAGTGACATTGTGGTACCCAAAAATACGTAAACTGTAACAAACAAAAAATAACAAGTTTGATGTATATTATTAATTCCTGTCTAATTGGAGATATCAAAGCAAGTAAAACAAAATGTAGTAATATGGTTAGTGACCTAACTTTAGGGTGGGCACATCATTGCTTGAGAACGGGTGCCCAAATTGAGTAAGATAGTATGGGCAACTTTCTTATTATTATAGTTAGAGCTTTGGTTAAATGGACAATGTTGTGCAATTTGTGTGCCGATTCAGATTTAGGTTACAAAAGTTCAAAATTCATAACCGATTAGCAATTATTCCAATAAAAAGTGAAAATTGCAGTTTTCTAAAAAGTCAAATATATCTGTGATTTTAAAAGCTACAGTTGCTCAAAGTGAAACTCGGACGCTGTTATGAAAATGTATAATTATTAATAAATTAAAAAATAATATTACAATAAATTGAAATAAAGTAGATGCTCTACTAAATGGCAGTTTGTTTATAAAATTTAAAACATTCTAAATGGTATTTCAGCTCTTTAAATCTAGTACGCTTGATTTAAATTAAATTAAAAAATCAAGTTTGTGTTTGTCCATCGCAGCCGATCATTATCAGTATTTCTATTCTTTTCTTCTCTGTTAAACGCATCGTCCTCGTTTGTTAAGAATTTCGGTATTTACAACAAATAACAATATTGACGTTCAAATAGTAAATGACAGAAATCTACCTAGATGACATAAGGTAAAATCAAGTTGATGTATACTTGATTTTTTAATTTAATTTGAATCAAGTGTACTAGATTCAAAGAGCTGAAATACCATTTAGAATGTTTTAAATCTTATAAACAAAAAAAAATAATATCTCCGAAAAGCGTGAGCAAATTTGAAAAATTTAAAGATCATTGTACACACAATTCAATGGCGAATAATAATTTGCAAAAATATTTTGGGGTTGCCATTTAAAAAAAAATATCGATGACATCATTAGTCAAATAATTATGACGTCATTGATTTGTGCATAATATTAAAAGATGCCCAACCATTTAAATCCCCTTTTTGTTTTTTCCGAAATATTAATATTTTTCGAGTTATTGAATTTGTTCCATACTTAATCAGTACACTGTATAACAATCAATTATTGTAAAGTCAATACTTTGTGGGAAGGCCTTTACTCTTTTTGACACTTTCTAATCTTTTGGGCATTGATCTAACTATTTTCTCATATAAGGCAGGAGGTATCTTTTCCATTCTTCAAGAATTACTCTTTAGGTCTGTTCTTGAAGAAATAATGTCTTTTCGCACCTGTGTTTTCATATAGCTCCATAGATTTTCTATAGCATTAATATCAGGAGACTGTGGAGGTGTTTCCAGGACATGCAGGCAATTATAAAGCAACCAAGACTGTATTTTATAAGCCTTATGTTTTGGATCGTTGTCCTGATCAAAATAAAAATCATCACTAATTCCTAATTTTTGGACACTTTCGTAAAGATTCTTTTTTAAAATTGCTAAATACACGCCCTTATTCATTATTCCATCAATTATTTGTAATTTTTCGGGACCAGCAGCTGACATGCAGCCCCATACCATTACCGATCCTCCGCTATGTTTGATGATTGGCTTTAAATTCTGCCACTGCAACTCTTCATTTGCTTTCCTCCAGGCGTAGGGCTACCATCAGATCCAAAAATATATAATTTTACTTTCATCAGTGAATAACACCCGATTCCAAAAGAAAAAATTTTATTTGAGTGCTCCTTAGCAAACTTCAATCCTTTAATTCTATTTGTTTTACTAATGTATGGCTTTTTTCGGGCAACTGGTCCATTAAATTGATGTTTCCTTAAAATAATCCTTATAGATATTTTTCTACTTTGACCGCCAGTTTGGGAGCACTCAGTTTCGGATTTTTTTTTAATTTGGCTTATGATCCATCTTTTGGTTTATTTGCTATAAGATTAAATTTCGTAAACCAGCTTGATATAACCAACTGCAGAATGACTATGATCAACTATTTCCCCAATTTCCCTAACTGTTTTACCCCTTATTGTGATGCTTCAGAACCAATTTTCTTAGTTCGATAGACGTTTGACCACATTGTCTTCCCATTTTTGTAAAACGACACTAATATAGACGGTTTGTAGTAGAAACCAAATTTGAACTAAAATTTTCAACATTATTGAAAATGTGCCGTGCACACCGGAGTTTCATTTTGATGTTAAATTTGCTATCATATCTTTGATATTCTATAATGATTATGACTAAAGAAAATTAATTTTGTTATTTTTAAAATAATCTAATGCTGGCCCCTTTATTGATTCATAAGTATGATAATTTTATTTCTCAGGCAAAATCTTTGTTGTAATTTTTAGAAAAAATCTATTTATATTCAATTGTCCGACTTTCACGTTGAGCAACTGTATGTAAAAAGTTTTATTAATATGAAAGTCGCTTGCTTCGATGATGCCAAAACAAAATTCAAGATGGCGGATTTCGACATTAATGGAAACTTTTGTTTTCAAATGAGCACCATCTTGGATTTTTACATGATTAAATAGAATTTAATCAAAGCTCTAACTATAATAATAAAAAGGTTATCCATACTATCCTCCTCAGTTTGGGACACTGTTGTATTGAAATTGCATTTTCATATGATTTACTAAATCTAAATTTTTCCAATTATATTTTCTATTCTTCTTGCATTTTTATTGCTATGAAGAATACTAAATTTGAAACATCTAGTGGATGCCCATTTATCATCTAAAATTAGTCTGGGCATTAATGGATGTAAATTGGATATCCATTGAATGTCTAATGGATGCTGTTAGCAGACGTCCATTGAACATCTTATTTTGTCCATACTTTGTGCAAATATTTTGGACTAACTTGTACATCTATTGAACATCCAATGAATATGCATTCACGTTTTTTTTTGCATCAGGGTTGGCCATGGAAATTTGTCCAATTTAGCAGTCTGAACATTAGTTTTTCAGTTTAAATTGGTCTTACATGTATAGTTAGGCTTTTTAAATGATTTTAGGTTAGGTTGAATGATAGAACACTTACAAAAGCAATGTTATCAGTTTTATACAAAATGGAATTAACATCTTTAGTAATTTCTATGTCTTCAATTTAGTAAGTTATTATTATTATTAACTCTTTAAATATTCCTGTTTCAGACAAGCAGTAGATTTGGCAACAAGGTTCTATTCTGTGACAGTGATTACTTTTGAGGTTATCCAAGCTGTACAATGAAATAACAATTAAATTACCCATTATGTACAACCTAACAAAAAAAAAAAATTCGTGGCCAACCCTCACACAAAAAAACCATGAATGCATAACACAAATTACATCCAATAACAGACGTCACTGAATCAAAGTATGGCAAATGTACTGGATGTCCATGTGCTACACGGGAGAAAATATCATTCAAATACATAATTAAGAGTTCAATCTAGATTAATGATGGAAGATTAAAATTTGTTATTACTTGATGAATATAAATTTTAAAAGAAAAATCTCTGGATTAGATTTATTAAAGAGAAAAAGAAAATATAATAATTTCTAAGTCAACTTACTACGTGTCCTATTTTTGGTATCCTGAATAAATTGATACCAGTAACTACTAGAACAGCATGGCAGTTGTCCTTCACAGCATGTATGTTTATCTTTAGCACTTTTCTTATCATTTACAGTCATATTTCTTTGTTTTGCTTGGTCCATTAATGAATGCGCTACAGTATGCCATGCTTCTTCATATATAATTGAAAATTTTTTCCACCCATAATAACTTAGAAGAGATATCACAGATTTTGTCACCTAAAAAACAAAAAATATATTTAGTAAGAAAAACAAAAGGATTAAATAAAGAAGAAACAAAGTTAATTAATTTACGTGCACTTCGTAAATAAACAACAAAAATTTATTATATGTGTTATTTAGATTGCAAAGCAAACTCTTGCAATAATTCCAGATTATTTCAGATTTATGCTTAAAATTCTGTCTTTGATAATAACAAGTAAACATTATTTAAAGACACGTGTATAGTAAAGTTATAAATATAGATTTTAATGGAATTTTTATATTCCTATTATTTGCTGCACAAAAAATGTTTAATTTCTTTTATAGTAAATGCTATATTTAGATTTAGAATATTTTCTAATGGAAATTTTTAAAAACCTTTGTTTATACAAAACTTTATTAATTAAATTGCTGTACTGTTTTGTGATGAAAAAGAAATATAACAATCACTTTTAAAATTTGCATTAAAACCACTCGTATTAATCTGTAAAAACATGCTTTAGGAGATTTGCTTGAGAGCTTTTCAAACATATTATCCATATTTACATAATTTACCCAGAAATTGTTTGAAAATATTAATAAAAAAAGTATGGAATCATTAATGTTTTTTTAAAAACATTTTAGTTTTTTATCAGCCGCTTACTTGTGTGTCAGGTGGTTCAGTTCTTGCAAATGTGGGAATAGTCGACGCTTTGTAATCAGAACATTTCTGGAAGAAATAAAAACAATTAGAATTCCATCGAATAATCTAATTATAATTATTAAATAACAATAAATAAACAAAAATGAATACCAACATAACTAATCATAGGTATATTTCTAGATTGAGCTACAATTGCTTCCACATAGCATGAAGCCTCTGGTCCAAAAAATACAGCTACTCCATCACAGATCATTTCAGTCATAGCACGTGTTGCCACCACTGTTTCGCCCCTTGTGTCATTCCATCTTAACACTAGGGTCACATCTGGTAAAATATTGGTATCGTTATTAACCTAAAACAAAATTAAAGTTAAGAGTACGCAAATAAAACAATTTATACTAAATACGCAGATAGAAGCTAACATGACATTTAAGTTGCCTAACTTTATTTTATTCTTTTGGAGATATACACATTTATATTTTCCAAATAAAATAAAGCTAGCAAGTGATTCAGAAAAGTTAATCTGGGTGGCCTATGGAATTAAAACTCATGTCTTTGACTATTTTGTTGTCAAACAATTTATTTGTCGTTAGATTTATTGACAAATTTTAGAAAGAATGGAATTCCATTTTTCAGGCCTATAAGTTAACAATGAGAAATCAAAAACATGAATTTGAATTCCACAGGTCACTATCAGAAGGACTTTTGTTTCCATCGCTTAACTGAAAAAACGTATACCAAAAACTTCGTGATAAATTATTTCCTGACATGTAATAATTACTTTTAAGCAAATTTAACAAATGCTAATTTAAAATATGAGTGGTTGTTACTTTCAATATCCAAATATTTTTTTTGGATATGTTAGCCTTGCACACTTTTCAACATTCTTAATGCAACTTGCATCAACACATGTGTAGTATGTATATACAAATACATACATACAAACTGCAAAAACATTTCTTTGAAAAATTCTTTATGTAAATTTTAATGATGAATGAATCCAACCATTTTTAATTTTGCTCTGAAAATAAACTGAGAAGATGGATTTAATAATTACTTAGAATTACAATCTATAAATAAACTACTCAACCATTTATTCAAGTGCCATGTGTATTTTAAATAAATATTTTCTAAGAATTTATATCTGTTTAAATACCTACATAGTATAACTAATTTTGTCATAAACAAAGACTTGAAGTGAACTTTTTTATCACACTTTCTAGCAACACTTATCATTATTATTATCGGCCTATAAAATTTATCTCATTGTTGGCCGAGGGTTTCCTCAAATTGTGAACATAGTGACTGACTAATGAGGAAAGTCCATTAAATGTATGTATAAATAGATATTAACAATTTTGAAAAAGTTAGTACATAATAGAGATTTTCAACCCCAGACAGGGTTGGAATCTACGTTCTTTGGTTAACTATAGATTGATGCTCTAATCAGCTACAAATTATAACATCTTTTTATCAAAAATAATTTTTCTAAAAAAAATTCCAATAAAAAAAAATATTTTCAGTACACCTTCCGTTAATGAAACCTAAATGTTTCATATTCTATTTTGCATGGGAGATTATCTTCAAAGGGCTCTCTAGATGAGTTAAACAAATCAATTTTGTATGTAAGGGGGTGTTTTGTCAACACATTACACCGTCTAGTGACAGCTAGGTACAGTCGTGGGGTGGAAGGGTTGGCGTGACGCATGCTGCAACACACTCAGAATATTTAGTTTTGGTAAGTACACAAGTCGTTCTGCACAGTAAGTTCTGTCGACATTCCATTTGGTAAACCTACTGTAGGAATTTGTGATGATCTTTATGGTTAAGATCTGTCTTTGGAGAGATACTTTTAGAGAAAAAGATCTCCTTACAATGTACTTTATCGAAGTTGAATTTTCTACAATTGTAACGTAAATCGTCTTGAACTTTACTAAGTTTGGATTGGAGTTGATATTTTGCGTCGACGATCAATTTCGAACTTTCAACGGCAGAATCTCAGATAAAAAAATTTTGTTCATTTGAAGCACAAGAATTAATGGTTATATACTGGGTGTCTTCCAATTAGAGATCGAATTGGGAATTTGACGTACTTTCTACTTTCTTTCATCAGAAAAATCATTCCATCAATGTTTCATTTCTAATTTCTATGAAATTAACGTGACTGTTTAAAGTGTCTATACCACGCCATTAATCAATATTGAAATCAGTGTTACCAACCAAGCAAGTTCAATCACATCCTTAATATTAGGAGTCGAAAGGTTTAGACTACATTATTTGAAACTTACCTCCTCGAGGGCCAGTGTAAGTGCTCCAGAAATTGCAAGTCCTTGCCTTCCTTTAAGTTCACCTTTAGCCGCTGTGAGGTATCCAACAGTAAGTTCTTTCTTCTTTTGTAAAGGATCCATTTCACCATTTTTACCAGACTCTTTTTTGAGATTGTCGCTGATAAGAGCCTTTTTATTATTATATACAGATTCCGTTGTAAGATATTCCATTTCATCGTGATAAGTGGAATTTTTTTCATAAAAATTGTCGCTAATGTTATTTGTAAAATTTCTATCCACATCCAGAGTATGTTTACCATTTTTATTATAAAATATAGAGTTAGCTGAATTACGTGTTTTGCTGGTCGAGCTGGTGGGTTTTGAATGAATGTAATCCACAGAATTCGAGACTGCGGCGGTATTGTATCCATATTCAGAAGGTTCATCCTGAGCTGACGTTCTCGAAAAATCGGCCTTAGCTATGAAAGGAAGCAACAGCGCGACCAGCAGGACCAGGCCGAGGCGCATGGCCAGCCCACGCTCTCACTAAATGATATGGACAATCTGAAAAGAAAAAAGAAATTTTAGATTCTATCTTTTTTTTTCTCAACATAATTTAAGATTTTCTGGAGAAAATCAACTCAGTTCGAAATATGAATGCGAATAGTAAAGGTCCAAGACATTTCCCTGAGGAACATCCCTGTCAGCAAACATCTTTGGTCTCCTACTATAACTTTAAAAAACATATGAGAATTGTTATTCCGACCAAAAGTACAAACATTCACGTCTATCAAACCTAATAAGAGTTAACAGCTATTATTTAATATTGTCAGTAGTCAGAAAGTTCTAAGATAACGAGTAACAAATTTAACTAATAAATTATTTAAATTAGATGTCTAGCCTTCTAGACTGTTGTATTGGCAAAAATAAATAACAGAAAAAATAGAAATTATTAGAAAAGAAAATATCGCATTTTTGTTTTTATTTCTTTATGCAAATTAAAATGTAACTAAACACGTCACATAAAATAATAATTGTCTACATTAGATTTAAAAAAAAAATTAAGGAGTTTCCAAATTCGTTTTTCTTTTTTTCTGTTCGGCAGAATATCCTGAATAATATAACATTCACGAGTTTGTACCTGGCGGGTATAACTTTTTTTATTTCATTTGTTTTCAATTTTTGTACTAGAAACGTAGCCGCAGAGTATTATTAAATTTTTATTTTTTTTTATCAGAAGCAAAGTAAATTTTAACATTTCTCTAATTCTAAACGAGAAAGTCCAGACAAATACTGTAATTCACGCTCTATTTGTGTGATGTATTATCTCACATTTTATTGTTTGATTGTTTTTCTCACGCCGCCTCACATGTAACAGCAGCGGTTCAATCAATTATGCCGCCCGGAGCGAAGAGATATTACACGCCTCCTACGCTACACCTATTGTTCTGTTCAATTTGTTTGAAAGCTTTCAATTTCAAAGATTCTGCGAAATATTATATCTTTGAAACAATATTTTCGCTATTACCATGATAATATGGATCACTTTTAAGAAATTAGTTGCTTTCTTTTCATCATTTTTATTCGTGTAGGCTTGCTGAGTATATAGAATGTAAAGACAACAAACCACTCATTTTGATAAATTGCTAGGATTTGGTGTGTTGCTTCTCCTTCTATTAAGAAAATTAGTTTCTGTTATCTATTGAGAGAACTTCCAGTTAATTACTTACGTGTCGTTTCACATGAGTGACATTCGTATTCAAGTATTAATGGATGTATTGACCGACTCGCTTTTAAGGCACTTGCACTAATAGGAGGTTTAAGGAGAGGAGTAGGAAATGTTAAAATATCAAAATAATAAAATGGAAGGCTAACCAAAAAAAGATTTTGCTATAAACTATTGTTTTGGGTAAATTAATTTCCTATCTTTAAATCTTCCAATTCATCTGCTACTATGACCCTAGTCTGATTTTTCATGTCCAAACGCAGTTTTGCTTTTTAGGTTTCCTATTGAAATGCTTCCATTCAGTCATCCAGTGTAGTCTTCATTTGCAATATTCTTCTTAGATGTTCAACAAACACGGAGAGTTTACAACTTTTTCGTGGTTTTGAGATTTGCAATGGTGTTTTGTTCCTATTCGTAAAATTAATTTGCCCAAGTTTCTTGATGAGCAGCACAAGATACGTTGCTCTTAGAATGCGCCACAATATTCTCTCTATCTAACCCGACAAATTTTTTTTTTAAAACCAGACGAGACAGAAAATTCAATCTTTGGGCTAGTTTCGATACATTGGCTTTATTCCCGTTATAGTTTTTATTATCCTTCGAACAAGATGTCCAGATGTCAATGTATCAAGCCCTTTGGGATCTCGGAAATTGTACGAGATACGAAGTCGGTTAAATTAGAAAAGTTTTGGCTATTTTGGAGATCAGTTTACTTATGCTTTTG
>VTPC01090973.1:38069-50769 GCA_011009095.1 Ignelater luminosus
AAGTTCACGGCTTACTAGATATTTGCTAAAAACGAAATTATCTTATTTTTTTTTTAAATAAACATATGAAAATCATTGATTTTTGTCAGATAAATTACATTTGTTATGTAACAACTGCTAAAACAAAACAAAAGATAGCATCAAATAAGCAGCTAATGCCCCATAAAAGCGTATTTATTTTGTTTTAGCAATTTTTGCATAACAAATGAATTTGTTTGATAAAACTCCACGACTTTGTGTGTTAGATGTCATGGCACACTATAATGAAAAATGATTTTCACTTCATAACTTGGTAAAACAAAAGAATAGCTATGTCAAACCATGTATCACTGAAAAGCATTTAAGGTGTGCAGTTCAGTAATATGGAAATCAAGTAGGCGTTTCATTAGAAAAAATTTGGATTTACGTTTCACCGCCGAAGTAAAACAAAAGACAATTGCGAAAATAATTTTTTTGTGTTTCGGAGTAAATTCTCTAAAACATCCTCTTTGTTGTTCTTTTCTATTTTTGCTCGTTCCTGAGATCACTTAAAAAAAATTAAGATAATTTCGTTTTTAGCAAATATCTAGTAAGCCGTGAACTTTTTTGAAAAAACATAAGCATACGTAAACTGATCTCCAAAATAACCAAATCTTTTCTAATTTAACCGACTTCGTATCTCTTACAATTTCGGAGATCCCAATAGTGAGCATCTAAATGTGGACACACTGTATAGAAAGTTCCGAAAATACGTTTACCCCTTCCTAAACATCCCTCATCACTGTACTAGCTATAGAAATAGTGACAAACATGCGAAAGACTTCAAGATTTAATGAAACTTTTAATTTTAGAAGATTTTGGAAAATTCAATTTTACTCGAAAGTGACGTATCCCACGAAAGAGATGCGAAAGTAACTTTTGTTGCTAAATTGTACTTGGATTTCGGAAACAAGAGTCTTTTCACATTTTTTAATGGAATAAACGATGATATCGATGTATAAAACAGTAGCCCTGCAGTCTTTTCATTAATGCTGTATGTATTCAGAAGCATTAAATCGCAAGCGAGAAAAGTAAATAATAAAAAATTGAAATTTTCATGATAATAATTTTATTTACGGAATTGCAATTTCAAAAATTTAATATTAAAGTACATACTAATTACTTTTCTGTAGATACTTTACAGTTTATAGTTGGCAAAGTTACAGGAATTTGTGACCGTATAGTTCCAAAGTAGAAGTTAATATCCATTATTTAATGGTTAAGTTTATGAGACTTGAAAGTCATTCTTTGCAAAATGCATGTAGTTCATCGTTTTACGGCGTTATCGATCGCTGTTTAAATTACTTCCTCTACCTTTCCATTATACATTTTTCAAAAGCTAGTTGATGCTGTAATAACGATGCTTTTACCTTTTCATGATTGAAATAAATTATAAAAGAAAACATAATAATAATAATAATAATAATAGAACGTACGTAGTTTCTATTTCCCAATTATATCATGAATTTGAGTCGCAAAATGTATAAATTGATTATGTTTTATGTAGTACTACTAATACAGATTTTTCTTTTCATAAAACTTGTAAATTAAACAACACAAATTTACTTAAAAACTTGTCCCAAGCTATGTGTATGTTTGCATTTTATTAAAATTCAAATTGTAAAAAAAGGAAAACCTGGAAAATGAGCTACGTGTGCGGAATTTCATTAACATATGCAACGCAGGGTCGTTATTTGTTATATCTAAATGGTATTTACACCGCTTTGCTTTGATCCGTTTGAAGTCTTATCTACAGCAATTTCGTCATCCTTGTGTACTCAAGCTAAAATAGCCGACTATTTGGATATCAATAATTAAAAAAAAAAAGAAATTTCTTTAAATCCACCAGCTTAAAAAAGCTAAAAAAATTGAGTTGATGATGAAAGGTATCATTTGGAAAATACTCACGTTCTCTATTATTAAAGCACAATGAAAAAAGAATAAAATTTTAGCGATGCGTGATTAAAGTGTCACTTTTGTTACGTATTATACGATACCAGTTCAAAGGTGCATGACAATAACAATGCTATAAAGCTATAAATATTATTGCTAATAATAGGTACCGATTATAAAGAGACAAAGCTTTGATGACGAATAGTAAGTAATTACAGAATTAATTTTTTCCTTCGAGGTTAGATGTTTATGTTTAGATCTCAGAAATTAAATAATAAGCAATTTCTAGAGAAACAAACATTAAAAAAATTGTTACTATTTAGCTAGTACGCAATACTTTTAGAGCGATTTGGGAGAATATTAAAAAATAAAATTTGCCACCTTGTATACTAGTACGTATTTGGCAAAAGCAATTTATAAAATAAAACTTGATCATTAACAATGCAAATATCATTCTTGGAAAGCAAACATAATATCTATATTAAAAACATACTCGTTTACGTAAACAGCAATCAAAATTAACAGAAAGTATGACTGACGAAACTGACAAGGCTGGTGGTTTCAGATTCTCTTTCCAAGTAATATTTATAATTTTCGATTTTCCTTATTTTATTTAATTTCTCGGAATGTGTATACAAAATCAGTGAGAACATATTTGCTTTAATTTTATTTTGTAGCAACTAATTTGAAAATTAATTACTGCAGTACAGCACGTAAAATCTTTGTTTCTTCCTATCGACCTTTGACATTATTCCAACTAGTGTGCGGTATTCAACGTTAATAGAGAGAATATTGAATGCTTGGGATTTCACAAACTTGTGGTATTAAACAGTCAGATTGTGGCCAATCCAATTTATAAATTAACTTTTAAGAAATAGTCCATCCTCTTCTCCAAATTGTGGACGTCCGTCGAGTCTCAAGGCAACAAAGTTAAGGATATCGCAACCGGGAGTGAACTCCGTCTGCGACCAGAACTGGGAATATGAGACCAAACCCACCTACAACTTTGTAGGTAGCCTTGTTATCACATTTCTTACATTTTCAATCATCTCCTCCCAGAAAAAGACCGAAGAAGTTCACATTAATTATTGGAAAAAAAAAATAATTTCCAACGTTTCTAGGGCGGAAATGAAGTGGCACTCAAATTCTTCAAGAAAGGACAAAAGATTGATTGTGACTAACATGAAAAGGCAACGCAGACAATTTTTAACAATGTTTTGGTCGTATAATTACTTTCTTTTTTTTGGAAGAAAATCGAGTATCAAACCTATATTTGATAGCGCTCCATCTCATTTAAGGTGGATAGAAAAGGTGGAGAAAGTTGATATAAAAAAATCTCTTGGAAAAGTATGACATTCAAGGAAGACAATTATGTTGAAAGCAGAGTTGATGCAAACAGCTCGACAATATTCTTTTTTGCACACCTTTCTTCAGTCTTGTATGGTTCCTTATGTACTTTTCTTGTTGGTAATATCCATGAGCCAGACCAACAGCTTCGACTGGAATAGTTTTTCCGTATCAAACGCCATGCCAATACTTTGGGTGTGCCCATCCCCACTATATCAAAACATGTCTCTAGCTATAAAATTTCTACAATTCTATCTTTGATCACCAATTTAATTTCGAGATTCTTAACATGATAAGACTTGCAAGCCTAAATCTTCAGCGCACTTACTCAATGAATTTTGCAAGATAACTGTTATGGGTAATGATCAGAAACTCAATCGAATCATAATAGAAATTGGAAGCTTGGCCCAACACAAGCGAGGCCCAAACAGACACTTATCAGAAAGTATGTTTTTCTCTAAAATCTACTATCGTCTAGGATTTTAGGGCAGGAGAAGATCCTTTAGCTATCTCTCGTCCACTGAACGTGAACTACCAGAAATCACTTTCTCAAGGATTGCAATTTTGACCATAAGAAACGAAATATTGCACTACCTCACCATAGACAGTTCTATTTTCTTCAGATCTATTCAGCTTCAGTTTAGATTCCTGTAAGGAGACTTTGTTAAGTGGATACTCAGGCAGAATTGTACGTTCAATATTTTAGAACTCTTTCAGATCTCGTTTACAAAAAAAATCAACAGAAAAAGAAAGTTCTTCTGTAATTCCCCGAGAAGAAATGAGATCAAGTTCAACTTCAACACCTAATAACACCATTTTGAGCTCTGCAATCATAAGCAAAATTCTTTCGCATTTAGACTTTGCACCTGCTTTTAGTCTGCTGCGTTTTTTTGGATACATTTCGAAATCGTTTCAAAAACGTTTTCTGCTACACTTAGCATCGAGAGATACACTGTCCCACTTCCCACTAATGCAGTGGTCAAGTGACTCAATTTTTCTAACTGATTTTTACTCATTTACACTTTTTATATGGTTTGTAGTTCATGGTGGTGTACGTAACTATTTTCGTGTAAAAATCTTCTGAGTTTTCGCCTAAATATCTGAAGTTGGTCCTGGAAGAAATCACTAAATAAAACTAATTCTATCTTGAAATCAAGTTTCTATGAGAATATCAGGATAGAGATATCTATAACATCGAAAGCGTTGTAATCATGTTACTATGTAGTCCAGTCAATGAATACCTAAAAGGGGCTTGTAGAGGACATGGAAGGGGGGAGAATTTTTCTCTTGAGGAATGTGTTGGGGGTAGTTAGGAGGCAAACATACTAAAAGTCCCCGCCCCTAGCCCTGTCGCTTCAGGTGGGGGGGGGGGGGGAATCCCTTTTGTCGGTATTTTGTTTATAACTCAGAAACAGTGCGTCGGACGGTAAAACGTGCTCCTTACAAGATAAAAAATAATTAAATTTGCTACACGAATGTCTATATTAATTTTCTTTCTATGTGTATAGTTTCCGAGATATTTGCCAGCGAAAATCGAAAATGTTTTTTTGCCTCACATTCTTTGTCAAACTTGTCCTTCTAACTCCTCAGCCTTATGTTTTCAGAAAGGTCGTCAGACGGGAAGTTGTAGAGCATTAAATTTCCTTCAAAAATATGTTCTTAATAATTTTATAGAAATACCATAAATTAGTTATTAAATGCAGTAGTGCAAGAGAAATGCCAAAATAACATTCAAAACACAAGAAAAACAAATGCCAGCTTGAAAGAATTTTTAGTGTTTCCAAAACAGGTTGTTATAAAGTTGTGGTATATCAACCAAGAGATACAAAAAACAATTGAAGTTTAAAATAATTTTTCCTTTTTGACAACTTGTGATACAGAAAGATTAAGCAATGCTTAGATTTTTTATAAGTACAATACTTAGTTGGTATCAAGGTAGGTGTTGTTAGGTGTAACAAAACTGGATTATTTGATCTTTTATAGATGGGCAAAACAATCTATCTACCGACATTCTAATAAAAAAGAAATTAAGGTTAGGTGGATAATTATGTACATGAACATGAAATAAAATGGAAGAAGTAATCGGTATTTTATCATAAAAAACTACGAAAAAAAATGAATTTAAATACTGAGAAATGGCACCACAAATATTTAATTCATAATAGAATTGATACTTAAGGCAAACTATACATAATTAATGTCTAAAATTCATTGAGGATAAAGCACACAGAGTCAAAATAACAAGAATATTGTTAGTAGTAAGCCAGCAGTTGTTTTTCAATTGATGCAATAACAACTATGGTGTGGTATCAAGGATTACCAATTAATTTTTGGAAACTCGAACACAATATAATAAAAAAGTTGTTTTTATCAGAATCACTACTGGAGTGATTTTCCGAAATTCTATTTTAAAACTTTACTAATGGAAAATTTATTTTTACTCATACTTCCGGTTAAGATAATAAACAATCGTTAGTATCAAAAACCGTCCGAAACGAAAGTTTTAATAGAAATCATTTCTTAGAATTGTTAATCTAACAACAAATGCAAAATAGTTAAAATCCTACACTTTGCTAACTTTTAAAAAGCAGTCCTATTGGTATTCATACATACCGTATTTTGAAGTTCACACGGTCAGTGCTAAAAATAGACAGATTAAGTTAACTAGGCGAATAGTGACTCTTAACTACCGGATACCTTAAAAATTCAATGTAAATCACCGTCAAAATAACATAGCACTTGTTTAAGAAAATAAAAAACAACATTGTAACAAGTTATCCCCATGTAACACATCTTAATACTTTTACGTATTAATTCCCACAATGCAGGCTATAATAAACTGTAAAGGCATGTTGTTCTAAAAATAACTCAAGCCTCAGACGTTAGGACTCGAAGGCCAGTCGAGTGCTTGAGGCATAGGACACAGATTTTACAAACAATTCCCCTATTACGACAGATCATAATCAATTTCACAAGCAGATTTCTTTCCGAATGTTTTGCCCGAGGGACATTTTATACGTTTTCGAATAAACTTTCACGCAAATAAAATTGTTATTGTTTGACTTGCCCCCTTGTTACTCTTACATTCTAAAAAAAAATTCTTATTACTATATTAACGTTTTTATTTTTATTTAGTAACTGTAATTTATTTGTACACAAGTTGAAAATTATTTCCAATGCTTTTAATATTTAATAGAATCTAAAAAATCAAGAATTAAATATAAAATCATTATAGATTCCGGATGGTAACAAATAAAGTGAAGAATATTATCAAAAACATTTGTGGAAAATACAACACAGATTCTTCCAGAATTTCTTACTGATCATAATAAACCGCTCATTCCACTATTAAACTGATCTATATTCTTATTATATTCAAGAGGTACAGTGTTATGTCAAGGTTGTTTAATAAATTGTTTACAACTCCAAGCAAATCCTGCACAGTACCTCATTACCGTAACTTTTTTTTTTGGTTTTCGATCAAATTATACCAAATGTTATATTTAGTAAAATAATAGGAATTCTAATTCGCAAAATGGCTTCTTTTGGAAAGGGACTAAAATTCTTACTTTTACTTTGCACGCTATGATAAGATCATAACATTGAAAGGTTCGCATTTACAAATTCTATTAACCTGCAACATCAAACTTAAGAAAATGTTACAAATTATAGAAAAGGTGAAAGCAAAAGATTTTAGAAAATTTTTAGAAAATAATTTCCCTAGGAAAATAAGTTTTTACAACTTGGAAAATTGAAAGTTCTCTTGGTAGCCATATCAAGCCTATTTTCGTAGAAAATATTTTATTGAATGCCAAAAAACCTACTACTGTTATTATTTCTTGCGACTTTTAAAATCAGGACCAATTTGATATTCAGATATGGAAGTTGGAGCAAGACCAAAACCAAAAGCATATTTAGTTACTCTTGGTCTTGAACTTTTCGAAGTATTAGTTGGATCAGAAAAGCAATTTTTAAATTGCAAACCGTTTGGACACGTTGGTTCTGATGAAAAACTACGGCCCCAATTTGATGTCAACATTCTAAACTTGGAGTCAAAATTCAATATCAAAATATCTATTGTCCAGCGAAACTTCTAAACAAAGAATAAGAATGAAAGAATAAAAAATTGAAAATATCAAATTAGATTAGTTTGGAGTGTGTTTTATTTTTGACGTAATAATTCCATGCAATCTCGTTGTAAGGAGAGATCCGTTGGACTTCATCCCTCAAGTTAATCTTGTTAATATTTTAGATGTTACAAAATTATTCCTAAAACAATTTAATAACAGGCAGCGTTTAAGTAGATGACGCACAACCTTTATAGCAGTTTTCATTAAGTTATACCATTTGTACACTAAATTTAATCCTCCATAAATGTTGTTAATTGATGCATAAAAGTTAAAGTAATAATTACAAACTACCAAACTATTTAAGGCTAAGAACAACAAAGAAGATCATCATCCAAAACTTTATAATGAAATTTCCAAGGCAACAAGTTAGTATATTTTATGAATGAATACAAAAAAACCTTCAAACTTTTCTTGTTAATGGACGACATTGACATAATGCATGCCGCTAATTATATTTGAATAAACCAAGAATACGTAAAATTAAATAATATCAAACTAGTAATTTTCAGTGATGTTAATAATAATTTATGCCTCCAGCACATACTGAAGGTCGTTAAAGCACCGAAACTGTACTTAATAAGTTTTAAAATACGCAAAAAGTTATTCTTTGTTGCCAGCGAGCTATATAAGGATTACCAATTTGCAGGTATTCGACACAAATAATAATAGAATTATTGCTATTATTATTTTGTAGTTTTCAAATGTTTTCTTACAATTTTTTGTTATGGTCTTCATTAGGTCGGCTTGCTTAATCAATGATTACTGCTATTGTTTTGAAAAACATATAATCTTGTGTGACATTGATGTTGCAAGTTAATAAAAATATTTTATTTAAGAAATAGTTCCAAAAATTGGTTTGGAAGATATTTTGATACTTTGATGCTAATAATCACAAATGGTCATCTTTCTTCATTTCATTTAATTATAACAGAACGTACACAAGCAAGTGAAGTTGAATAGTGAAATGAGCTTATTTCTAGAAATAAAGACGGGAGTACCTCAAGGTTTCATCTTAGGGCCTTTGGTATTTACATTTCAGAATTCTCAAATTACATAATTTCTGTAAGTCACATAAGACGATTAGTAGTAAACCTGATAAAATAACTAAAGCCTGTTTTGCGATAAATCATAATTCAAAAAAATTCGTTGATATTTTCATTGAGCAAGAATTAAAACTTAATCTTTAAAGTCTACTCTGCTTTTGTTCGGTAGAAAAAGCAAGATATAAGAGAGATGCGGTATGTAAACATTGCAATTAACCAGCGAAAAACTTAGGTTTGACTTTTGATCATGAGCTGTGCTTGAGACAAGTGTCTCCAAGGATTGCAATCTACGACTAATCAGAACCAGTCATTAGTCAACCCCATCCATACCGGCCTACATCTAGAGTTTTAGGATCCTCGTCGCAGGCCTCTTCATCTTATGTCGGCTTCCTCTGCTTGAGGTTTTACAGATTCGACAATCACTCCACTGCCACAAGTTACTTCGGGACCTTCTTCTTTTAACAATAACTGCTGTTGCTTCCACCGCACTTACCACCACCACTATTTCCATCTCATTGAGCGAGGGACGAACAATTTCAATCATATCAGGCTGGAGAGGCGCTTCAAACAGTACATAAAGCAGAATCCCCTTTTAACTTAAGCTGATTAACTGTCTATGGTCATTCTTTCCGTTTTTTTCTTCTTTTCGATTTATACTGTTTACGGTCATAGTTCTCACTGATAATACGTACATGTTCACGTAAGGGGACAATGAAATTTTGCTATCTAATAGAAATGAATGACTTCAGAAGGTAAATGTTTATTTTTATGATTAACAACATCGCTATTAACAAAAAACAAACTTCTTCAATTTGTCTTAGAATATGTTTTATAACAAGCGATCATTAACATTTCAGTTCTTAGTAGGCTGTGAAATTTTTCCGTAGGGCGTAGCTTAGACACAACGCATGCCAACACATAACCCATAAACTGATGATTTTGCCTTGTTTCTAATGCAAACTGTCAATTTGACAGATAATAAGCTAAGACATAATTTTTTCTTTCATAGCCTCCTGGGAACTGAAATTTTAATGATCGCTTGTTATTACGTATCATTTGTTTTCTTTTTTGTCTTTAATTTTCTGTTTAATGCGTCTTCGGAGTTGATCTTCGGTTTTGGCTTTCCAACCATTACAGTAGGCTAGCCTACTTAAAAGTGACCAAAAATGCTCTATGGGGCGAGCATGGGTAATGTTAGGCAAATTGTCCACTTTTGGCACAAATGGTATTTTTTTATGTTTAACCATTCTTGAGCTGCTTTAGCATAATGACACGGTGCTAAGTCAGGCCAAAACATAATTTTATCTCCTTTATGTTTTTTCTGAATAAAGTTGTCCAATTTTGTTAAACACTGCTTTATATAGACGTCATCGTCAGTCAGAATTTCCGCCCTAATGGTTGTGTTGACACACTAATGCGATTTTTGGCATTTTTGACAAGTTTATTTACTTGCCAGTTAGTCAAACTCTGCCCTGCTTGAAATCCTTTACGGTGCGATAAATGGTTCTTCGCAATATATTTTCACTTGCAAACAAATTCAGAATTTCCTTGTTTGAAAAGTGTCCAACTGTCAAATGGCACTTCGTAATGCACGCGGCAGTTAGTTCTATAAACAGGCAAATCCATGGCACTCAAACAAATTTCATACAAACCGTCTTTAATGTATGCCTTAAGCCTTAAGTGGATTCACGTCAGTTAAAATTCAAGAAAACTTCCTAAAACATCTTACATATTCATAGTAATAACCAAGAATGGATCTTTTCGATCTATGCTTTAATTTTTTCCATTCAACCGTAACTACTTCCTACATCCTCCGATCGTATTTTTAAGATGCACTCTGTAGCATGTAATAATAAAGAGAACGTGTTTTTCCCAATTTCTATATTAATTTGGCAAATCGTTAATTTTCCCCGATATAGAAATTGTTACCTGTATTTGTTTGAAGAAGTTTTATTTATATGGTGGAAAAGAGTACCTCCAAGATGAAACATTCAGGGGTCAGTAGTGGACTCAACAATCAAACTAGAGCAACTTCTAGTTTCAGTACCAAGCATAACAGAGGGCCACCTTGAGACCAACGTTTTTACACAGGCAGCCTAGAAAGAGTTTTAGATTGGATTTGGAAAGAATGCAAACTGCAAGGTATACGTTTAGCTCTAGAGCAAATATAAGTATGCCAGCAAATCATGAAATTGATTTGTCTTTAACTTCCTTTCTAATTTGACACCTTAAGCGGTTTGGGCCCTAGTTCGCAGGCAATTAAAGAAGCCAAAAAAAGCTTGTAAGAACTTTTTTTCTCCCCATACCTCAAATTGTCTTCTTTGGTCTCTAGATTAAAAATGCAAAAGAAACTAACTTTTCGTATCCTTCTTGGGGTTTAATTTTCTAAGCTACTCGTGTATTGTCTGGCTTATTTCAGATCGGTTTTTTAGTTGGTTTTTAGGTATTGGTATAAAATAAATGATGTGATCAGAAAGCAAACATAGTCAAACCACATTTTAGATTTGTATTTGGAAGATTGTAGGACGAAAAGTCCAAACCAGTTTATGGGTATATTAACAATTATTTTTGAAAGACCATATAGTACAGTTGGTCGCCTCTTTCGAGTTTCGAGGAAATTTGAGAAAGGTACGATCAGGAACTTGTTGAAGACCTCCCACCTTTCGAAATATTTAACTTGGTCTTTGTGCTTTGGTGTCCGCGTACAACTATAGATCCGTTTCAGATAGAGGACGAATTGTACATTCGAAACAATCCCAATCAATGAAAAAGTTAACAAATGTCTTAAACTAAAAACTGAATATCTTTTATTATTGTCGTTGTAATTAAGCATCAATTTATTATTTACTTAATATCATGGTATCCAACAACAATTAATTTTTATAAGCATAACATAACTTCTCACGCCGCAATCAAGCCAAGCAATGTTTTGAAATTTAAAAAAACGCCACATATCTCGTATTCTCGCATTAATCCTGAAGTTGAATTATACACTGTATTCTACCAATTTAAATCCACCGACTCTCGAGTACCCTGTTTAATTTGAAATTTAATTAAAGCCCGCATATGAATAAGGAAACCAAGCAAAAGTTGCAGATTTAAATAATAAAGGCATAATTTTACTCGACGAGACATTGTGCTTGCTCAAGTGGACGGTTATTAATAATAAGCCCAAAATAATTGATGTTAAGCTTCCCATTTAGCAAACCATCATACTTGAGTGTGTTGCAAAATGTAAACATGTCTATTAAAATAGAAAATCGTAAAGTTTACAGCAATCTGTCTATAACATGATTCGAGTAATAATAAACATCAATAATATTTGCTTTCCAAAAATACTTTTCAATCACTTACAGAGACCTAAATTGGAGAGACGGACTATACTACCAATTGTACAGAATGTTGAAGAAGTAATTTAGCAAGCAACAACTATGAATACATATAACATATAATAAGATAATAAGAATTTCGGTAATTTATTATTCGATTCAAAGTACGTGATGTTTTTCGAAGGTGCTGAAAATGAGTTAGTACATTGTAATAGATGGCTGCTTATATGCAAGCAAACATTCGCTAGCGGCCTAATTTAGTCGTTAAAACAAAAATATTTTTAACTCTGCTTGTATAAAAACTTTTTAACATCTATTGCTTAACGTAAATAATTACTATATCTAAAAACAAGGAAAATAGTGTTGAGTTTTTTTAGATATATCAATCTGTCTGGTGTTTAGCTGTTCTGGTCTAAAAATAACCTGTTTTTAAACAGATGCATTCGCACATAAAATAGTAAAAAATTAAGGACACGAATATAAGCATGTTCATAAACAAACAGAACACATAATTTTTCCTTAACTTATACAGTAGAAGTTTCAAATGATAATTCGTTATTTATAAAAATTCAAGATGGAGTATAAAATTCGAATCGACATAAATTAGAAACAAAGGCAAATCACCAGAGAATTTAATTCTTGATATTTGCTAAAAATTAAAAATGAAATTGTTTTGGTAGTATCTGTAATGAAAAATAGTCAAGTTAACAATTGGTGTCAGGAGTGGGGTATAAAAGAATATTTCTAAATAGTCAGTTAAGTCAGTGAGGTACACAGATATGAAGGAGCAAAGATCGGTAAAGATGTAATAAATAGTTTCAGTCGGTCACAAAAAAGACAAGCCCAAAAGAAAAACTTTCTGCTTTCTTGATTTTTGTACATATTCTTGTGGCATTTGTTTCTTAAGAATCAAGTGAAATTGTAAAATGAGAGATATAAG